>OY282504.1:12747131-13102028 GCA_958295605.1 Ajuga chamaepitys
TAGTTATTATCGCACATTGGTTTAAATGCTCTTTAAGTTAGTATATATATATATGAAAGCTCATCATTAAGGTGTATCAATTATACATGTGAGGGAATCCAAGGGAAGCCCACACGCGCGCCCGCTCGCTCGCTCGCTCGGCTCGGCACGGCACGGCCACGCCACGCCTCGGGCTCGCCTCGAGCTCGGGCCGGACCATGGGCCATGGGCCTTGGGCCTTGGGGAATGCCTCGGCCGAGGCCCAAGTAACTTTTTGGAAGCCCAAAATTAATTGGGCTGACGGATGAGCTTCAGGAGCCTAAAATATGGATGGGTTTGAATTTAAATTCAAACCTGTAACATCCAGCATTATGGGCTGTTAAGGAGTATTTAATTGGGTCGTTACTAAGCCCGTAACAGCCAACAATTAAGTGACAGAATTAATTTTGTTCCCCAGCTGCACCTATAAATACCTGCTCCCTGCATGCAAACAAACACACAATATTCACTTGAATTCTTCATATTCCTTCTCTACATTCTCTGCATTTTGCTCCAGTTCAGACTCAAACATCTAAGTTTGCCGGAGCCTTTTCTGTTAGTGGTGCTACTACAGAAAATAACGTAAACCGTTATATCTTTGGGGTCTATTACTTCATTCCGTGAGCACTAGCCGGGAAGTAATTTGTTCTAAGGGCAGTGATCTTCCACGTCTCGGTTTTTGCTTTCGTTTGCTTCTGTTTACTTTCTGTTTTCCAGAACATTGTAATCACAATCTTAGGACAAATTATATTTTCTTGTTTCTGGAAAAATGTCGAGCAATCAGACTGTTCCTCCTGTTCCAGCAAGAGTTATCCCGACTCCACCGGCTAACTCAGTTGAAAAGCCGAAAAAGTTCTCCCGTGACAATTTCAAAAGATGGCAGCAAAAGATGCTGTTCTACATCACTACTTTAGGATTTGCTTCGTTTCTGAAGGAAGATCCTCCGGCTGCTCCTGCAGAAACAGATATTGACCAACAAAGGCGAGTTGCCTTTGATTCATGGTCACATGGTGACTACCTCTGCAGAAACTATGTGATGAATGGACTTGCTGATCCATTGTACAACGTGTATCAAGATATCAAGTCTACCAAAGAGCTGTGGGATGCTTTGGAAAAGAAGTATAAGACAGATGATGTCGGCACAAAGAAATTTGTGGTGGCTCGATTTTTAGACTTTAAAATGGTTGACAACCGTTCAGTTGTGGAACAAGCCCAAGAGTTTCAGCTCATAGTTCATGAAGCTTCGGCTAAAGAGATGAAACTTCCGGTGCCATTTGTAGTGGCAAGTTTGATAGAAAAACTACCTCAGAGTTGGAGTGACTTCAAGAACTACTTAAAGCATAAACGAAAGAAAATGACGATAGAAGACTTAATCCTTAAGCTGAGGATTGAAGAGGACAACCGGAAGAAAGAATCCAGGTTTAGGGCTCATGTTGATGCAAGGGCCAACCTTATGGAGAGGAGTTCCTCAAGTGATAACAAGAGGAAACGCCCAAATGACAACAACAATCAGGGAAACCGTGCGCCAAATAACATTGGTAAAGGTAAGCAACCTGCTAACGTGACTAGATTTGCAGGTAATTGTTACAACTGTGGCAAGCCTAACCACATGGCCAAAAACTGTAATCTGCCGAAGCAGAAGAAGAAGAAAGTGACAGCTAACGTTGTTGAGGAGAATGAGTTGGACCTCACTGTTGTAATCTTTGAGGCCAACATTGTGGACAATCCAAGAGAATGGTTTGTTGATACAGGAGCCTCTTGTCACGTTTGTTCTGACAGAGAGGTCTTCTCAAGTTATAAGGCTTCTTTCGGGAGGAAGCTTCATATGGGAAACCAAGCCTCTTCTGAGGTGGCCGGAGTGGGCAACGTAATTCTGAAGTTAACTTCTGGAAAAGAGCTCACTCTAAAGGATGTGCTGCATGTCCCAGACATCCGGAAAAATTTGGTTTCTGGTTCTTTGCTGGTAAAGCATGGGTTTCGTCTAGTTTTCGAAGCTGACAAGTTCATACTAAGCAAGCAAGGAGTCTTCATAGGGAAGGGCTTTGTAGTGAATGGATTGTTCAAAATGAATGTAATGGCCAAGCGCCAAATGAATAATGTAACTTCTGCTATGAATGAAAAGGCATCAACTTCTTCTTACTTGCTTGAGTGTTCCTCTTTATGGCATTCTAGATTAGGACATGTTAATCTCAATGCTATAAAACGCTTAGTAAATTTAGATTTGCTAAAACTGAATGAAATTAAATCACATGGAAAATGTGAGGTATGTGTTGAAGCTAAAATGGCTAAATTACCTTTTCATTCAGTAGAAAGGAGCACAATACCTCTAGAATTAATACACACTGATGTGTGTGACTTGAAATTTGTGCAGACTAGAGGTGGTAAAAAGTTTTTCATAACTTTTATAGATGATTGCACAAGATATTGCTATCTTTATCTTCTAAGAAGTAAAGATGAAGCAATAGAGGCATTTAAACACTACAAAGCCGAAGCTGAAAATCAACTAAGCACTCGGATAAAGATAATCCGAAGTGATAGAGGTGGTGAATATGTGGCTCCGTTTGAAGAGTTATGTGCTCAAAATGGCATAATTCATCAAACTATAGCTCCGTACTCTCCACAATCTAACGGCGTTGCAGAATGCAAAAATCGTACTCTTAAGGAGATGATGAACGCTTTGTTGATTAGCTCAGGATTACCCCAGAACATATGGGGGGAAGCTGTTCTTACAGCTAATTATATATTGAATAAAATTCCACTAAAAAGAGTTGATAAAACTCCTTACGAAATGTGGAAAGGGCGTAAGCCATCTTACAAATATCTCAAAGTGTGGGGGTGTTTGGCTAAGGTTGAGGTGCCGTTACCTAAACAAGTGAGAATTGGCCCTAAAACGGTTGATTGTATATTTGTTTGGTATGCACTCAACAGCAGTGCGTATAGATTTCAGATTCATAAATCTGAAATTCCAGATATGACTGTTGGAACAGTCATGGAATCAAGGAACGCAGTATTCTTTGAAAATATCTTTCCTTGTAGAGAAAGATTGATAGAAAGTTCAAATCAAGGAATTACTTTAGAAAAAGGAAGTAGTTCAAATCTAAAAAGAACTGTTGAAGCTACAAGTAGTTCTCAGACCTTAAAAGAAGAGGAAACGAGACGTAGCAAAAGAGCAAAGACTGCAAAGTCATTCGGTCCTGATTTTATCATATGTATGTTAGATGATGAACCGAGATCAATAAAAGAAGTTCTGTCTAGTCCCGATGCACCATACTGGAAAGAAGCAATCAACAGTGAAATTTAATCCATCATGAAAAACCACACGTGGGAGTTAACTGACCTTCCGTCAGGTTGTAAACCTTTAGGATGCAAGTAGATCCTAAAGAAAAAGTACAAAGCAGATGGTTCAATAGATAAATAAGCTCGTTTGGTAGCTAAAGGCTTCAAACAGAAAGAAGGTGATGACTTCTTTGATACTTACTCCCCTGTGACCAGGATTACATCCATTCGAGTGCTTCTCTCGATTGCTGCAATACACAATCTTGAGATTCATCAAATGGATGTGAAGACTGCATTTTTAAATGGAGAGTTAGAAGAAGAGATCTATATGCATCAAGCCGAAGGGTTTGTGGTACCGGGACAAGAAAATAAGATATGTAGACTAGTAAAGTCATTATATGGTCTCAAACAAGCGCCAAAACAATGGCACTTGAAATTTGACACTACAATGTTGTCAAATGGTTTCAGAAACAACGAATGTGACAAATGTGTGTACATAAAAGGTACATCAGAAGCATATGTCATAGTTTGTCTATATGTAGACGATATGTTAATCATGGGAAGTAGTCATGAGATAATCATGGATACTAAAAAGATGTTGAAAAGAAATTTCGACATGAAGGATATGGGTTTGGCTGATGTGATTCTCGGAATCAAAATAGTTAGGACATCAGAGGGAATTGTTCTGACACAATCTCACTATGTAGAGAAAGTACTCAGAAAATTCAATGCCTTTGATGGACCACCTGCCAAGACTCCATTAGAATTAAATGTTCATCTTAGGAAGAACATGGGTGAACCTGTAGCTCAAGTTGAATATGCTAAAGTGATAGGGAGTCTAATGTACATAACAAACTGTACTAGACCGGATCTTGCATGTTCAGTTAACAAAATGAGCAGGTTTACAAGTAATCCAAGCCAAGAGCATTGGAAAGCATTGACAAGGATTCTGAGATGCTTAAAGTATACTCTTAATCATGGGCTTCATTACACGAGATATCCTCCAGTTATTGAAGGATACAGTGATGCGAATTGGATTTCGGACACTAAAGACTCCTTTTCCACTAGTGGATACGTATTCACTATTGGAGGTGGAGCAGTGTCATGGAAATCTATGAAACAAACGTGTATAGCCAGATCCACCATGGAATCAGAGTTCATAGCTTTGGATAAAGCTGGTGAGGAAGCAAAATGGCTTCGAAACTTTTTAGAAGACATTCCATGTTGGAGTAAACCTGTACCGGCCATAATGGTTCATTGTGACTATCAAGCCGCTATAGAAAGAGCGTTGAACAATATGTATAACGGTAAGTCTAGGCATATACGCCGTAGGCACAACACCGTAAGACAGTTGATCTCTAGTGGGGTTATCACAATAGACTATATAAAGTCTAAAGATAGCTTAGCGGATCCGTTGACTAAAGGTTTAAACCGAGATCAGTTGTTAAAATTGCGAGAGGCAATGGGAGTAAAACCCACCAACTAAAGAATAATCAAAATGGATACCCAACCATGATGAGTGGAGATCCCACAAACTTGGTTCAATGGGACAACTAAGTTTTGAAAGTTCAGAGGAGGCACTTGGAAGAATATGTCTTCAAAATCCATCCCTAGAACGCAAGATAAATGCGTAAAACCTGTAAACGGTGGTAGAGGATAAGTCTTATGATTTTTAATGACTTCGAAACACCTCAAGGAGGTAGAATAGTACAGGATATTCGATAAAGAAGTCAACTATGTAAGTGTGAAGTAAAGGGTCGCTTCAAATGAAACACTTATGAATCCAAAGAGGGTCCATGGCCGAAACGGACCAAAACGTGAGAACAAGGATGTTCTGGTCAGTATTGTGTATTCATTGTTGACTAGGTACACACTAAGGAGGATTGGTTCAAAGATTAACAAATCTACCAAACCACCGGTGTATCCGACAAATGAAATACTATGGAAGGTTCAAAGTCATAAACTATTTTTCCTTAGGCAGTACTGATCACTAAGAGTCTAGACTGGAGATTGCATTCATGCATGCATTAATTTTCACTCATGTGGGGGATTGTTGGAAATTAGTAATAATTAAAGTGTGGATAAGACACTTTAATGATATAATTAAGTGGTCGGAAGTTTAATTTTGTAGGAATTAAACTTCACACGATTAATCTATGGAGAAAGTAGATGATCGTAGGGTTTTAATTTACTCAAAACCGATATGAGGTGAGTGAGAAATTAATACATAAAGTTTACCACTTGATTATGTATTAAATGTAGGATTAATAACTAAGAGTAGTTACTATCCCACATTGGTTTAAATGCTCTTTAAGTTAGTATATATATATATATATATATATATATATATATATATATATATATATATATATAGGTGTGTCAATTATACATGTGACGGAATCCAAGGGAAGCCCACACGCGCGCTCGCTCGCTCGCTCGGCTCGGCACGACACGCCACGGCCACGCCACGCCTCGCCTCGCCTCGGGCTCGGGCCGGGCCTTGGGCCTTGGGCCTTGGGCCTTGGGCCTTGGGGAATGCCTCGGCCGAGGCCCAAGTAACTTTTTGGAAGCCCAAAATCAATTGGGCTGACGGATGAGCTTCAGGAGCCCAAAATGTGGATGGGTTTGAATTTAAATTCAAACCTGTAACATCCAGCATTATGGGTTGTTAAGGAGTATTTAATTGGGCCGTTACTAAGCCCGTAACAGCCAACAATTAAGTGACAGAATTAATTCTGTGCCCCAGCTGCACCTATAAATACCTGCTCCCTGCATGTAAACAAACACACAATATTCACCTGAATTCTTCATATTCCTTCTCTACATTCTCTGCATTTTGCTCCAGTTCAGACTCGAACATCTAAGTTCGCCGGAGCCTTTTCTGTTAGTGGTGCTACTACAGAAAAGGACGTAAACCGTTATATCTTTGGGGTCTATTACTTCATTCCGTGAGCACTAGCCGGGAAGTAATTTGTCCTAAGGACAATGGTCTTCCACGTCTCGGTTTTTGCTTTCGTTTGCTTCTGTTTACTTTCTGTTTTCCAGAACATTGTAATAACAATAAATTATATACCTTAATACAAATTAGAATAAGTTGAGCAAATCTAAGCTAGCTAAACGTCACCTCACCTGGTTAAATTCATTTTTAATCCAACAAAGCCATTATAAATTGTTATATATAAGATTTTCTACTTAATTCTTGGATGTCATCGGTCTTGCAACAACATTTGTGAAGATTCTCATGTTAGAAAATTGTTGTCTTAAAACTGTATGATCAATATGTCTATGTTGTCTTTACAATTATATGTAAAATGCAATTAACACATCAGTAAAATGCAGTTAACACATCACTAATCAGTTTAAAATGCAGTTAAATTCCTGTCATTCACTAGAAACATCGACAAACAACTTGAATTAGACCCGAGCATCAGCCATGGAGACAAAAGATACTATGTTGCACTCTCTATTATCATACTGTTTGTCCACATGTTTTCATAGTTCATCAACTATCATACAGTTCGGCTCTATATCTATCCATCTAAGCATACTAGCAGAAAATTCAAAGATGAAACAAACACTATAAGTATTACACAACAGCATTTACTAAACATACATTAAACTAGCGAAAGTGCGTCTGAATGCAAAACATTGTCACACATTAATATATTTAACTATTAATACATTTGTCAATATAATGATGACATTATATTATACCTTCGGCCAATTACATGTATCATGAGCTTACTACTGCTCGAAGTTGACCCTGTTGTAGTCGAGGATGTCGAAGGACCAATGGGTTGCTCTGAAGGCAATTGTGATGAACAAGAAGTAGCATCTCCAACTGATTGATTGGGAGGGGAGAGGGAGGTCATGGTATGGGTTGAGTGGTGCTTCGAATTGCGGCAGAAGATGATGTTGATGACAGATAAGTTGTAGCTGCTCTACTTCGTCTCCGTAAAGTTCCTACATCTTTACCCCTTAGTTGTGTCATCTGAAATCGAAAAGATGTATATTAATGATATGTAATTACCTATTATTAATATATTTTAAACCTAATTTGACCTAATACATTGGAAATATTTAAATAACCCAACGCAGTAAAAAATTAGTTTTGAAAACATATATATATATACACACACACACACTCACATACACACATTGTCAATTAATATTACATAGATCACTAATAGATATAAACTTGTTATCAATTAGAAGTGTGTTTATGAAAATTATTTTCATGGATTAATTGATTGAGATAATAGTATATTATCAATTTTAGTTGATAAATATATTGTTTTTAATGGTAAAATATAATATAAGTATTTATTTCAACATGAATACAATATATCAATTTATTGGCCAAACATTAGGGCCACTCTTCGGTTTTGGACCGTGAACCTGGCCCAAAACATTTCAAGTGCTCACATCAATTTTTAATATTAAAAGAAGGTTGGTGAAAAGTAGGACAAAACACGTGGCGCTCCCCAACATTTTTCGCAAATTTTGAATTTTTGGAATCCTCCAAAGATCGTGAAAACTGTTTAGGGCCACGTGTCATTATTCTAAGTTTTGTCAAATATTTGAATAAAGAAAATCCTCATCTTTACCTAGAAGAAAAAGAGATTCCTATAATTACGCTATACACGTATATCTCTCATAATTTTAGACTAAATTCCGCTTTATATTATTTTTAGCGATCGAGCAGTTGCAGAGGAGTGGGTTACGTGGGTATAACCACTTTGGCACCCATAACAAAAGTTCCTGGAAATCATATTTGCCAAAACTAATCTTCGATTGCTGAAAAGTAGGACAAAACATATGGCGCTCCCTTAACATTTTCGTAAATTTTGAATTTTTGGAATCCTCCAAAGATCGTGAAAACTGTTTATGGCCACGTGTCATTATTCTAAATTTTGTCAAATATTTGAATAAAGAAAATCATTATCCTTACCTAATAGAAGAAAAATAAATTCCTATAATTACACTAAACACATATATCTCTCATAATTTTTTACTGAATTCCGCTTTAGATTATTTTTAGCGATCCAACAGTTGCAGAAGAGTGGGTTACGTGGGTATAACCGCTTTGGCACCCATAACATAAGTTCCTGGAAATTGTATTTGCAAAACTAATCCTTCCAAAGTTCAAATTAATGTTTTTTTCCCTGTGAAGCTTCTTTCCAATTTTTCCTAAAGTTTCAATGTGAACTCTTTCCTCCTTCATCTTAGATGCACAACAATTACCAAATCGATCCGCTATTGGGCTGCTTTGACTATGATTTTGTCAACTTTAAGGTAATTTAAATTAGTTGATGTCGTTTTCTCCCAAATCGATCTCCACTATTGGGCTACTTCGACTATGATTTTATAACCTTTAAGGTAATTTAAATTAGTTGATGTTGTTTCCTCTGTGTTGAGAAGTAAACTTGATCCTATTTGTTGGTAAAGGTGATGAAAATTAAGTCTTTGACAACAACAATGTAAAACTCTGCTAGAGAACCATGGAAGAAGAATAATAGCAACACTGGTGGCAGGCGAGTAGTGGGCAATGGTTTAAAATAGGTTGTTATGGGTGGACAATTAATGGCCAGGCGCACAAAAAAGATATATGGGAGCACAAGTTTGATAGGAAAATCTATTCAGATCCTACCATCAAGACACAAACTTCAACTCAAAAGTTAGTATATCTAAGATTCGATATTCAACTTTCAAAATTCAAATACTTAGGAATATATATATATTTCCACCGTTGTCTCATAATCAGATGTATCATCATCTTAGTTTATCAAGATCAACAAACTCCTTTTATAGATAGTACTACTAATCTATAATCTGAACACTTATTTCTCTCAAAATATTTGCAGCATCCTCTGGGGGACAAGATTGATGTAGCATCCAATTCATACTGTTAATTGGGAAATAGTTTGTATATATCAACCAATTTGTGTGGAGTAGGTTGTGGTGGAGCACTGTGAATCATAAAATTATAAGGTGAGTTGTTCAACTGCAACATACATCTTACGTGGAATAAGGACTTTCGTTATTGATTTATTGTGCCCATGTACCATGTAATTACTTTCATGTGCTTCTAAATTATTTTTAGGTTTTGGGATTCCGAATTCTGATAATAATCTCACGGTGGATAACGAATTTTAGTTCAAATTTTAGTACAGGTAGAATAATATGTTGTGGTATTTACTGTGAAAATTTTCTATTTATTTGTTAAAATAATTTTGTAGTTGTCCTGAATTTTCCAAAAAAAAGAAAACAAAGAAAAGAAAATAAAAATAGTTGACCCCTTAAAAATGGTAGTCATGCTCTTTCAGAGTAATTTGTTTCTTTAGTACTAATGATGTCATGAAAATGCATAATTTTATAGGATAACTAGAATGGTTTCTCTAGAATTTGATCCGAAATTACACATTCACTTATCTCTATTAGGCTGCTAACAAAATCATCACATTGGTGATTTTGTAATTACTTGTTGAATCGAGTTCAAGTTTGTTAGAAAAATTATTACCTATCATAACTTAGGGTTATTTATTTGCTTTCTTCATCTTATTTTGGAGGTCTGCATCTCATCATTAGAGTGACACTCAGCTTACATTGCAATCAATGTTGCAACGTTTTGGTACTACTAATTGCAAAAGCTGGAAATCGCACGAGAAATTGAGGCGACCACTTGATCTTCATCAAAAGATTGGAAGAAAGGCACTTAAGACGCACCTGTGTGGTACGACAATGATGAAGCATTGATAGGAGAAGGGAATCATATATTTGCCACTGAGATAGTGTGATTAATTGAAGCTAGTGTAGACATACAATTTGAAATTTCAAGTTTCCATCTTCAAAGGAAATTTTGTAGTTGAAATATAGAATCAGGAGATTTTATTTAGTAATTTAAAATATATGAATGTGCCTGTAGAGAATGAATATGTTGCACATTTATGGTGATCGAGCACCTATACAAGCATCTGTTTGTGGGACAATTTTTAAATATGCTACATCAATGCACATTAGATATATTGACTTGAACGAAACTGTGAGCTTTATAAGATTTCTCTTTAGGTTTATATTCTATGTTACTTTTTGATATGACATAGCTCATCCTTTGTTTTCATATTGTTACAGGTGCAAGTTTCTTTCTTGATCCAGTTATCTATACATTTTATTTCCATTGTGACATTGTAATTTTTATAATATTATTAATTTAATAAAATATACAAATAGGTACAAATATAGTTACAAAACCAGCCTGTAACGTTATTAAAATATTATTATAATTATAATTTCTTTCTAAATTTATTATCATCACAATCCTAAATTAAAATGGTGTACAGTATATTATTCCGAATACTAGCCAAGAATAATATTGTCAAGCAACAAAAATCATATCGTAGTTGCAACCCTACCTTTTCTCTTTATGTTGTTTTTATTGTTTTTGTTTTCCAACTTTTTATTAAAATGACCGAAGACCTTTTTTGTTTTAACACTAGTTTTCAACGCGATATATGACATTAACCAACTTTTTGCTATCTTTAATTTGACATTAATATAATAACGTTATAAACATTAAAGATAATTTTATTTTTCTCTTTTTGGTTGAATTATTTAACTTTACATGCATATATGCATGAGTTGCATTTGAAACATATTGAATTGAATTATATAATATGTATTTGAGTTGCATATATAAAAATGTTAAATAATTTGTTTAACCTTAATATTTTTTGGTTAGTTGTACGAGTTTGAGGAGCTAATACGTTAATAGTGAGTTTCAAATTTGTATTAGGTTTGAACTCTAAAATTCACTTCAAAATATTTGCGTGAAATGGTTAAGGCAACAATAATTTTGACAAAATTACAATGAAAAATATTATACTTCAAACCGAATGATATCTATAAAAGTATTATTATACAAATTATGACTCATTTACATTTTGTATTAATAATAGTATAATTTTGTATAATCTCTATCCCGTTCACCACAAGGATGGATATCTAGTTTGTTAAATTCACGTAGAAAACATCATAAGAGTGGGGTTTGGTAAGCCAAGACTGTGAAGGACTTCTGATATTTTTTTATCTGCTTCAATATTATATATCATTCATTAGGCAATACCATTTGATTAATTTTTCTCTAATTTCTTTTGGTAAGCATCATCAACAGTTAACCTGTGAGATCTTCTCATCTGCAACGCAAAATATATCATATCTCATGTACAGAATGATATATCTTTAATATACCAAAAAATAACTCTTGTCATTCTCTTAATTGAATGCATGTGATGATTTGAGACTTTATTCATTATGATTAAATGAATATACACACGCACCGTCAAAGATGAGCATGTATATATATAACAACAATGCTAACAACTTTCATCCACTTTTTTTAGAATTTCTATGAATTTTCTCAAAATAAACGTAATGATGATTTTTTTATTTTCTTAGTTTTCAGATCTGACCATATATACAAACAAAAATAATCCCGAATTAGTGGGTCATTCATTAATTAAAGGATAAAACGTTAAAAAGGACTCCACAAATATTAAACTGTGTATAAACTAATTTTACGAAGAGCGTGTTTGAGTGAGCGTATAAGATGTTTAGGAGTTTCTTGCAAAGTGTTTGATAAAAAAAATTGTTTAGGAACTTATAAGATAAAAAAATAAGCTCTAAGAGCTTATAAAAACAAAAAAAATAAGTTGCTATATCCTATCTTATTTTTTAATATCTTAATTATTACATTCGAATTTCACACAAAATTCACACTCTTACACACACTATACACATTACACACACCACACACACCCCAAATTTATAGTTAAATCACTATATTCAATTGCAAGCTTATAAGCTCTTTTATCCAAACACTTTGTTAACTTATGAACTCCTTAAAATTTACATCTTATAAGCTCTTGAAACAACTTATAAGATGTTGGAGCTTATAAGATGTTTAAAATAAGTTTAGCCAAACCACCCTCTAAATTTGTCAATACATAAATGATACTCTCTCCGTCCCGGCTTAACTTTCCTACTTTGACCGGACACGGAGGTTAAGAAAAAACAATTTTTATGAAATCTTTGATTTTTTTAAAAGTGGAGATTGTGAGAGAAATTTGTTGGACTGACAAGTTAAGTTGGGACAAACTAAAAAAATATTTAAAACGGAACATGATAATGCGCAGTCCGGTAACCGAAAACTATAACAATAAACGATGTAAACGATATGGAAAAACACAGGATTTACGTGGTTCGATCCGGAGATCTACATCCACGGGCAGAAAATCACTCTTGCCGAGGTGTTTCTTTCACTAGAATTTTGAGTTTACAGATAGTAATTCAGTATACAGAGTGCGAACCCTAATCCAGAGTTCTTTTCATGTATTTATACTTAACTTCCTAAACCCTAATTGAACCCTAACAAACTTCCTATATCCTCGCCCACCTCCAGCTGCATGGCGGTTAGAAACGAATCTTTAGCCTTGATTCGCGGAACTAACCGCTCGCTGGGCCAGCGCGTGTTCCTGGGCCTGCTGGGCCTACGTGTGGTGGGCCTTCACGTACTTGCTGGGCCTGCGCGTGCTGGGCCGATCAGTGGGCTTTGGTATTAGCCCGACCCGAAGTAACCGGGTTATCCCTATCAGATGCCCCCCCCCCCCCCAGCCGAAGCGAGGAGGGAGCTTCGGTTGTCACCGGGGTGGAACCGTAGGCAAGAAGAACCGGGGTCGCTGGCGGGCCGAAGTGTTTATGGAGGACTGAGTCTATCCGCGTCCCTGGGACTCTGCGGAGTAGTCGGCGGACGCGGTGCCGAGCTAGGCCGAAGTGCACGGGGCGTATAGCGAGGTACCGAATATCCCAGAAGCCCGAAACGCGTTGGAAGTATGTAACAACCTGGCCGAAGTGGAGGGTACACCGGAGTGAATAGCCTGGCCAAGATGGAGGGAGCACCGGAGTGTGGGAGTATGACCGAGGTGAAGGAATCACCGGAGTGTAGTTTGAATCTTCCTGACGAAGGGTGAGGTTGATGTGATTGGCGGCGCCATCATGAGAGAGAGAGATGTGAAGTGACACGCTCTGCGACTTCCAAGAAACCTGTTCCCCACGCGCCTGGGGAACTGTAAAGCGCGTGAGCAGCACGTTTAAATCTCCACCAGTGAATTTGAATAGGCTGCATCAGGGCCGTTGGTTTTTTGCGTATATATTTGGAAATAACTGCACAGTAACCTTTCATCTTCTTCATTGTGATTCAACAGTTTAGAAAGCGGGAAAAAGAGGAAATCTGCATTCGTGATTCATCTCAGATAAAAAAACTTCTCAAATCAACCCTTTCAAATTCAAACCAAGTAAGTATGTCTTCCTCTTCATCTTCTTCATCTTCTGCCTCATCTTCGGCCTCGATTGAAGAATTAGGGACTTCGAATACCCCGTTAGACATCCCTCCCCTATCGTATCTCATTCCGGAGAGGAATGAGGTTAGGACCATAGACAGGGTCGATGGCCGGGATTGCAACGCGATGATGGTTGCTTTCTACCCGTGCGCGGAGGATGATTTGGAGGTGTCCTCCGTGGCACTACGGATGTCGCGAGAGCAAATTGAGAAAGAACTCCCGTCGTTTTACCTTCCCTTCAACCTCCAATATATAATCCCTGACCCCGAGGATAGGGCCTGCTGCCCACCGCAGGGGTTTATTACTGTATATATAGATTCCCTTAGAGTAGGCATGAGACTACCGCTGTGGAATATTGTCATCCAATTGCTGAAATACTATGGTATTGCCCTCTGCCAATTAGCACCAAACGCGGTGAGGCAGGTGGTGGGATTCACCGTGGTGTGTAAACGTGCAGGATTAGAACCGACTGTAGAGCTTTTTAGGTTCTTTTTCCAACTAAAAAACTTTGGGAAGTCCAAGGGGTGGTATTCCTTCAGTCCTAGAGCCCGAGGTGGGTTCAAGGTTCAAAACCCGAGTAAGGTAGAGGGGTGGAAGGAGAGATTTATATTCATTAGGAATAAAATAGCTCTCCCGAAGTGGAGGAGTGACGAGGTACTGGATACCGCTCCCGTGGAGAGCCCAGAGGCCGAAGTGATTCATCCATTCCGGACAGTGGGGACTTTCAAAACCCTCTGTTCCGAGGAGGAATTGGAGGAGGCAGGGCTGAGCCTGTATTACTCGGGCAATGGGGGCGCCGAAGAGGGTAGGAGTTTTTTTTTTTTCTTTTCTTGATATTCTAAAATTGTCATTTTGCGCAGAACTAACCATAGACTTTATATGCAGTGGGACGCTTCGGAAAGCAACCAGCAGCAGGAAGCCCCGCTAAGACTGCAGCGGCCAAGAAGAAGGGGAAAGCCGCTGAGGTGTCTCCCCGGGGGAAGATGCCCCCCAGTGCGCGACCAGAGGCGGGGTCTGGTATGTCGGCGGAGCCATCTCCCGTGATGAAAAGGAGGCCGGAGCCTACCGGCACTCCGCTGGCACCGTCCAAAAGCCCCCGAGTAGGGGAGAATACGGAGGTAATACTCAAAACGCTGATCATTACTTTTACGTACGCGAGGTGCATAGTATGAGGTCTGAGCTCGGTGCTGTGTTGTGTTTAACTTATCCAGGTAGAACAGGCGACCCCCAGTAGGCCGGGGTTTGACGGCGCGGACGCCGAGAAGATTCTGCAGCTAGCCAGAGGAATCATAGAGGTTGGCCTGAAGAGCGAGGTAGAGGCTAGAGAAGAGCTGGCCGCGGCAGCGCGGGATCTTCGCGCGCGAAACGACAAGCTAGCTCATGACTTAGCCGAGGCGCGTAAAAGGGCGTCTTTGGTCGAAGACGAAGTGGTGCGCTTGCGCAGTGTGGGGGCCGAGAACGCTGCTCTGCGGGGAGAAAATCTGCAGCTTCGGACGGAGATAGAGGCGCGGGAAGCCGCTGTGATCGAAGGACAAGGAGCGATGCTGAAAGCGTTCGCCGAAAAATTATTACACACCAGCACGTTCCTTGACTTTCAGACGGAGTTTGTGGCAATAGGAGACAAAGCCACACGAGCCTTGGTGCTGGAGGAGGTGAAGGAGGCGTACCCGAATGTGGACATCAGTCGTCCGGAATTCGGGTATGACTCTGAGGCGGTGGCCGAAGTGGAAAAGGCCTATTACGCCGCTCTAGCGAAGCTGCCGGAGTGGCCCCTGGTGAAGGCGCTCGGGGAGAAGAAGCAGCTTCTGACGGCCACGGAAGTTGCAAACTGCGAGGTGGACCAGGACGAGGAATACCTGGCATTCTGCCGTGGTGCGCTGGCTACCACACCCCGGATCACTGAGCCTCCTCCACGGATGGAGGTCGAAGTCCCAGCTGCGATCCAGGCCGTCGTAGCAACTGAAGGAGAAGAAGCCGAGGTGTCCGAGGGCCGGCGAGAGGAGTTGCCCGAAGAGACTGAGGCAATTGAGCGGGAGGTCAGTCGATCCCCGCAAATTTAAACTTGTATAGTTTAGGAATGTATGCGGATCAATGTACCGAATCTGGAATAATTGTACTTTTGTCTATGAAATACAATCATGTTTCTCAGTCTCTTGAACTTCTTGTTTTACTTGCATTAGCAATTTTATGTCTGTTGTCGAACTGGATGTAACTCTTTACATACTTGAGAGTAATCGATCTGGTTGTCTTCGTTGTCTGTTTAGAACACCGCGGAGCTACACGAAACAATAAAGAAGCTCATGCGATCACTTGAGTGGTTCCGCGGAGAGAAGAATCATCTGCAGACGCACGTAGTGCCAAAGCTGGAAAAGCAGGTTGCCTCGGCAGAGAAGAAGGTGGTTGAGGCCAATGAAAGAGCCAAAGACTTCGAGATGAAGTATCGAACTACAGCTGCCGAGATGAGCCGCGTCCGTGTTCATCAGAAGGAGTATGAACGAATTCTTTCAGAGTTCGGTCTTCTGACTTTTGAAGAAGTAGAGGAGCGGGTCGTTGAAATCCAGAGTGACATCGCGGCATTGATGTCGAGGAGCTCTGTCGAGTCCGCGGAGCTCGTGAGGAAACGAGAAGTCCTGGAGCTGCTTTTCAGTATGTATGAAGGGCTGAAGAGCCGAGGCAGGTGGAGGCCTACTGCTGAAGAATTCATCGCGAGCTCCAGTCGGGACCGAAGTACGCAGAGAGCTCCTCGAAAGGATAAGAAAAAACCCTCCGGAAAGACCAAAGGCATAGTTATCCAAGAGCCAGCTCCAGTGGTCACAGTCGAAAAAGAACCCGCGGCGGTTGCCGAAGAGGTAGTCGAGGAGCTGGCCAGGGAAATCGAGGTGATGGTTCCGGAGGAGTGGGACCCTGAGCAATGGGCCCAAACTCCAAGGTCCGTGCCACAACAAAGTAGCCAGGCGCGGACCAGAGATGAAGCCCCCAGGCAAGCGCCTAGAGCAAGTCCTCGGCGTAGGGAAACTCGAAGGGATGACCGAGCCGGAGCCCGAGGCCGGAGAACGTCAAGGCCCCGGAGGACGCAGCGAAGACCAAGAAGCAGGCAACAACGCCGGAGCGCTGAGTATTGGCTCGGGGACCGTAGATAGTTGTTTTATTTTTTTTGTTGTTTTTTTTTTTTTTTTTTTTGCGAAGTCTTATGTAAAAAACTTCTTAATGTTGTAATATTCAGATAATAATAAAACTGTTGTAGTGTGTACGAACTGGTTTAATGAAGGTAACAGGTTACGAACCAACTTAATCGGGTGTTCGGGAACACGACGGGAAAAATTATTAACTGTTTAATTGGGTGTTCGGGAACACAGTATGGATTAGTCCAATCTCCCCGGACGGATCAGGCGGGAGTAATATATCTCCCCGGACGGATCAGGCGGGAGTAAACACTTCTCCGGTTAAACAGACGAGAAATTGGTATGAGTCCGGGGACTAAAAATGCTAATCTCCTCGGACGGACCGAAAGAGAGATTTAATTGTCCGGAGACGAATAATGATAATATGACTGCGTTAGGGCGTCCCCGTAACGTAAAGGATAACACAACGGGTTATATAAGCAAAGAATTTTTATTCAATAATAAGTGCCGGAGCAAACTCAAAAGTACAAAGAGGGTAATAACTGTAAACGAAATGAAAGATAAGATAGTACTTGAGATGTGGCCGTCACAGATAGAAACGCCTCAAGTTAGTGACGTGCCAACTTCGGGGAATCGGGGTTCCGTTGAGATGTTCAAGCTGATAGGATCCAGAGTCATGCGCGGCAACGACTCGGAAAGGACCTTCCCAAGAAGCGTGTAATTTCCCTTCGGGGGCAGCTTTGCTGGCTGAGTTGAGCCGAAGGACTAAGTCCCCGACATTGAACTGAGTGCCTCGGACCCGGAGGCTATGATACCGGGCTGCTCGTTGCTTACATCTGGCCTATTGAATGAATGACTGTTCGCGGCGGTGTTCAAGTTCATCCAAATTTGCCCGGAGAGCCTCGTCATTATCCTTTGGAACCAATGTGAGGAGGCGGGGGCTCGGCACACTGATTTCAGCAGGGATTACGGCTTTGGAACCGTAGGTAAGACTGTAAGGAGTCTCCCCGGTAGATGTATGAGGTGTTGTGCGATAAGCCCATAGGACTTGTGGAAGGTTTTCAGCCCAGAGACCTTTGGCATTATCCAGGCGCTTCTTTATTCCCGTGAGCAGTGTCCTATTGGTTACCTCAACCTGCCCGTTGGCTTGAGGGTGACCGACCGAAGTGAAAATCTGTTTGATGTGGAGCTCTTCACACCATGAGCGGAATGGATCGTTAGCAAACTGTTTACCATTGTCCGAGATGATAGTGCTCGGGATGCCGAAGCGACAAACAATATTGCGCCACACGAATTTCAAGATATTCTGACCAGTAATGGCTGTAAGTGGTTCGGCTTCGACCCACTTAGTGAAGTAGTCCACGGCAACGACCAGGAACTTCAACCCTCCCGGAGCAACGGGGAATGGTCCAACAATGATACCCCACTGAATAAATGGCCACGCACTCTGGATTCCCGTGAGTTCGGTCTGTGGCAGATGCTTTACACGGGAGTGCAGTTGGCACTTGCTGCATTTGGACACTAAGTCATGAGCATCGTTGAACAGGGTTGGCCAATAGTATCCCCAGCGGAGAACTTTCTTGGCTAATGTGCGAGAACCGATATGGCTGGCACAGGCCCCTTCGTGAACCTCCCGCAGAACTTGGGTAGCTTCGGCAGGAGCAAGACACCGGAGACTAGGTTGTAGGTATGATCGCCGGTATAAGACTCCATCATGAAAGGAGTATTTGGGGGCTTTGAGGACAACTTGCCGAGCTCGTAGCTTGTCAGTGGGCAAGACTCCATCTCGGAGATATTGGATGATAGGAGTCATCCAATTCGAATCATTATCGGTCAATACCGAAACCGTGGCCTCATGAACTGCTGGATGAGGTAGATCTTCAACCATGATATCCGGAGATATATTAGTTCGGACCGCGGAGGCCAACTTGCTGAGCGCGTCTGCTCTTGTATTTTGTGCACGCGGTATTTTCTGGATAGTAACTGCTTCAAAAGTTGACATGAGCTTGAGTGTTAGAGCACGATACCTGACCAATGTTTCATCTTTGGCGACATAAGTCCCCTGAATTTGCCTGGATACGATCTCGGAGTCCGTGAAGAGCTCGAGATGACGAACACCCAAGGACTGAGCGAGCCGGAGCCCGGCGAGAACCGCCTCGTACTCCGCTTCATTATTAGTCACCTTAAACTTGAATCTGATGACATATTTAACTTCCACCTCCTCGGGGTCGATGAGAAGCAGTCCGGCACCACTTCCTCGGACCGCGGATGCTCCATCCACGAAGAGTTGCCACTTCCGGGGTGAAGGAGTGAGGGTAGCATGGTGATGTGTATCACCGTCCACGGGAGACTCAGGATTGTCTCCCGGGGCTTCGGCCAGGAAGTCGGCGAGTGCTTGACCCTTAATTGCTCGGCGGGGGAGAAATTGGATGTCATATTCGCCCAACTCAATGGCCCACTTGGCGAGGCACCCAGACACCTCGGGTTTTACAAGAATCTGGCGGATGGGGTGATTGATCAGAACTCGTATTTCACGTCCTTGGAAGTATGGCCGAAGACGCCGAGCTGCCATAACAAGGGCCAAAGCGGTTTTTTCAAGCTCGGAATATCGCGTCTCTGCCCCGTGAAGTACTCGGCTTGCGAAGTACACGGGGTGCTGGACGCCATCGATTTCTCGTACGAGAGCTGCACTAATAGCTTCCTTGGCGGAAGCCAGATACAGGTAGAGCGGCTCTCCGGGGAGAGGAACTGACAAAGTAGGCAGCTGCTGTATATGATGTTTCAAGGCTTCAAAAGCCTCGGTACACTCCGGAGTCCACTCAAAGGACTTCGCTTGCCTCAAAACTTTAAAGAATGGGAGCTGTCGCTCTGCCGCTTTGGACAAAAATCGATTTAAAGCTGCCAAACCACCTGTGAGGCGTTGAACATCCCTGAATGTTTTAGGTGGCTGCAGATCTAACACATCACGGAGTTTGGCCGGATTGGCCTGCAGGCCGTTTTGCGAAACCATATAACCGAGAAACTTCCCGGAGCCAACACCAAAAGTGCATTTTGCTGGATTGAGCCGCAAGTTATAGCGTCGCAGAGTGCGCAATGTTTCGGTAATGTCTTGCACACATGAAAGATGGGAGGAGCTTTTGATGACCAAGTCATCGACGTAAACCTCCACGTTACGACCAATCTGGGCGTGGAAGACAAAGTCCATTAAACGTTGATAGGTGGCTCCAGCGTTCTTGAGCCCGAAGGACAGTTTCTTAAAAGCGTAGCACCCAAAGGCAGTGATAAATGGCGTTTTGAGGGCATCCTGCGGATCCATAAAAATCTGATGGTATCCCTTGTACAGATCTAGGAAGCAAAGTGCCACGTACCCCGTAATGGCTTCGGCCTTTTGGTCGATGGAGGGCAGAGGATAGCAGTCTTTCGGACAGTGTTTATTGAGATCGGAGAAATCGACACACATCCGCCATGCCCCACTGGTTTTTGTCACCATTACCGGATTGGATAACCAAGAGGTGTAGAATACCTCAAACAAGATGTCCGCATCCAGGAGTTGTTGCACCTCGATTCGAATGGCTTCATTTCGCTCTGGAGCGAATTTCCTCTGCTTCTGCTGGATTGGCTTTACACTGGGATCGATGTTCAGCTTGTGCGTTATTATCTCGGGAGAGACCCCGGGCATATCCAGAGGAGACCATGCGAAGACATCGGAATATTCTCGCAAGGTCTGAATGATAGCCTGGTGTAGCCATGGCACATCCACGGCTCCTACGGTCACTGTCTGTTCCGGCTTGGACGGATCAAGCGGGACTTGTGCAGTGGCATCCCCCAACGAGGTACATTCCCGAGGTTCCAGAACCGATGATGCCACTTGAAGCTGCTGTTTGGGTGGAACCTTGGCAGTCTTTTTGAGTGCCACATACATGCACTCTTTCGAAACCCGCTGACTCCCGCGGATAGCCACTTCGCCATGCGAGGTGGGAAACTTTAGCGCGAGGTGATACGTTGAGCAAATGGCTTTGGCAGGGGTGAGCCAGTCCCGGCCCAATATCATGTTGTACGGTGACGGGGAATTCACCACATAAAAATCTACGAAGATGGTTTTTATCTTCGGATAAGCCCCCAAAGATGCTGGGAAAGTGATGACACCTTCCGGCTGGACTTCACCTTGAGTGAAAGTCTGCAGTGGCCCGGGGGCCGGCCGAAGTTGGTCCCTAGAAATCCCCATCCTTTGAAAACAGTCGGCAAATATAACACTCACCGCGGCCCCATTATCCACGAAGACCCGCCTTACTGTTATGTTGGCTACAGTCATGTCGATGACAATAGCATCTGTGTGAGGTGTTATCTCCGGAACCGGGTCCCTATCCGTGAAGCTGACAGTCTCGGACTGATGGAGGCGTTTATGACGTGGCTCCTCGGGAGGAGAACGTCGAGCTTCTGCCTTTAAGGCATGTCGTGAAGCCCCGGTGGGTAGGGCTCCATATATCACGTTTATCACGTGAGGAGGTGCATTGTCTCCGGGTCCTGCCGGAGGAGGAGGTGGTGGTGGGAGACGCGGTTGCTGGCGATTGCCAGAATCTTGTCGTGCGTAGTTGTTCGGCCCCGGCCGGTTATTTTGCCACGGCGGTCGGTTTTGTTGTGTGCCGCGGTCATGATATCCGTGATTATTGGATGACCCCCCATTTTGACCTGTCCGGGGCTTATCATCAGTTCGCGCAATGTATTGGCGCAAGAATCCTTTCCTAAGGCACTCCTCGATTTCCTTACCGAGTTCTCGGCACTCCTCTGTCTCGTGCCCATGATCTCGGTGGTACGCACACCACTTTCCACGATTTCTCTTCTCAGGAGGCGCGGTTATCCGCGGACAAGGTCGCAGATCGTTCTTGTGGATAGATAGGATTTCAGCTCGTGACTTCGTCAACGGAGTCAATTGTGGAATTTCACTTCGGGATTCTGAACGCCCCGGTGTCAGGCGGGAAAATGCACTAGGTCGAGTACTAGGCCCGGTTTGTGCTTTGTCGGATTGCCGCTTGCTAGCGTGTTTCTCTCGCTTCTGGCGAGTCTGCTCCTCGGCCTTAGCAAATTTACACACTGTTTTGAACAGTGCTCGAGTTGTGACCGGTGTGTTCCGAGCTAACTCGGTGTAAAGTGCTCCGGGGCGGAGTCCATTCATAAATGCGTTGATGACTACGTCGTCGGGGCAATTTTCCACCTTGAGACTTATTGCCGTAAAGCGGTCAAGAAATTGGGTGACGGTTTCACCGTCCCGCTGTTCCATGTTCATGACATCGGCCAAGGTGGCCATGGGTTTCGCCCGTGCTTCGAACCGTGCCCAAAAGTGCTCGGCGAGTTCTCTGAAGGAGGATACGCTGTTGCGTGGGAGAGAATCAAACCAAACCCGAGCTTCATCCTGTAAGTACTCAGGGAAAATCTTGCAGTACTGGAGGGACGTAATGTTATCATGGCTAAGCATGCTGTGCCTAAAAGCTCCAAGAAAATTGGTCGGATCTCCGGTGCCATTGTAAGGTGGTATGGCTGGCCGTTTGAACCCTTCGGGAAGGGTAGTGGCCATGATTTCCCGGGAGAACGGTGTGATGATATCTCCATTGGCATCAAGACCCAGAATCCTGTCCAGTTCAACATTGCATTGAACTTGCTCATACTCTTGAAGATCTAGAGCATGAGGATTGGCATAGCAAACTCTCTTAGCCGCATTAAGTGGACGGCGGCGATCCACATCAGTAGGTTCCTCATTGCGAGGTCGTGATTCATTAGAACTCCCATGGTCCTCGGAAGAACCAGGTCGTTCCCGTCGTCGATCCTGACGGCCGCGGTGCCCCGGGTCCTGTTGATCATGCGAATGGGGTGGAGGCACCACGGGATTAGCATTATGGCCGGCAGGCCCCGCGGCAGGCCCCGTGGGATGTAGGCGATTAACTGCCCAATCTTGAAGAACATGTGCATGCTCTTGTAAGAAAGCCTGGAGCAGTTCTGGGGTAATTTGAATGTTAACCGGGGGTTGAGCAGCAGCAAGATTAGGGTTTTGCAGGTCTTGAGGGGGTGGAGGGTTTTGATTGCCCTGATGATTAGACGTACTCCCTGCCGGCAATTGCCTTGGCGGCAAAACTTGATCCACGGGCGGATCCTGGTTAGATTGATCACCGTGGCGAGATTGATTCAAACGTGTTGTCACCATGATTCTTGAATGCGATGTAAACGTCAAAAATTGTTGGTTAAAACGTTCCCACAGACGGCGCCAATTGATAATGCGCAGTCCGGTAACCGAAAACTATAACAATAAACGATGTAAACGATATGGAAAAACACAGGATTTACGTGGTTCGATCTGGAGATCTACATCCACGGGCAGAAAATCACTCTTGCCGAGGTGTTTCTTTCACTAGAATTTTGAGTTTACAGATAGTAATTCAGTATACAGAGTGCGAACCCTAATTCAGAGTTATTTTCATGTATTTATACTTAACTTCCTAAACCCTAATTGAACCCTAACAAACTTCCTATATCCTCGCCCACCTCCAGCTGCATGGCGGTTGGAAATGAATCTTTAGCCTTGATTCGCGGAACTAACCGCTCGCTGGGCCAGCGCGTGTTCCTGGGCCTGCTGGGCCTACGTGTGGTGGGCCTTCACGTACTTGCTGGGCCTGCGCGTGCTGGGCCGATCAGTGGGCTTTGGTATTAGCCCGACCCGAAGTAACCGGGTTATCCCTATCAGAACATAAATAGTAGTATGTAATGTTGTCGTAGTGGTTAACATTTTCTTAATTTTAGATAATTTTTTGTATGACATATATTTAATGGGGGTGCGTACACTTCACTTAGAAGCAAATACATAATTAAGTTGGAAGTGCAGGCTTGATCAATAAGCTTATACGTATTATTTTAACGTCACTTCACCCATAATGTTGTCTTAATACTTTTCTTAAATTAAGGAATCTCACGTCACACAAGCCAAAAAGGAAATGCCAAATGAAGTTTCTGGACTCTTCTTTAATCATGAAAAGGCTGTCGCTTTTTCCATCCTCCTCATCTATTTATATAGCTACCTGGGTATGTGCTGTCACATTTTTAAACATATAAAAAGAAATATAAAATCAATTGTTAAAATGTTGGTAATTTTGCTAACTTAACTTATTTTTTGTTTAATTTTGCTAACATTAGTTAATTTACTTTTTGTCAGAGAAATAAAGATAATTATAGAAATTTATCGAGATGATGAGAAAAAGATGATTTATATTATTGATCATTATCTTCCTATAACAAAAAGAGATATCCCCAATTTGAATAAATCGAGGTCTGAGTTCTAATCTACAGTACCTCCCATAATAATTGGGTTGAACTATGCATATCATCGCCCCTTGAGGTGTAGACTATAGCAGGTTAGCCAAATTGGGCCATGGGCTTTTGTAGGTTGTGGGTTGGTTGGGGAGGCCAGCTTCCAACTTCATTTTTATTTTTATTTTTATTATGTTATTTCATTCGTTGAAATTAAACTCACTCTAAATTATCCTTGCACTTTCACTTATCAATTACAACACGTTTTTTTAAAGAAATTTATATTTTTCTTCCTATCTAACTATAGCTCAACGGCGGAGTGAAGGTAAACTCAATGTAGTAATTGTTCCATTTGCTATTTTTGATCGACACACCCACTTGCCTACAAAATATAATTACTGAAAAATATTTTGATATGTACTTCCTCGGTTTCGGCCTAACTTTGATCGGGCACGGAAGTTAAGAAAAAATTTTAACTTTTTTAAAGGTGAAGATTAAGGGTGAAAATTCCAAGAGTAGAGATTATTTGAGAAATTTTGAAGTTTGTTAACATGGAATCGGACTGGGCCTACAAGGTTTCAGCGGCCGTGTGCGGGAAATTTTGAATTTTTGGTTTGGCGCAACGCAACCTGTAAATTTGGTGCGTATTTATTGGTTTTTCCGTATTTAACCTACCCATGGCTGACAATGACAGATTGTACGGCTTATCCACCGTGACAGCTGGTCTCCCCAAGATTTCTGCCAAAAACAAATAACTAACTGTCAATCCATTCTTTCATTCATTTCTTGCCTCCGCTTTTCCTTCACTTTCTATAAACCCTCACAGTAACTTGTACAAATTTACAGCCTGTCAAACTACACCTTCAAATAAAATATGTATACGTGTGGCAATTAATTTTTTAGAATTTGGTTCCTCTAAAATTTTCAATGGTACGTTTCCCAGAGATTGAAAATTAATTTAATATGCTCAATATTTTGGGAGGAGAGTGTGAAATATTCTTCTCTCTATGCAATTTCTCCTTTTTTTGAGTGGAAATGGGCGGCAAATGCTGTTATGTCGCGGCAGGTGCAAGATTTGGCGAGCTATTAAAATTTTGGCTCAGCTCATCACGAACCACGAGTTAGACGGGGCAACCCACATTTAAAATACATATTGTAAATAAATTATGGGGTGAAAATTATTTCTTGAGAAATCATGAACTATAATTAATTATCTATACGATAAAATAATAAAATTCTAAAAAAAAGTTACTACTTAATTAAACAATTAGACATTTTATTTTTTGTTCATCTAACTATCACTTCTTTATTAACTATTACACTTTTTGTACCGAAATAATAATAATAATTATAAATTCATCATGCTTATTATTTAAAAAAAGCTAAAGTGTAAAAAATATACAAACTAATTGACCGGTCATCTCGGACCGGAGTTGCCAAACTGGTTTAAAAAGGCTGAAATTTCTTATAAACTCATCAAGCTTATTAACAGAAAGTTAATTTAAAGCAGGGGCGGATCTATGTCTCGCGAACACCAAGCTCCAGCCCACAAAATTTGTAAAATCTTATTTTTGATAGTATAATTTTTATTATTATTCAGCCTAAATTTTTTCTTAGCCCACCCCGTTTCACTTTATTGTTAATACTTTAGTCTCTATCGCACATAAATAAATAATTAATACTCAAAATCTTGTACAATTATTTCGTTGCAAATTCATCTATTAATTATTTTAGTTTATTTTAGATTAAAAACGAGAAAGAAAAATTCTATGTACACTATTATTAATGAATGTTGTTTTTTAAAAGTCTATATTAGGCCACTACTTTATGAAACTTCAAAAAAATCAATATACTAAATCTTGGATCCGCCCCTGATTTAAAGTGCAAAATCCAGTGGTTTTACTCTTATAGTAGCTCAAGAATCATAAAGTATCAATTGATTATTAAATCCAGAAAATTTACATCCTAGTCGAAAAAAAAACTCGAAACAGAAAAATAACAATAAAACATGCGAGAACGAATCAATATTGGCTATGATGCTACTGTTAAAATATAGCGCACTCATTATCAAATAAACACGAAAGAGGAAATCGATGTATACCTCAATTGGTGCAGCGGAAATAAAATTGATCGATTTACCAAACATTGGATCTTACTTTGTTCATCTACAAGCCCGCCTAACGGACACTGCCAGAGTATCCGTCGATTTCTACACACGTTAGACTCTTGGAGGAATCAAGTGGTACTCCAAGAACGAGAAGAAGAGAGAAAAGGGAGAAACTGTAATTTTCTGTGTGTGTTTACGTACTATTACGAATATCTGATATATTCGTATTTGTACTGGTATGAGAGAAATCACTCTCCTATTTTGGATAAGATCTCCATCCATATCAGAAATATATCTAATAAGATATCAAATATCTAATCAGATATATATCCCAACAATATTGAGATCCAACAGATTTGGATGCAACCAACAATAACAAACCATCACTACAAGAAAAGTTAGTTTTAGTGACAGGAAAAACTGTGGGCAAAAGTAAAAAAAACCATCACAAAAGACTTTATGTGACAGGAGATCTTCCGTCACGGTCTCTGGCTATCGCTTTCGTAGCTAATTGTATATAGTGACGGGATAGTGTCCCGTCACTAAAAAACAAGTAGTGAGAGAAATTCTATTGTCACTAATTATATTTTTAATGACGAAAAAATACTGTCACTAATACAATTAATTCCCCTCATTATAAGGTAACTATTAACTAATTATTACTCTCACTATATATATCACCTCCCGTCACTAAATGTAATAATATTTTAATAAATTCTCTCATTATATAAAAAAAGCTACACATTTTACTTCTTCTTCTTCTTCTTCTTCTTCTTCTTCTTCTTCTTCTTCTTATTATTATTATTATTATTATTATTATTATTATTATTATTATTATTATTATTATTATTATTATTATTATTATTATTATTATTATTATTATTATTATTATTATTATTATTATTATTATTATTATTATTATTATTATTATTATTATTATTATTATTATTATTATTATTATTATTATTATTATTATTATTATTATTATTATTATTATTATTATCACTATTATTATTGTTGTTGTTGTTGTTGTTGTTGTTGTTGTTGTTGTTGTTGTTATTTTATTATTATTAATTACTATGGTAATTCAATGTATAAAAACATATATAATCAATAAAGCTAATTTTAATTAACAAACAAGCAAGTGCTAACGGAAGAAATGTTAAACATTACTGTTATCAAGAGATACATTGTTTAACAAAAGCACTTCACGCTATTTGAAGGAAAATGTGAGTCTTAAGCGGATAAGTCCAAAACAATAAGTATTTAAACTGCTTGACAAAAAGCTTACAAGGTCGAATTGTTGTAGTGTTGCTTCAGATTCTTACTTTTTCCATTAAATAACTTCCACCTAACAACATAACAACAACCAAAAATTAATACATTACTAAAAAAAGAACACTTGGGTACAATTTCACCAACATTCAATAGTAATTTTTGAAAGTACAATCAAGCAAGTATTTAGATTGCTTAATAAACACAATAAACCTTGCTACTCCTGAGTCATACATAGTGCTGAAAACTGAGTAATACATGAATTACCACCTGTCAAACACGTTAGATTCCACTAAATATATAGTGCTGGAAACTAATATATATAGTGCTGAAACTGCTGACTTAATTTTGAGCAATAACATGATTTATTCAAATAATTGTCAGTGGTGGAAGCTAATACATAGTGCTGGAAATTGTTGACAGCTACATGTATATGTTCAAACATTTATTACCTAATAACTGATCCACCCGTCAAGTAATACATAGTGCTGGAAACTGAGTAATACATGAATTCAACTCATCATTTTGAAGTTGAAATGGACAATCATTTGAACAACAAGACATTTGAACAACAAGTCACTTAACACTAAATCGGATCCAGCATTGACCACTAACATGATCTTAGGTAATCAAATTTCATAACAAAGCCAAAATAGCTAGACAGAGAACCCAACTTAAATATTTGTACCATAAAAGAAATTAAGTTCATTATTGGCAGTTTTGGTTCAAATTTAACTCTCATTTGTTTTGTTGATTCAAATTCAACTTAATGGTCTGAAGAATTCCTATGAGTTCATATATAGACATTTTAGATGTATCACGTGAATCTTCCAATGGGTATACTTTAATGTTGAATCTCTCAGGAAGTGTTTGCAATACCTTATTAACCAATCTTTCATTGCTGATAGGATCACCAAGAGCATGAGATTCATTTGCCAATTCACACAGACGCGCATTGTAAGAAGATATTGTTTCCATTTCATCCATTTCCAGTGTTTTAAAACGTGTTGCAATCACTCTAAGCTTTGACTTCCTAACACTCTCAGATCCTTCACACTGTCTCTGCAGAGTTTCCCAAGCATTCTTTGCTGAAACACAATTTTGGATCATCCTAAACAAGGACAAGTCCACATATCCAAAAATTGCATTTATTGCTTTAGAGTTATAGCTGGACAGAACAAAAACGTCATTCATCCAATCTGCTTCTAATTTGGGAACAATGTCACCATCTTCATCTTCCTTACGGGGTGATGTCCATCCAACCACTATTGATCTCCATGCGCAGTGGTGGAACTATGTATACATGTGGGGGTACACTTGTACCCCTAATTTGACTTTTAAAAAAAAAAAATTAGTAGGTATTAAAAAAAAAAATGAATGTACCCCCAAATCTCAATTCAACCCCCGATTTTTTTTTATTTTTTATGTATCGTACCCCTATTTTTAAATCCTGGTTACGCCACTGTCCATGCGCGTTCATCAAGAGACTTAATATAAGCCCGCATTTTGATTTTCCAAATTGAATAGTTTGTTCCATCCAAGATGGGTGGTCGCATGACTGCTGTACCAGGTACACCCATAATTCTTTACCTCAGGATCATACTTAGTAACGTCAAGCGAAGGCTCTGATACCAATTGAAAAAAATTGAGCCACTAATTCAATCAGTGTTGCACAAGGTGTTGCAGCACTTTCAACAAACCATTCCAGATTGATAGAATTGTTGTACAAAACATTAACAGAGTACACCAGAGTTTAAAAAGTCAGGCAAACAAAAGCCTGAGCATCTTCCATCATACTCACAGCGAAATTATTGTTTTGTACAATGAACAACAAAATCAAAGGATAGAATGAACAAGATAATCTTTCAATCCCTTTTTTCTCTAAACTATTCTAACACACTAAAAGTGAGAATACCCGAAGAAGATATTCTCTCTATCCCTCACAAGATATAAGTGAGAAAGTATGTAGGAATCTTCACAATTCTCGAATCGTAACACTTCACTCTCTATCCTTTTTCTCTCTCTTTTTCCTCGCAGATCACTTGACTTCGTTTTCGTCTTTCATACTTGATCTACTTGACGGTTATCAATGGGACAAGGAGAAGAAAGGAAAACCAACCCAAAACTTCTCTTCAAAGAAGATCAGTTTTAATCGTTGGTTGTTAGTTAAATTTGGATAAGGTTTTAATTCCTAAACCTTATCCAACTTATCTGATCAATATTACAATTATATATATATATATATGTATATATAAAAATATAAAACCAGAAATAAAACAGAATAAATCAACAAGGTGAAAACAATATAATAGATTAAATAGGAAAGTGGTTCACAAGGTGTGATATCACACTGTACAACACTTACTGTTGAAACAGGTTGTGAGTACCAGTTTCTAACATGAAGCATCTGCCGGTTTGAATGTGGCCCTTCCTAAGCTCTCATTAAAGTGCCATATCAGATATGAATAAATTTATCTTTAATTCGGATATAAATAAATTTATCTTTAATTCGGATATAAATAAATTTATCTTCCTCAAGTAAATAAAGACCAGCAAAAGATTGGTTGCACTATTTGACTGAGACTACCACCACATGGACTCAGATGGAGTGACTATTCATACAGAGATATTTTCCAACATCTCGAGTAGTCACTATGTGGAAGGAAATAAGTGGTATAATGCAAATGCAAGGAGATAATTGGGAGAGGTTTAATATACTAATTGCAAGTTGCCTACAACATCATATTAGCGAGCATCTTCGGATTTAATACTTCTACGAAGGACTGTCATACATGGACCGCAACATGATAGATACGGCCAATGGAGGAGCATTGGTTAACAAAACTCCTGCAGAGGCCAAAGAGCTCATATCAGACATGACAGCTAATTCCCAGCAATTCGGTACAAGGGATATTCCATCGAAAATGGTAAGGGATGTAAGTATTTCATTTGTTGACGATAAGTTGGAAGAACTTACCTCTTTTGTTAGGAAGATGGCTGTTACGGAAGTTCAACAGGCTAAACCATGTCGAATCTGCGACACCATCGTTCATACAACCGATAACTGCAAAGTGCTAGCAGAAAAAATTGATGCACATGCAAATGCTATCGGCACAGAAAACTTTCAAAGAAGGAGATATGATCTCTATTCTCACACATACAATCCATGGATGGCGGGATCATGCTAACTTTAGGTATGGTAACCAGCAAGCACAGTCAGGCGAGCAAACTCAACCGCCACCACAGAGGGGAATATACTATTGGAAACAGCCGGCTAAGCAACCCTCATACTCATCCTTAGAGGACATCGTGAAAACCATGACAACTAAAATTGTTCAATTCCAAAAGGACACACAGTCTAGTATAAAGAATCTTGAGACTCAAGTGAGTCACTTGGTTATTGCCGTCAGTCAATTGAAAAGTATGAATAGTGGGAAACTTCCTTCCCAACCTAAGATAAAACTGAGGAACGTAAGTGTCACCACATTGCGAAGCGGGAAACAGTTTGGAAAGCCTAAATTGCACGTGCTAGCAATGAAAAACAGGAAATATGACAAAGTACATTCTGATTTGACGCACATTGGGACTTCCAGTGTGTCGTCACACATTGGATCAGGGGACACATTGGTCTTAATGATTCATTCTATTTCTGTCATAAACTCAAGTACAGTAAAAAAAAAAAGGATAAATGTTCCTTCTATATCCTTTGCTCATGGCACTATAATATTATGTTCTACAGATATCAATTCTTTCAAAGAGCTATTAGATTTTCTAAAAATATTTGAAAAGGCCACTACCAAAAAAAAAAAAAAAAAAAAAAATTCTAAACCTCTGCCATTTTTGGATCAAATGTGAAAAATACAGAAAAAAATAAAATTTTGGAAGTTGCTAGGGTGGTTGAGGAGGGTCTGCCCTTTAAATATCTTGGTGTACCCCTGTTTAAAGGTAGAGTGAAGTGAGATCTGTTTCAAGAAATTATTGAAAAAATTATGCGTAGGCTAGTTGGTTGGGATTAGATGTTTTTGAGCTTTGGGGGGAGATTGGAGCTTATTAAAAGTATGTTATCTTCCATTCCCATGTACACGTTGAGTGATAGGGGCCTCCTAAAGTTGTTATAACTTACAACTAGAGGTGGCAAAATTGGCCCGGCCCGGTGGGCCGGTCCAGTAGGACCGATATTTTAGATGGGCCGGGCCATAGAAATGTAGGCTCAAAGTACTATTTGGTCCGACCAAAAAGCCCGATGGGCCCCGAAAATCTAAGTATATTATAGGAGAATATCTGGGCCAGGCCGACTAATTTTAGGTCCGACCAAATCTTTGGCCGACCCGACCCGGTCCGAAATATGAGGTTGGCTTGACGGGCCCAGCCCGATCCGAATTGCCACCTCTAGTTATAACTAGACTGCATTGGATCTTCAATGGTTTTATGTCGGGTCTGGAAGTGAGAAGAAGAAACTTTGTTGGGCCAGTTGGGAAAGGGTATGCTTTCCTAATGATGAGGGAGGATTGGTAGTTAGGAATTTGGAGGACATAGCCAAGGCTTATGCCTTGCAAGCTTGGTGGAAGTTGAGAACCACCTCTTCTTTATGGATTGAAGTTTTAAAAGAAATTTATCTTACGAAAACCCATTCCTTTTTAGCTGTTGTGGGTTATACGCAATCCTATTTTTGGAAAAGGTTGTTACATGTGAAAGAAGAGGCTGAAAAAAACAATTGGAGGTGGAGAATGGGAAGATTTCATTTTGGTTTGATGTATGATGTGAATTTGGCCCATTATGTCAGTTTTGTTATGTTTTAAATATTAATCAAAGTGTCACACAAATTTATGGTGCAATAGTGCATGAGACTTATCATCTATTTCTACAATTCTTACTTCCCATGCCAATAACAACATCCTTGAGTTTTTCATTTATTTTGAACTGTTTGACATACTTTTGAGGAAACTGACTTCTAATGGCACTTTTTCTATTCATTTTGCATGAAACTCATTGAGATTGCACAAACCCAGAGGAGTTTAGAGATCTATGATATGGCCTAAATCCAACATACTTTTATTAATTGCCCTATTGCTAAGCAACCTTATAAGTAAAGGATTTGTGATTGTTTGCATGTGTTCTCTTTGTTGTGCTGCCATAGAAGGTGAACAACATGTTTTTATTAATTGCCCTATTGCTAAGCAAACATGGTTTATTATTTTCTTCTTTATTCTTCCCCTTCCCCCCTCCCCCCCCCCCCCCTCCCCACACACACACACATTTTAAAATTCCTAGTAACCCTACTTTACATCAATTTTTTGGAAAATGGTTCCATAGGCTTCGTAGCCCGAAACATATTACGACTATGTTGCCAGTGCTCATTTGTTGGTAGATTTGGATGACTAGAAATTCAAAAAAGTTCCACAGAAAGGACCCTCCCATTTCCAAAATCCAACTGTTAGTAATAGATAGACTGAGGAATATGTCCTCAGTTAGCTTGTTGCCAATTCGATTTTGGAAGTCATATTAGCATATTGCCAAAAATGGGGGCTTACGGTTGCTGTGAAGTAAATAAAAAAGGTTTAACATCAATTTGCACCATGAACTATGCGGATTTTTTTCCATTTTATACCTAATGTTTTTTAATCAAATAGCAACCTATACTCCATGGGTTTATCAATTCGCAACCTCCAGCGAGAAAAAAAGATTGTGAGAAAATCAAAAAAATATTTAAAAATAAAAAAAATATCTTTAACTTCTAAATTAATTTAAAATACAAAAAAAAAAAAAAGAAACTGGTGGGATTGAAAAAACTTATTTCCGTAGAAAATTAAATTTTTAAATAGTGGCACGAGGAGTATTTTCTGAGGGAAAGTAACCGCAGGAGGTGTTATATTCCAACTGCAAAATAACACCCAATATCTATGAGATTTTCCAATTGAGTTTAGCTGCTCTTTATCAAGCATAGATCGGTAATTACTTCCATGTAGTATTGTAATATGAGTGAAATTCTCACTATTTTTTAACAGGCCTCACATGCAAATCACACTACCGGAAAATTGAAAATCCTTAAATTACACATCATGCCTCATAATGGTTGTCACAATGCTAACCGCAGATGCCACGAAACGGACTCAAGGCATGAAAGGCAAGGGGTAAGCACTAATGGCTACCTAATATGGTAATGTAAGCCACCCACCAACCATATTTCTTTTGTTAGGAATTCATGGTCACGCATTGCAAAAATTAAATTTGAGAAAGTTGTGTGGTCCAGTGCATTAAATATTTAGGGTCCTGACGAAGAGTGTTTAACCCTTTATATATATCTACTGAGGGGGCACATATAATGAGTGGTAATTTTATTGCATTGTGCAACGTGAAATGCCTCGTCCTCCTCCTGCAAGGTTCGATACACAATCAAAAAATGTGTACGACAATGTGTGAAAGAAGAATAAACCAATATTCCATCGCCTTCCTGATGGGTGAAGCTACTCATAGGCATTTTTCAACTGAAGGAGATAACTTTGTTGTAATGACATAAACTAGATCCCCGTCACATGCTCATTATCGCAAAATAGTTCTAATGAAGTATCTACTTAGTAGGCTGACAAAACTGAAGAAGAGGCACGAATTGTTCACTGAAATATTATCGATAGAGGCGGGTGATCTATGACAAAGAGGCGAACGATGTACACATTCCACTAGTTGTGTGGTAGGCAAATTTTGAGGTATTCTCCGAATATGTTTATTTTTGTAGGGGGTTTCAGAATCCGTACGTATAACTAGATTAAATGGAACCTAGTTTTCTATCTTTTTTAAAGCAAAATATGTGGGCGTACGCTTACCGTCATAGAGGGGAACCTATTTGGGATGTTGTGCAGGTTATATTTCGGAATGATCATGTTGTATTTGAGACTGCTCGCACGAATGATCAGGAAGATTTGGATGATGCAAATAGTTCTGGTGGTCAATAGTGGGGTTTTGAATTGCCACCAAAAACTAAACTAATAGGAAGGGTGCAAGAGTTAGAGCACACTTTTTGTTTGGGTTTAAGGTTTCATTGAACTAGTTTCTAATTCACTTTGTAATTTAGTTTGAACTAGTATACACACTTAGCTCGTTGCTTTTCATTTTGTGTATGTGTCACAGTGGACGGTAAAATACCGTGAGCATTTCGTATCTTACCCGGCTATGTTTGATAATATTTTCTTGTGGTTGGTAAAAAACAATTCCATGTTATCAAAATACACTATCTTCATTACAATCTAAAACGGCTTAAAATGAACAGTACAGAGTGACGCACACATTTTAGCTGGAGAATCATTCATTAAACCACAATGGTAAAAAAGACATCCGAACTTACCAGGCCATTAATCCAGATGTGTGCAACATCTTCACTTAGCCTTCCCCAAAAATTACAGAGCAACTCCACCCAAACTTGAAAATAACACAAACTACCAAGACGGCCGAGGCCCCACCCAATATCTTCACATCCAATCTACCAACATTCTTCTTCAAGGATTTCACTTGGTTCATCAATTTAATATTCTTGGACACCAACTCAAGAATGGTACACTCCAACGTCTCTACGCACTTCATATCAAGCTTCACAGAAGCATCGTTTGTAAACCATATCAATTCAACACTACTTTCTGTGGTAATTTGATCCACTAGCCTATTATGATTGTGAAGCCTATCAATTTCGGTTTTGTTTTACTTAAGCCTTCTCAGCAACCCCTTGATGATTCACCTCTCTCCCACACAATGGAGGATCAATCCACCTATAAAAGTCGCAATGGTCATCGTTTTTAGGATGGGAAAAAACCATTAATCCACTAATGGTTAGTAACGGACCCCTTACAAAAAAAAAATAGATGAACTCATTAACAAACTCAAACTCAACCTTACACGATACTTGACGCATCTGTAGAATCAGCGTCCAACATTTCGTCCTTCCACGAGGTCATGTCAGGGAAATTGAGGCCACAATGACAAATCATTTTAGTGGGGTAGCTCCAGCTGGATTCAACCATGTTTCTGAGGCTTAGATTTTGGTGGTGGAATTTTTAGGTTTCTTCCAAACTTGCATGAGTGCAAGAGGAGAATGGAACAATCAACAGTTCTCTTTCTAAGATTTCATTACACGTTTTTTGAAATTTTAATCTAATTGGTGATGGGTAGATTTTTTTTTAAAAAAAAAGGGGAATTAAATTGCCATGTAAGTAATAAAAAAGGTAAGTGTTTAGCCATCAGGGCACGGGGTTCAATTTTTATAGGCACGAGGCATATTTATCATGGCGTGAACCAAATTTGAAAGGCACGATTGTACAAGTTATGTATCTTATCTTGGTGAACGCGTAAACTAGATTAGTTGTAGATGATTAAGAATGGTCCGTTTAAAGACCTCATAAATATTAAATATTTTCTAGGCACGAAGTATATTTTAGGGTATGTAATAGATTAGGTTTAGCTAGATAAAGTGACATACAGGACTGACGGCCTATAATAGTCATGATACAACGTGCCTAATTCAGTGTTCCTCACTGTCGAAATAGTCTGAGTCATGATTACTATAGCTTCACATGCACTACAGCGCTTCTTAAAACATTTTTAATTTCTGAGCATGCAAACCAATCCATTATAGATAAGATAACACCTTCAGTTCGAAGGGGCATCATAACTCTATTTTTTCACATGTTGGTGCTTGTAAGTATCCCCAGATTTTCACATTGTTTTTTACATGTGTAGTCCATAAGTAAGAGCTATTCTTGTTACTTGTTGACAAAAAATATTCGTTTCCCCAATTAGTATTATTTCCGAACAAATTAGGTTTTCATAGGAAATGGTTGAATTACCGGAGCGAAGTCCATCTCCGACCACCAACCAAGACATCATGTGGTACACTGGGTCTGACTAGACCAAATCCATGGATGATCACCTGTTTAGCCTATTACAAGGCCAGAGGGCACTCGACAACTGGGTTCAGGGCACGTTGAGCATAACGGTATGTGCCTGATCTACATTCGTTGCTGCCCACATAGCAGTCTGGTAACAAACCATGGGTTTCATATCTCGATGTTTACGATAATATGAAGTGGTTTGGGAAAAGGTACAAGGTGTGGACTATCATGTTGCGTACTCTAGGGGTGGTGTACGATGTGTAGTCAAATACCGTGTGCATGAACACTAGCAAGTGGCTGACCAAGACTAAAAACTATGGTTGTACTGTTCACTCGTATACCGAGCATGGAGAACCAAAGAAGGAGCAACTAGATTACAGTGTTGTCAAAATCAGACCAAACCCGCCGATTCAATTGGTTTAACCGGGAACCGGCCACTCTGCCAGTCCGATATGACCTATATAACCAAAATCCTGGTTGAACCACTACAACCCACACCAAACCGGTAAAAACCCCGCTGAACTGGAAAATCGCCGAACCATACAAACCGGTTTCAGCCTAAAAAATAGAGAAACAAAGTTGATTTACCAAATAAGTGAAGAAGGTTTTCAATTTCAAGATTCAAATCAATAAAATATATATGTAATCATCATTGAGAGGTGGGATAGAAATACTAAATCTTAGGCGGGTTTCAAGAACTACTTGAAGTCTTGAAGAGGTTTGGGGTTTGGGCTTGTATCTGCCTTTATGTGTGAGAGAAAGAGACTCGGTGAGAAACCCAGATGAAAAATTATAGAAGACCGAAAAAAGATGGATAGTAGATGGAGTGAGGATGGGAAGTGGTGGTGAAAAAAAAAAAAGAAAAAAACAAAGGGAAGGAGAAAGAAGACAGACCGGAAGGAAGATATGGGATGCTGTGAAGTGTGAAGAATAATGGAGGGTTGGGTAGTTTTCTTTTGAATTTGACTTTTAACTAGGGAGTTGTGTTCAACTTTTTACCCCTTCTTTCAACAATATATATTTTAACCATATCTAATGGTCTTAAAAAAATAGTATTTTTATATTAACATTAATTATTACAAAAGAATATTCTATTGGCTTTTTTATTTTTTATATTTAGTTTAAAACTTTGTTAGATGTATTTTATTATTAATATATATATTTATCTTACTCTAGCATAAATAATGTATACAAAATTATAAATAATATATAAGACCAACAGAGATAAAATAAAAATAAATTAAGTTTCATTAAATGATCGAACCACCGGTCAAGCCGATCTGACCGATTAAACATCTAACAGGTAGCAACGCCGGCTTGACCACCAGCCCAGTTATAACAGCACTACTAGATTGTATTTCATTAAAACGGCCAAACCATCCGTCAAACTGATCTAACCGGTTAAACCTCTAACCCGTAGCAAGGCCGATTTGACCATCGGTCCAGTTATAACAACATTACTAGATTGTATTTTCAATCTCCATTCAGTCTCCTACAGTGGCCCTGGCACTTCCGGCATGCCGTGTTCCAGGCAGCCTCGATACCCAATTATATGGTGGTGAATTGGTACTTAAAATAGCTTTTATGTGCCTTTTTTAATTGAACCCATATTTCTAACTATTCTGGTGTAAACTCCTTATGTTTTAATAGGTGTTATATTATCTGTATTTTCTGTTTCCATTTGGTTTAGACGTGTGTACGTCCTGCTTTATAATATATGATTAAGATTAGCTTCTTTATAAACTAGTCGTATATGGTCTTTAATTATTTTTTTGTGCTAATAGTGCAATGAGTGGGTTATACTAACGATAAATAGTGTTCGAAAAGTATTCGCAAACCAACATAAATTTCAACATATTAAAACTTAATATCTTAAACATGAATATAACAATATTACATAATTAGTGCCACTACAAGAATTTCGCAAATAGACAACAGTTTTGATCTATTGTCTAGTTTTAAATAAGTCTGTTAAGAATAGTGGTGTTGTTAGAAGTACCCATATTGGCAATAGTTTAAAACCGTTGTTTGTTTAGAAATAAACAACGGTTTCAACAACAGTACAAAACCGTTGTTTGTTTGACAACAGACAACAGTGAAAAATTGTTGACCATCGTGTATACCTGTTGTCTTTATAAGTAGAGACCACAGATAAAAATCGTGGTCTTTTCTTAGCAAAGATAACAAAAAAAAAAAAAAAAAAAAACTCCATTGCCTTTCAATGAAAGACAACAGGTTTTATTATTGAAAGTTGTTGTTTCGATGTACATTCACATATGAAACCCCAATAGCCAAAACATAATAAAACTTTAAATAAGGAAACATCAAATACAAAAAAATGTCAATAAATTCATCAACCTTTAAATTACTATAATACAGTCCGAATTATTCAACTAAATAGAACCAACATCAACTCTTATTTACTCAAACAATTCCTATATATATATTCTTAATGCTTAAGATTTTAAACGCCGATCTTAGTATCTTGAAATCTCTTCATAATCCACCAGTAGCTTTTCAATGACTATGCTGCATAGCATAAGATGACCATATCGGTTCATGCACAATAAAATTCATATAACTAGCATATGAACTAATAATATCATATTCATAGCTTAAAATAAAATTAATTTGCAAGTAAAATTTGAGAAAGGCTTAGTGGGATTCGATCTCTGAGCTTATTAATATCCCAATCTTATTAATTCATATCATAAGAGATTTCTAGCCCCATATTATTTTTTTAAAAGCAACGGTCATGTAGAATGTGAAGAAAACACACCTAAAGTGCCCTAAAATGCCAACTACAACCATTGTCATGCTAGCAAAGTAAGTTTACGTGTCACTAACAAAAACTGAAGGCGGGTACCTGTGATAAAGAGGAATAGTGGTTAGCAATAGGAAGACTTCTTACTCCGTAATACAAACATCGTTACCAGTTAATAGAAAGTAGAGATAAATAAGTTGCAAGCAAAGGTTGAACGAGGTAGCTGGAGAATGCATGAGCATTTTTGTATTCCAGATCAGTAGATGCCCCGATTTGCATGACGTAATGTATCAAGATCTGCAGTAGAAATATGTTAGATTCTAATTTTCTAACCAAGCAATCATGTACAGAAAACATCAAACAACTCAATGTAGAGCTTATAACCCTATTAGCAAACGTTAGAAAGAATGAACTAAGCAGACGTTTGGACAAAGTTTGGTTGAAACATCAATGAAATTCATGGAGTGTCAAATGTATCTTAAGATAAAACTTCTTTATCATCCAACAGAAAGAACTTTTGAATAGTGATGGTGCCATCCTAATTGTTATATTATTTACAGATCTCCTTTTAATAAACTTATGTTGAAAGGAATCAACATAATCTATAGAACTGAGCCACCACAAATGAAAGAAGATGAAACAATATGACAAAACCGGTATAACAGTAGCCCCTGATGTGTGAGTAAGATCCTACAAAATGAAACTACCTCAATATGCCTCAAAAAGCCATATAAAATCAACAACACATGTTCCCACAATGGTTGCGGTGACTCACGCACTACATAGACAAATGGTATTAGATACACTAATTTTATAGATATATCTAAACAAAAGTTAGAATCAAGAGACAACTAACTTACCTTGAGTGCATCTGCATCAGAATAATGAGGGGCTCTGTCACATGATGATACAAAAATCCTTGAGATCAAAGAAATTTGAAATATGGCCCCTCTTACTGCCGTTCCAATCACTGTAAAAGTCTAATAAACACACATGAAGCACTTGAGTTTCATGTTATATTGGCGCACATATAAAAATTAAAGAGCTAGCTATAAAGCAAGATAGGCAAGGGGTTAAGTTTATTTTCCTTTTGATATGATTCCATACTGCAATATCTTGAAAACTTATTACACACACATATTTACAATAAATTGCATAACGTGAAATAATATAATCGATTTGAAAAATCCCCAAAGACCCCCATTCTGAATCAGCACTGGAGTTTGTTTTAACTAAATAAGTTGAACCAGCATCACCCCAAAGCAGGTCAAGGAAGTGACTATAGAAACTAGAATTGAGCCCTTCTGCCAGTGCCGTTATACAGTCATTAGTTAGAGATGATGAAGGACTTCGTCGCAAGGTACATCTGTAATTCTAGAGCAAAAAAACTGGAAAGGGTTAGAATTGTTATTGTTAGAGATCATTGAGTAACTAAATATCAGTAGCGCATCAAAAGATCACAGTAGTTAGATCAATTTACATATCTCGCTCTTCGATTAATCATGTTCCAGATGCACCAACAATTAATTTGGAAGTAATATTGATCCATAGAGGAAAAGTCAAACCAATAGATCATGCTCGATAAATTAGTAGAGACAAGTAGAGTAATGCTTTGCATATCACTTTGTGAAAATGAGGTTCTCCCAAACACACAGTGATGCTAGGATACCAGATCTCATGTAAGTACTAGAAGGAACAGAAGTACCATCTTACTCTAAGATTTAAAATAAACATACTTAGAGCATACCTGTCCATTATTTAGAATGAGAGTGATGCGCCCTTCCACAGCATCAACTAAGTTTACAATAATCACATATGTTGTTTGTCCCTGAAAGGTCCATTTGACTTGAAAGGCCCAAAGGAGATGGCATCACATATTTGCACAAACATAGCTTCCCTGACTGCAATCATGAGAGGCCACATAGCTAAAAAAGCCAAAAGGACAAAAATAGAACTCCAACTTAAAATTAATATACAAAAACAAATGGCACTGTTAAAAAATACGAGATTTTAACTCAATAATGTCCACTAAAATCTTGTTTTCATTAGAGTAGTGGACCTGATAGGTGTTGTTTCAAAAAATAATGAAATGCATTCAGAGCAATAAAAGATTGATGTACATTTAGGGGCAAAACAATTCCAGGACCAACCAAAATTCCAAATTTGATTCTATAAGCTAAGCAATCAGTGTAATCTTTTAAAATTATTGCAGCAATCATGCATATGCTAAAATAGCTTATGTTTCTGTAAGGACCACAACTGGGGCTAATGATCTTTGATTTTCTTATAGACTATCACATTGGGTTTACACCAAAAGCACATAAGTAAAAAAACTCTAAGATGGAACAGCTCTATAACAGAGTTCAAATCGTAACTCTGTAGAAGTTAACAGAATTTGAAGTCATCATAATCAACAGAAACATGAAAGGAGAAAGTGTGTGTGTGTGTGTGTACATATATGTATCCCAAAGAAACAGTAACATGAGTGCGAGACTAGGAGGCATGCAAAACATTTATGAATTAATAAGTGTAATCTTCTAAAGCAGATGAAATAAAAAGAAAGATTAAATTTGACCGTCTTCTCCAATCCTTCATCTACAGGCCATGGAGAAAACTGAATCCAACAAAATTATTTATGCATAATTTAATTCCAAGAATGTGGTGATTAGAAAAATTAGTGGCAAGCGAGAAAAGACAACAAAGTAGCCGGCGTGCACAAAATAGCAATAATGAATCATATATTTATATGGACATGTATATAAACATAGTCTGTACAAATGGAGACTCTAACTAATATAGACTAAGGTGAAAGCTTTGGCAACTTACATATAAAAGTATAGAATTTTCTGGAGTCAAAGCAATGACATATATATGTGGAAGTTGTCCCACTTTCACTCTGCGCAAGTTACCTTCAGGTCGGCGTACAAATAGGAAGAATACAATTAACAACCAGAAAGAAGTAAATATACTTAGGTCGAGTGACAACAATAGCAGCGGCATCAATTGCTGATATGGACCATCTCATGTCATGCATAATATCATAGACTGTTTCATTATCTAATTCCAGACTCTGAAGCTGCAAAGACAACATTTTCTTTTGTTCTAGGAGAAGAAAAAAGTAAAATCATCATCCATCACCAGAAAAACCTGATGAAAATAAATTGGGGGTAAAAAAAGGGCATAAAACCAAAAAGATGAAAGGAAAAAATATGGAATACTAACATCGGGTGGCCGTAATAAAACAATTATTCTAGTAAAAAATAATGGCTTTAAAAAAAGTCAGATGCTTTGTGAAGTTTAACAATGCCAAGAAGGTTTTATCCCACCATCAACAACATTTCTAAATTAAACACGACAGTAGGATACAACCAGTGACCCCACCAACTGATTACAATATTCAACTATTCTTGAATGCCGAAGAACAACTGAGAATATATTAATCACCCAGAATCTTGTTCTTTTACAAGAAAAAAGAAATCAATTACTAATCACTCAGAATCACATCACTCAACCAAACAATTAATTAGGGGACATCATTATGAGGAAGACATCAGATCATGTTACTTTCATGATCAAGTTTAGATTAAATTACAAATATAGCTTCTTCATGAGACATAAAATATAAGTCTACAAAGAATCAACTAATGAAAAGGTCTAAAGAACAAGTGCTCCTAATAGGACCTTCATCCATTAGGCACCAAGTAAAACTATGCGGAAATAACAAGTTAATTTCATTTAACATATAAGAATTGGATAGAATAATTATGATGATACAAAAAGAATACAAAACAATACTTAAAAAAAAAATATCATGATATAAACAAATGCAAAGCATTAAAAAGGAGATTAAAATAACAAACAAAAAAAGAACATATTGATGCGCCAAGAGGCTCAGCTGGAGAGGAAAAAGTGGAGTTGGGTGCTCTAATAACGATATGCTGGAGAACTTTACACGCCACCAATAAAAAGGTCCAAATCAGGGGGTCAAAGCTTTAATCCCAATTCCATCTCTTCTTCAACGGTCAAAGATATACAAAACTTTGAATCGTCATACAGCTAAAAGAAGTTACACATGTTTAAACAACTAGGAGCACTAACACGGGTCTTTCAATTATATATTTCATAAAAAACCAGATAGCTAGCACAACGTATATGAATATGTACATGTAGGAGCAACTAACAGTAGCAGCACACCTTATTTCAGATTCGTATTTAAAGTTTAGCGGAAGTAAGTCATCTTAATATCTCGATAGCTAGTGAATAGATGACAAGAAATTGAGCGTACAATTACCTGAGTCAAGACCCCAGACACCATAACTAGTTAGTAGAAATGAGATGTGGGCTGCAACTGCAAGATAATTTTTTATAGACCAACCGAACCTAGCTAGATGAAAACCAACTGATCTTGACTTTGTAAGGAGGAGGAAATCCAACCTTGAAGAAATAGACATATGATTATCTGAACTAGGTTTTTCAGAGTTCTAGTGGCTTTGTATTTTAAATTAAGATGAGCTAAAAGATTAAAAGACAGAAGAAAATAGTCCTACAGAATAAAGCTCACAGCATGCAGACTTTGTTGCAGGACTAGAATTTTGGACCCACACTTGTTTCTGGAAGATCATTGAGTTACAACAGTTAGGAAGTAATTGCATACAATCTAAAAAAATTAAGTACTGAAGTTGTTGAAGGCTAGCAATGTAGTTAATCAACATCTAATAATCTTGCATTAAAGAGGAGACAACAAAGAAAGACTAATATCTAATATGATCATTGACTATTAGGACCCTCCAAGTCAATTCACACAATCGATCATGAAGAAAAATAGTAATACAATGGCAAAAATACTTATACCCAATTTTAGAAGAAGAATACTTTTTCATGAACCCATTGGCATTCTACTGTTCGATCAAGCTTCTTATATCTATAGTGAAGTATTCCAAGACCAAGATACTTGGGGGCGGGGGGTTGAGACCAAAAGCCAACAAAGAGAACTATAAGTATTCTGATTCTATTTTCTTTAGAGTACTTCATGGATACAATTCCTATTTGTTGTTGAATCTCATGTAATTTACTAAGTCTGTAAGCAAATAATATAATCTTGATTTTCAGATTGATATATTGTAATTTGTAATTTGTAAAAGGCAATATCTAATTTGAGCAACATCATTGACACAGGCGATTGAATTTTTCTCTCTTTTCTTGGAATATCTTACCACTATAGGAGCTGAATGACCGGCTCCAGATCTGCACGCTCACATTCTTACGAAGATGGTCAAAAGTTCCCTGCAATTTACACGAAGAATCAAATCCATCAGTGTTGAGATTGTCTCTAGCATAGCACTTACGCTGTACATAAATCTTTTAGTAGAGGTCAAAATGTAACAGGTCTAAATTTTTCAGGAAGCCCAAAGTACGAAGGTCTAAATCTTTTATGATGTGTCAACGCTTCCCACGAAACGATCACCAAGTTCAGGTATGTACCCATAAATTATAGCAGTAAGCATTAATTCAAGAACTAGATCAATGGATTGACTTTAGTCCCACCACATCAATGCTTCCAAAGCTTCTTAGAGACTAAATTACTGTGTATGGGATTTATAACTGTCTGTGTGTGGACTTTACAATACCTTGCCTGGTATCTCTTCACAACGCATATTGGGCTGACTATGTATGGAATTTATATCTGTCTGTAAAGTACAAACAATATGAAACCAAGTGGTAAATAATTTAGTAAGAAGTGAGAAAAGTAAGAACCCAATTTGATAATCGTACATCAATGATGGGACGATAGGGATCTGGAATATAACATGAAAGAACAGCAACAACAACCTTTTGATATGCCAATCTCAGTTTCAACTCTTCAGGGACATTAGTACTATCGTCCTGGCTTGTTTCAAACGTGCCTTTTTGCTGCAATATTTGATTAAAATTCATGTGAATGCGAAATATGTCAATATGCAAAAAAAATGCATTTTTAGGAATTTTTAAGCTAACCCGCTTTGGAGCCTCAAGAAGTTATTCCCGTCCTATGTTGTCTAAGTCCTTTCTAGCTGTTAAAATTCCAGCTTCATTCCTGCCATGGTTATCTCATAGCTACTCTTTATGAAGGAAAATTAAATCAGACAAAGAGCTTCAGTGTCTCTTCACAATATATTTTGTAATTCTGCTTCAGTAAAATCTTCAGTATGATCTGCAATTTCCTGAAGTAGAGTCTCATTCTCTTCATCAGATCGAAAATATTTATTCCGAGCATGCACCTACTCAATATGGTTGCACAATCGACAATCCATGAATCAATGACAGAGTAAACAATCAAATGAGCAAGGTACCAAAACTCAAAAGAATACACCTAAATGCTAAAAAAACACTATGTCCTGCAATATCAAGGAGTGTTGCTTCATTTATTCACAAGTGAGTAAAGTTAATAGACATGCATAAAGGCATTTCTATGTACTTGTTTCCTTTCTGCTGCATTTGGGAGAAGGAAATATTATAAGCTCTGCACACTGCCATAGAATAAATCGAACAATATTATAAAGAAAAAACACATATGGATAAAATCTGTAAAATGATATAAAAAAAGTGGTCTCGTGGAATTTCTTTTAGAAGTAAAGAGTTTCTGGAAATTACCAGCGAATCCCAAAGCATACTAGTCTCGTGGAATTTCTTTTGTAGGTTCAACAATCACAGAGACCGGTATCGAGATAGTGTTGAATGAATAGTTGTACGAATAAATATAAAACAGGTATAAAGATGACCAATCTATTCAATAATGACGATATACCAATGCTTCTGCATATGAAAGCTACCATTTAATGAAGACTTTAGGAATACCACCATACTTACAGAGTTCAGCCTATAAAGAAATTGTGGTAGCCATAATTCACTAAAGCCAACAAACCAAAAGCAAACAGAAGCAATGATATATATACTAGGCATATAAAAAAATCAAAATTTATATTCAAGATAATGAGTTTCAGCATTATGAATAGGCAGTAAGATACCTTCAATAGATCAATTCCCCTTCCATCAACCTCTACAGGAGGAGGAGGTGATCACCATCCCCTTTCCCGAGACGCAATTGGCCCCTCGTGTCCTATAAACAAATATTGTTTCTATGAATCGTAAGCCATCAAACATTAGCACAAATTTCTCTGAAGACGACGATCCTTGTGATCCTGAATTCTTACTTGTAATTTTCACGCAATCATCCTATGAATAAGCATAAACTATCATCAGAACCGAGAATTTAGATACTAGAGAATCGAAAAGGAAAAATTAAATCCAGAATATATATAATAACGAAGATCAAATAATCAAGCAGAAACGCAAAAATATGGCAGATTTCATCTTGCAATTTGGCAAAAGAACTATGTTTGATTTTTTAGCTAAACTTTTAGTTTGTAACATACAAGATAATGAAAAATTTGATATAAGAAAAATATAAGATAAGTGTGAAAAATGAGCTCTCATTCAATTTTTTGTCAAAAAAATCTAGTGTCAAATATAATTCTCATTTTCTCACCGAGAGATAAGAAAGTACTTTTTAATATTACAATTTTATATTATTTTGGAAAACATTATTCTGGATCTTCAATTTTCCATGTTTTAATTGTATTATTTTGTTAGTGGATCATATAAATGGTAATGGACTCAACCCCATTGTTTTTTTAAGTTCAACACTTGGAGCCCATGTCACATATTTACTCTACATTTGATCAGGTTGTTTATATTACAAATACAAATTAGGCCTACCCTATAAGAGAAATGTAGAGTAAATATGTGACATTAAGATTATCGGACCAGCTTGATAATTCCAATGAAGAGTTTATTAAAATAAAATACAATATATAAAATAAAATGCAATCTATAAAATAATATCATAATTATTATTTTATTTCAAATATATTGTTAATTATTAAAATTACAATGAAGAGTTTATTAAAATATCTAGAACATAATTTTAATGAGTTTTAAATAACACAACATAATTTTACAACATAATAAAAGTATTGTAAATTAAAATGCCTTTTTTACAACAGCTTCCCAAAAATGTTGACAATAGTGTTGTCTATCGAAGAAATGCATTGCCAATAGACAACAGATTTGGGCAACTGTTGTTAAAAGTGTTGTCTATCTGTGCAAAAAGACTCTAATAGACGACATATGTTGAAAACCGTTGTAATATCGTTGTCTATTAACGTGTCTTGTTGCTAACAGACAACAGATTGCAGTAAAACTGTTGTTGATTCATGAATACACAACACTGCTGGAAAAAGTTTTTGTCTTTTAACTGTTGAGTATTTATGAAATTGTTGTAGTGTGCATAGTATCTTATTCGTCTCTATCGCCTCCTTCGTCGAAGTTGTCATCGTTGTCCTCATCCTCCTCGTCCAACTAGTTTGGTTCTTCATCTACATCTTCATTGCCATCGGATCCCCCAGCATCTTCCTTAGATGGAGCCAGTGACGAGGGACCATCCATCTTTCCAAAGATATCCTACAACTTCTGCCAGCTAAGCTCTCCCTCGTGATAGTAAGTTGTTGTAAAAAGGCGTATATGTGGAATATATTCTAGGTGAACTATGGCCCATGCACCTCACATTATGAACAAAGCGGGAAAAAGGCATTTATGTATTAACGTACTAACCTTGCATAGACGTTCCCACATCTCATATGTTGCAAGAACCTTGTTCAATTTAGGACATTGCCGAACTGACTGGTAGTTATTAATCCACTTAAACACATCGTACCTTTTCCTTAATTTCGCAATTTCAATGGTCAACTTACTGAAAGGCCACCTTTGGCCCTATTCAACCGCCATGTCAAACATACCGTTCTCGAGAGCGTCTTTGTGACAATATTTGGGACAACAACCTCTATTTCTGCACGTTCCAGCAAGTGATTCGATAAATGCTAGGTTCATTTCTTTAGTCCATCCCTTTGTGTAGAAATCTTTTCTCTAGGGCCTCCAAAGACTCGAAGGACTAGAAGGCATATTGAAGAGATCTTGTGTGACTGAATTTCTATATTGTTATGGTGAGATGGAGAAACGTTTTGGTGCCCCAATCTAAATAGACATTCAAATGAGGGATCAATCATGCACCCACTCCACCCACTGTTTGAATTAGCAGTTGTACTACTTGTAGACTACAAAAGATAATAATAATAATAATAATAATAATAATAATAATAATAATAATAATAATAATAATAATAATAATAATAATAATAATAATAATAATAATAATAATAATAATAATAATAATAATAATAATAATAATAATAATAATAAAATCAAGAAAAATAATTTCACAAATGAGGAGATATGGAAGCGGGCCTCTGAGTGGGCCCATGACCCGCACATTCCAATACAACCCCAAACCCATTACAAAAGTTTATTATAGGGTGTTGGTTAATGGCACGGGGTCTATATACATTGAAATGGCACGGTGTACATTCATCATGGCATGAAGAACATTTTGTACTAGCACGATATACCTTATTCAAGACACCATTTAGTCAGGCATAACAAGACATTGTTCGAAAGTTTTACAGCCTACAACCCCAAACAATATACGAGACATGTTGACGAATAATTGTACAAGATCTTTTAATTTTACTCTGCATAACGATTTAGAGTAATCGAGATGTATTCCATATTTCGTCTTGATTGTAACATCTGATTTTATGATATCTTGAATGGGTGTGCACTCGTTTTAATTGCATGTAGTGTCTAATTTTATTTTCCCAACATACGTTAATTGGTGCATGTGCCTCTTTATTCAAACACCTTAGTTCAATAAGTGCCCGTGTACAGGTTGAGCAATGGAGTCCGCGAAAAGTGCCCGTCAACTCTCCTGAAATTTCCTGCAACATTCTCTAGTTGGGTCCCCTGCTATGCCTATAAGTTGCGGCGAATAGGCACTTTTGTTGTCATGTTAGAGCAAGGAATTCAATAATTTATATCATACACTTCTAATACAATTGTGCATAATGGGATTATGTTGGTATGGTTGAACGTCTTACATCACGAAGAGAATCCCATAGATCATCGGTTGTATGCATCTTATTCTCGTGCCTATCATATCAGACTCCTTCATGACTTTTAATCCATTTAAAAATGTCGTACCTTGCTTTAAGTTTCCTGTTTCTGCTCTCACCTTACTCAATGGCCAACACAGTTCGTGCAGATTACCACTACTAATCTTTCGTTCAACATCGCTTCTTCATAGCAGTTCTCTCTATAGGTGTCATCGAGAGCTTCCACCAGTGCCCAACTCATGTCTTTCGTCCAGCCCTCATCGTAAAAGTACTCGGTTTGAGGTCTCCAATCGCACACAAGCATTTTTTGGACTCACGGGTATTGTTTGTTGGGGATTGTTTACCTTGGCATGCCTACAACCTGCTACATCTTAAATAGTGGAGAGCACATGCAGATACGTCCTTGAAGACCATAGGTCCCTTATTTGACTACACTACGCATTGTGAAGTCACAAGGACCTAGAAAAGAAAATCATTGATGAATTTTCATACTATTCCCCCAGAGATTCTTTCACTCATGCTAGGCTTCACGTGATACCTTGAACAAGACCTGTTGACATGTTTAGGCTGGAACCTAGGTGGTTAGCACCGTGTGCCACGCTTTATGGCACGAATATCTATGCCCCTAATTAAAACAAAAGAAGTTGTGTGCGGACTCTAAATCTTTATTGCCTAATCCTGACACTGCTCATTACTAGAATGGGGATAAAATTGTATCACTAACAATAAAGGACAAGTCTCAATATTATGATATCTTGTACTAAAGTCATAAATTACTCGAACAACGCATATTGATCCCAAGAATTCTTCTGGTGCATTCTCAACCAAGGGAAAAATTCAGGCCTACATTATCATCACATTATAACTAGATATACCGACCCGATCAGAGGAAAATTATAAAGTCGTCCCCATACTTCGTTTCTTCTGTAAATTCAAATGATAAGAGAGAGAATGTCAAAATGATAGAGTGGAAAAGCAGACACACGTTTCTGCAACAAATTAATGCTGCCATTGTGAAAAAGCAGTGACCCACTATATTTACGTAAAATACCAAAATTATCCTTCATTGGTAGTGGATATCTCATTGTTACCATAGAATCACCCCAATAACATAGCATGTTTTAAACAACAGGACACACAAAAGACTATACTTGATGTTTATATTTATTTTTAAAAAAAATATCTACAAACATAAAACGCAATATGAAGGGGCAATGTTTAGCCCAAGACGCACTTAAACGGTGTTAAGTGGACTTTGGGTCTAATAATGAATTCATGATTTACATGAATGGTACCGAGAGACGCTAAATTTTTTAGTTGAGGTTGACTTGATATAACTATTAACCATTTATAAATTTAACAAACTCTTTATCTTTATGAATCTACATCAAAAATCAAGAAATAATTATAAAAAGAATCTAGAATACATAAAAAAAGGTAGCTCAAAGCTAAAATAAAGTGATAAAGTAATATAAACCTCAAAATATTGTTATATGGGGTAGAACTATAAAAATTAATCTTATTTAATTTTATTGCAACCTTTTTTTAATAAATATATGTTTGAATAGTTGAATTTATATGAGTTAAACGAATTAAAGCGGAGGGTCGGCTATGAATTTTAATTTCTAACATTTTTAATTAATCAATAGGGTTAGATGATATATTTTGTACGAAAATCTGTTATGACCTAAGCCACGAACATGTATCCACCATATCACCTCCCAATTTATGTGCTTGTGACATAAGAAATGACCTGGCAAGCAACACCTACAAGAACTTTGTTATTTTTAGTAAATTCTCCATCTATGAAAAGTGGTGTTTGAAAAAAAAAATTATTGGCCCAAAATAAGAGTTCTATTTAAAAAATTAATGTCTAGTTTTACTAATTCAAGTAAAAAATTAAAATTTTTAATTTCACAAGTTAATATATATGATTGACTATATCAAATAAAAAAAGTAAAATAAGTCGTGTAAGTACATATCTATGAAGAGTTATATCTTTATTAAATTGACTGAAAAAATGTACATTTTTAAACATAACTCTTTTTAAAAGATGGATGGGGTATTAAACCTACCTTGTAGACTGGTACAAGTGTTCATGCATGCATTTTAGGTCGAATTAAGTGTCGTTTTAATGACATTTGCATGCATATTTGATCGTGTATTGTTCATATTTGTATTATTTGACCATTTAATATATTTGAGCTCGTTTTAGGATAATACAGGTAATATAGGACCAAAAACAAGTCTTGAAGAAGTCCGGAATGAAGAACGAGCCAAGGATGAAAAAAGGGGGAAGAGTTTCGAGCGACAAGTCGCGCTCGCGACTTGTGGTCGCGACCGCGACAAATCCAGCGAGACTAGCCGAAAAACCAAGTCACGGTTGCAGCCGCGACCAAGTCCACGAACCCAATTGTTGCCCTAGCTGAATAAAGGGTTCGCGACTGCGATCTGATACCCTATTTTTAATTCTGAAACACGTTTTTGGCCATTTTTCAGCCCAACACTTTCTCCTCTATATTTATAAGGTCAATTTTGAATTTGACCTAACCAAGCACTCATTTCTCACACATATTCAGCCATCATTCACCATTGGAAGCAAGGAATTAGAAGAGGGTTGAAGATCAAGATCATCAACTCAATCTTTTGGTTCATTTTATCTTATTTTAATGTCTTCTTTGATTTTCACTTGTTTTTATCTTTGTAATAGTTGATATGAGTGGCTAGCACTCTAATTTCAGCCCTTGATCATTAGTTGAGCCTTGGATTTAGGATGTTTATGTAATTTTAACGGTTATTAACTGATTAGATTATGTTTTGGAATGTTCTATGTTATTTGGGATTGTTGATTCACGCTTATGAATTGAAATGTGGTTGGATCACCCATTTAGATATTTGTTTGTGTGTTGCTAGGATTAGGTTTGTAATCCGTAACTGTTATGAATCTGATTCCCATGTAGCGAACAGTGGATTCATTCTATTGGGGATAACATAGAGTTCGACCACTAAAATCGAGCTTGTGAGTTTTTATGTCGTATCTATTATGTTGTCTTGATTCTTAATGCATTTGACTATTGATTCTTAGAGAACTTGTTTTAGGAATTGATAAGTTGAGTAGGATTAATTGAAGAGCTTGTTTTGATTAATTATACTTAAGACAAGGGCAATAGAGCTTGTTATTAATCTTGGAGTAGGGATTCTAAGGTTAAATCAATCGGGTAGTAACATAAATTATATAGATTATTCGGGCCAAGAGGATACTCGATCAAGGGTTGAATCCTTTTATCATTTATAAAACCAAAAATCATTCTCTTATCTTTGTTTACTTTAATTGTCAATTTGCTAAGTACTATTAGAGGAATTGTTATTTGAGTTGCTTAATATAAATTTAGGTGTTAGTTGTGATTCCATCAAAACTCACCCCCCCCCCCCACTTCTTTATTTTTTACTAGCTTATTTATATTATATTGCTGGATCATGATAGTTTAATACATAAAGCAAAATTGTTCGACCGTTTCTCGTGGGATCGACCCTTATTTACCACTCTACTAGTTAGAGTAGTAGATCAAGAATAAGCATATATATATATATATATATTAATTTGGTAAGAAGAACGACGTGCTTTCTACCATAGACGTGCACACACACACACATACACACACATACACATATATATAAGTTAGTAACTAAACGATGTTGGTAACTACTTAAGCTCCCCAACGCTATGACGCCGCAAATTTTGAAATCTAGTATTATCCTCACACATTAATTAATCTTGCACATGTGGGACATGATTCAAGTTATATATGATGCAACATCTTGAAGACGAGAGAGCTTGTTGAAATCGGAATGGCATGGAGACTTGGCAATGGGCTAATGAGAAAGGCGACAACGAATAGTTGGATTGGAATTTATAATCCGATACCATTCAAGGGTAATGCAACCCGAATATATATTAATGCATGTGTATCGAATTTCATTGATGCATGTCAGAATACATGGGATATTGATAAGGTCGGAAGTGCATTCGCATTGGAGGAATCACGATCCATCTTGGCTATTCTTATTAGCCTAAGATTGTTGCCGGATAGGCAATTATGAAAACTCACACATAGTGGAAAATTTTCGGTTAGGATGATATACCACATGGCGGTGAGTAAACTCTCAGTGATGGGAGTGCATATTCCATCACCAAGTAACCCTACACCCAATTGGAATAAATTATGGAATGTAAGTACTTTGTCAAAGATCCAACACTTTCTCAGGCAAGCATGCAAAGATGTCTTGCCAACAAAAGTAAATCTCATCCATCAGAATACGGGAACTAAACCCGCGTGCTCTCTATGCGGAAATAATGACGAGTCACCTGAACATTTATTTTTTAAATGCCAGAAGAGTGTAGAGGTATGGTCACTCAGCCCATTATAATTGATGTGGTCAATGTTAAAGATTCTTTTCATGCGACACTTCGAGAATTATTTGATAATTTTCCAAAAGATTGTCACCAATTGAGGTCATTCATTCTATGGAATATCAGGCTGGGTCACAACCAATTATACTTCGAACAGGCTGAGTGTTCCCCGATCGTAATACTTCAAAAAGCCAAGAGATGTTTGGTGAGATGGAATCTTTGGGTACAACATTTATAGAATTAAGAAGCACGGGTTTAGATCCCACATCACTATCAGGATGGGACTCCACCTATAGATAGACGTAAACTAAATTTCAATGTTGCGGTCTCAAAAGAAGGAATAGTTGGTCTCGGTTTCATCATACAGGAACATAAGGGAACGTCTTGCTCGCTGGTGTTGAGCGAATTCGAGCCCATGGCAATACCGTTCTGCTCGAAATACTAGCACTGCGCTATGCTTTGGTCACGGCAAGGGAAACGGGCCAGCTGCAGTTTGAGGTAGAAGGTGATAACAACACCCTCATGCAAATGCTATTATGAATGATGTTTATGTTTTGGCTAATACAGTTGGTTGTATTAAGTTTGAGTACATCCTTAGATCAATAAATATCAAAACACATAGTCGAACTCATTTAAAATCTGATCAATGAGGATGATCGAGTATGAGAGAATGCAGTAGTGGCCTTGGACCTTGGCAACAACCAAGGGCCCAAATTATTAGGGGGGCCAAAACTTTTAAGTGTGTTATATAGTGTTAATAGTATTGCAGCTGTAAATACTCAACTAATGAGATGAGAAAGACATTGTTTAGATTATCTAAAGTTAGTGAAGATGCCAAAACTAGGAGTGAGGCTAAATCTTTAGTAACAAATTACCTTTAAAAATTTTGAGCTTTTATGGGGTATGGGTATATGACATAATATTCTGAAAAATATTGACTTGATTAGTAAAAAACTATGACCTGAAGATATGAAAATTGATGTTACGATAACAATTTTGAAATGTTTGATTTCTTACTTTAAAATTAATATACGAGGTTGAAGAATTTCAATCTGCCATGACATTAGCCAAAGAGCTTACTTCTAAGATAGACAATATACCTCTTTTCCGCCCAGCACGTAATTCTTTAGGAAGAAACAATTGGATGAAAATTGTCATGAAGAGATTGCATTATATGCAGAGGAATTTTAAGAACAATTATTATTTTGTTATTTTAGATATGGCTACTTCATCTTTGGAGAGTAGATTTAAACAATTGAATGTATTTCGAAATCTTTTTTGTGTTTTATTTTATCCTAAGAAATTGTTTTCACTTGATGATGAGAGATTGGATAAGTGTTGTATAAATAGTCAAGATGCTCTTACACATTAAGACAAGTCTAATATTAATGTTGATGATTTGTTTTCTGGATTGCAAGTGCTACAATCAAGTTTGCTAGTAGAAATAGAGTCAACCATTGAAGTTCTTGAGTTTGTAAAAGATTGGATTGTTTTCCTAATGTTGTCATTGCATATAGAATTTTGTTTACTTTACCAGCTAATGTAGCATCAGCTGAAGAAAAAAAAATCGAAACTAAAATTGATAAAAGCATATTTATGTTCGACTATGTCTCATGAAAGATTAAATGAATTTGCTATATTGTGCTTTGAAAATGAACTGTTGGAAAAAACTTGATTTTAAAGCCTTGTTTGATGATTTCGCTTCTCAAAATGCTAGAAGATCAGGATATTTTAGATAATAATTTGATACTTAGTTTGACTTTTATGTTTGTAGGTGTTGAATTTTTTCCATTGTACATGACGGATAATGAAGCAACTTGACAATGTTGAAAACTAAGCATGGATAAAGGCAACATCGATATTTAGTGCGACTTTCGTTTATTGCAGCAATAAGCTCATAAAAATTGAGAAACATTATTTGTAGTGTGTACTATGTAGGTATTTTCCCCTGTTTATAGGGCCTCCTTTTTCGTTCTTACATAGGGCCCCCAAATTGTCACGGTCGGCCCTGTGGTAGCATTTATGTGTTGGTTCTTTAGGACATAGGTCGCGAGCCCATTATTTGATGATAATGGATTTCGATTTTACCAATAAAAAAGGTAGAATGAAGTTTGATTGGATATGTGCATATACATATATTATTGTGGTTCGGGAATGTTCTCTCTCTTTATTTTTTTCTTTTTTGGGTATAATGGAATGTTAGGGGGGTGGGAATGGAAATAGAGCTCTATGTTCCTAGCAAAAATGTGTTTTTTAGGAACAAAAATATGCTAAAATTCTTTCTCCGAAAAAAATGAAATATATAAAAATTCGATACTTACCTAGTTAATACTTAAGTTTTCCAAAAACCAAACTTAGTTTAGACTTAAGTTCACATTTAGATTCAAAACCAAAGAGTTAAGTGCCTTACAAAGGAAAAGGTAAATAAAAATAGCATTAAACAATTTAAAGTCATTCGACTCATTCTATATTATTTTCTAGGCTCTCCATTATATTTATTGTTTTTTTGAGCAGTCGTATGTAAAATTATTGTTAGATCAACTACAGTGTAAATTCTATATTCCAAACTCATCATAATCCGTTTGTAAACATATTTGATGGTTCTGAAAAATTATGGTCTTTATTGTTAAAGTTGAGATAGCATTTTGAGCAGCTAAAATGATGGTTTTAGCAAAATTAAAATTCGAGATATAAACTAGTATTAATTAATGAGTGGCGCGTGGACTCGTACAGTCATAAGTCGCAGAAGTAGTGCCGTAGTGGAGTACCCGTAGAAACACCCTATACGGTATATGTACGCCGAAAAGCGAACCGTACGTATACAAAAATGACCATATCCAGCGTATTCAATCCACCCCCATATTTCGCCTTTAATCTACCCCGTATTTCTCTCAGAAAATAATCTACCCCATATTCGGTCCCCCAAACTCCAAAATTCTTCAAATCTCCACTGTCCACTCATTGCTCACTATCTCAAAATTCTGTTTCCTCTGGTAAATTATATTTATCCTCCACCCAGGCCGTCCTTTAACGCGTTCACGCGTCTTCTTCCCCCCTTCTTCTGCTCTCCCGCTATATATTCCCCCTTCCTTCTTCCCTCTCCCCTTAGCAGGTGCATCAATTTCCATCTGCATCTGCATCTGCATCTGCCTTTCCTGTTCCCTCTTTCTTTTTTATAATTTTCTTAATTCAATTTCCTTTTCAAATTGATATATCCCCATTGATTAATTCTTACAAGCGAGGGAGATATAATGCCTTCCCTGGATAAGCAAGAATTGTTCCTCCCTTCCACCCCGGGGAAGTTCAAGGATAAATCGCACTCGATGCACCGCCAATTGCACCGGTGTTTCGCCTCCACGAGTACGATGTTCCTGTGGGCCCTATTCTTGGTGGCCTTAACGGCGGCGTATCTTAGTTTTCAGTCATTCGTTGACTCGGGCAGCAAGTATTTTACCACCGCGTGGGGCGGAATCCACTGGGAACGACAAGTCCGCTCCTCCGCCCAGATCCACCGCAATAACGGATTTTCCGTTTTGGTAACCGGCGCCGCCGGATTTGTAGGTTCACACGTGTCGCTCGCCCTCAAAAAACGCGGGGATGGTGTTGTTGGATTGGACAACTTCAACAACTACTACGATCCTTCGTTGAAAAGGGCCCGAAAAAATCTCCTCAATTCCCAAAATATTTTCATCGTTGAGGGTGACGTTAACGACGCGCGTATGTTAGCCAAGCTCTTCGAAATCGTGCACTTTACCCATCTGATGCACCTCGCGGCGCAGGCCGGCGTACGCTACGCTATGGAGAATCCCCATTCTTACGTGCACAGCAATATCGCGGGCCTCGTCACGCTTCTTGAAGCATGCAAGACCGCCGACCCGCAACCCGCTATTGTCTGGGCCAGCTCCAGCTCCGTTTACGGGACTAACGATAAGGTACCGTTTTCAGAATCGGATCGGACCGACCAACCCGCTTCGTTGTACGCGGCAACAAAGAAGGCTGGGGAGGAAATAACCCACACGTATAACCACATTTACGGGTTGTCAGTAACCGGGTTAAGATTCTTCACCGTATATGGACCCTACGGCAGGCCCGACATGGCGTATTTCTCCTTCACCCGCAATATTCTGCAGGGAAAGCCTATAACCGTTTTCCGGGGTAAGAACCGGGTCGATTTGGCTCGAGATTTCACCTACATTGATGATATTGTGAAGGGGTGCGTGGCGTCTTTGGATACGGCGAAGAAGAGTACGGGTACGGGTGGAAAGAAACGGGGCCCGGCGCAGTACCGGATCTTCAATTTGGGTAATACTTCTCCGGTTACGGTGCCGATGATGGTGTCAATATTGGAAAAGCAACTCAAGGTAAAGGCGAAGAAGAATGTCGTCGAAATGCCCGGAAACGGCGACGTTCCGTTCACACATGCAAATATAAGCTTGGCCCGAAGGGAACTCGGGTACAAGCCCACAACCGATTTGCAAACGGGGCTGAGGAAGTTTGTTAAGTGGTACTTATCGTATTATGGCTACAATCACGGCAAGTCTGTATAGTGATTTAATTTCTTTCTTTTTTTAATTGCAAATTTTAGGTTGTTAATTTCAAGGAAAAAGGGAAAAGAAAAAGTTGGATACATTCTTTTCTTGAGGGTAAGGAGTGGTGAAGAAGATCGACTTCTTATCTTCATTTTAGAATTCTATTGTAAAGAATCATATGTATTTTTTGCTCTCAAGTTTGTGGCAGTGACAGTTTTGTCTTTACTATTTACTTTCCCCTAATACATTATGTTTTTTCCTTGGAGTAGTTAAGTGTCGATTTTGGATGATGAATCTCAATTAATTACATAACGTGAGGTTAATAGACACTTGGCTTGACGAGTAATGTATGTAATTGTCCATTATTGCCCTCGATATGGCATTCCGTTTAACATATAATAAATGATCGAGGATTTTTAGGATTAATAGTTATTGACTAAGATCTTTTAGATTTAATAGATTGATTAAGGATGTTTAAGATAGTGATTGATGATATTTAGATTTACTGTTTGTTCGGCCTTAGTATCTATTAACTTTGAATAAACAATTATATATTTTCTTGATAGCAAATAAAAAGAAAAAAGAAGAGGATATTATCTAGGTTATTAATCATCACCACCGACAGGTAGTAAAACTGAATATTTTTCTCCATAAGGAATAAATAATTTGTGATTGGTGCAGAGTTGAAAAGGGAAAATAAGGTTGACAGCTAAGAGGGGGTGAGTGCATAAATGAGGTGCGTGAAATACGGCTGAAAGACAGCGGTGCCCACACCACGTGAACTAAGCCGTTGGATTGGGCCCATGATCGTCGCCACCTTGGCTTTTTCCTGCCGACACTCTGGTATTCACCTTAGCTTTCGGCCTGGGTCTTGCTTCATTTTTGTGTTTTAATTGTGATTTTACGCTGTTGCCGACTATTTATTTTCCCAGTCGGCCCATTTAAATTGTGAAATGAGGTTTCTCATCAGCGAGTTGCAGGGCCCGGCCAATGTTTTAAGGGGCCCGGTGTGAAAAGAAAATAAGGTCCCTTAAAATATTGGTTGATAATATTATATAAAAAAAAAATATAAAAGTACCACTAAAGAGGCGGGTGTGAAAAATAAAATGAAGCTCCTTAAAATACCTCAGCTAGATGCAAGAATTTCCCCTACCAAGGCCAACCAAATAAGCTACATCACTTATTGATATAACTATTCATTTATAATTATTACATAACTTCTCTATACAGGTGTATATATATATAGTACTAAAAAAATTACGGGGGCCCTAGCCGACAGGGGGCCCGGTGCGGCGGCACCGCCTCAGGGCCGCCCCTGGCGAGTTGGGATCGTCGTGTCAGGGATCGTGAACCAGTTGATTAAGTTTCATAACTCCAATAATCTTTCACCTAGAGATTGACTTCAAGTGTAACTTATCTTCTCAGGTTTCATAACTCTAATAATCTTTTACCTGGAGACTGACTTCAAGTATAACTTATTTTCTCCATCTTGATACATTTTACTGGTAGTAATGTCAAACTTTCATCTCAGTTTTCAAGGTCAATTGAAGTCATGCATATTGGTTTTCGGTATGGCGTACTTTTTTTTTTGAACAAGGGAAAACATATATTAATCAGTGACGAGAAGCTTCGTCCAACACAATATGTTCGATTGAGGACGGACATTCCCCAACCACACTTTCAAGACTATCTAATGACAAACTAATTTGTGGCAAGTGATGGGCAACACAATTAGCCGTTCGCCGAACTAGACTGATATGGAAAGAAACAAAACAAGAACTCAACGATAGAATAGAGGTAATAAAACTTCCCAAATAACTAAACTCCTCTCTTCGCGCTTTCAGCTTATAAAACAGAGTAGCGTTGTCAACTTCAACGATCAATTTGCTTAACTGAAGTTGTGCCGCACTCTTCACTCCTTCAAGACACGCTGCAGCCTCGGCTATGTCAACGCTAAGGCACTCTTCCAGCCGTCGTCTCCCGGACTGTAACACCCCACCCTCAGCATCCCGAAGGACCCAACCAAGACCTGTGCCTATTCCATCCACACACGATGCATCCGAATTCAGTTTGACCAGGCCTATACCCGGGGGCTGCCACACTGTCGCCACTGTTGCGCCTTTAAGCTTCAGGGCAGGCATGTTCGCCAAGGTGAAGTCGGCCAGAGTTTGTGCTGCAATTCTGTAGCAGCTACTATGGTCCATCTCCTTCCCTTCAAAAACCAAGACATTTCTCGCCCTCCACACCATCCACAACAGCATGCAAAACATCCTCTCGGTCTCCTTCTGCTGCAACTTCGAGATTTTTTCCATCCAATCCGCAATGGAAGCTGTCGGGTTTAGCAGCTCCTCACCCAGCCGAATAGGAGAGCCCTTCCAAAACATGGTATTCCAAGGGCAATCTCTTAAGGCATGTTCCTCCGACTCTATTTCCCGTCCACATCTCTTGCAATCTGGGTCGGCATTCACACCCCTCCGGACCAGACCTCGAGCAACCGGCAGAATCTTAGAGATAGCTTTCCACATGAAGACCCGTATTTTCGGCGGGATGTCTAAGTTCCATACCCATTTCCATAATTTCGCCATCCTTCCCATTTCAGAAGAACCCGGCCTATCAGATAAGGCCATGTTTCTTGCACAGTGGTAACCCGTTTTCACGCTATATTTTCCATCTTTAGTATATGCCCAAATAAGTTTGTCATGCTGCGGACTCGTATGAACAGGGATAGTCCTTATCTGCAGCGCCACATCCTCCGGGAACAACTGTTGCAGCAGCTCTCGGTTCCATCTATTGCCACTCGGCTCCAACAGTTCCTTCACCCTTATCAGCGTGCAATCCAAAGGCCGAACGCAAGGAATTCTAAAAGCAGGTTGGTTTAATAGCCATGGATCTTCCCATATATGCACCTCTGATTGTTTCCCAAGCCGCCACATTAACCCTCGTTGCAGCAGTTTCCGTCCTGCTACTATACTTCTCCAAGTGTAACTTGGATTATAACTAATAGTAGCTTCAAGAAAGGAGCAATTTGGATAATATCGCGCCTTTAGTAATTTGGATAGAAGGGAGTTCTCATCCGTGTACAAACGCCACCCTTGCTTCGCCAACATTGATTCATTAAACGAAAGAAGATCTCTGAATCCTAGCCCACCTTCCTCTTTGCTTTGACATAATCTCTCCCATGACCTCCAATGAATTTTATTTTCCTGTTGCTTCTGGCCCCACCAAAAATTTGAACATAGAGTACGTAGTCTTTGGTGTGTTCCTTGCGGCAACAAGAAGCAGCTCATCAAATATGTTGGGATTGCCTGGGCTACTGACTTAAGCAAGACCATTCGACCCGCATTTGAGAGAGTCCTGTTCTTCCATGCCTTTAATGTCTTCTCCACCCTAGTAACCACACCATTGAATAAAGCCTTTTTCGACCGACCCACAGTTGCCGGCAAACCAAGATAAATCGCATGCGTATCCACAGTCCTAACACCCAACTTTTGTGCTAGCCTCGTTCGTTGCCCCACCTCTACACCTCGACTAAAACTAACCTCAGATTTTTCCAACGATATTAGTTGGCCCGAGGCTTCCTCATAGCTTCTAATAACACCCACCACCTCCTCTACCTCATCAGTCGATGCTCTGCCAAAGATTATGCTATCATCAGCAAAAAATAGGTGCGATATAGATGGAGCGCTTCTGCATATCTTGATCCCATGTAAGCTTCCCGTCCGTTCAGCAACCTGTAGCAATGATGAAAAAGCTTCTGCGCAAAACAGAAATAAGTATGGTGACAGGGGGTCCCCTTGTCGGAGACCCCGGGTAGGAACAAAAGTTTCGCCTTGATTTCCATTGACCAGAATAGAGAATGAGACAGTAGTGACACATTTCATAATAAGTTTGACAAAATCCCAGTTGAGACCCATCCGAAGCATAATGCGTTCAAGGAATTCCCACTCTACCCTATCATATGCTTTGCTCATGTCGAGTTTAAAAGCAAATGATCCTTTCCTCCTAGCTGTATTACTACCCATATGGTGAAATATCTCAAACGCAGCAAGAGCATTATCAGTGATAAGACGTCCAGGGACAAAAGCAGACTGGTTTATGGATATCAGATCAGAAAGAAATAGTTTCAATCTATTCGCAATTGTTTTTGTAATAAGCTTGAAGATAACATTACACAGGCTTATTGGACGAAAATCAGAGACAAGTTCAGGTTTCTTTTTTTTCGGTATTAGGGCTATAAGAGTGTGATTAAGAGTACTAGGACTAGCATGATCATTTAGAATATTCAGTATAACAGAGAGGACATCAGAATTAATAACAGACCAAAATTTTTGGTAGAAAGCAGCAGGCATACCGTCCGGCCCCGGAGCTTTTGTAGGATGCATTTGTGCGAGTGCTTCAACAACTTCCTCCTCCGAGAAGGGTCGTGCCATCATCTCTTGCATTTCTGGTGTCACCTTTTGCTCCACTGCCGAGATAGCCCTGTCCATATTGAGGTTATCTGCCGCTGTAAACAATTTCTCAAAATAGGCTTTAAACACTCAGGCAACCTCCCCGTCTTCTTCAACCCACTCATTTCGGTCATTTTTTATGCGTTCAATTATGTTCCTGTCTCTTCTACCCGAAGCAGTGCGATGAAAGAACGACGTATTCCTGTCACCATCCCTCATCCAGTTTACTCTCGATCGCTGATGCCACATAGTTTCTTCCTTGGCATGGAGGGAGGATAAATGACATTCTTCTTGACAGATTTGGTCGATTGACGTGTCGGAAACTGGTAGTGAATGCAAATGTGATAGACGTGCCTCACAGTCTTTTATCTGTTGCTTCAAACCCCCAAAGTGAGTCGCCGCCCAGCTAGCTAGGGATGTCCCACATTTGTCGGGCTTAGCTCACCTAGTTCATCACTCCAACCATCTTTCACGACATTTTGGCATGCTTCGTCTTGAAACCACATAGTCTCCATATGAAATCGTTTACCCCAGCTCTTCTTTTTTCGGTGTTTTGAAACGGGTAGCCATTGTAACATGATGGGGCAGTGATCAGACTTGCGACGCAACAGATGTTCGACTATTGCATCCGGGAATATCCTCTTCCATGTGTCTGTAGCGGTGCATCTGTCTAACCTCTCCTGAATATTTCCTTCCCCTCGCTGACCATTTGTCCATGTGAAACTGTAGCCCTCATAACCCAAATCTTCCAGACCTGCCTGAAAAATAGTGTCTCGGAATTGGATCATTTTTCGCGGATCTCTGTCACGACCCCCTACTTTCTCATGATTGTACATAATTTCATTCCAGTCGCCCATGCACACCCAGGGGAGTGTGGATTGTCTAGCCAACTCCTCAATCATATCCCACGTCCAATGTTTAATCTGATCCTCCGGCCAGCCGTATATGCCGGTAAATCGCCATTCCCGGCCATCAATAAGCACCTCACTATCTATACAATGAGCATGAGCGTCCCTGACCTTCACTACCAAGTCTTCCCCCTTACCTAGTAACCCAAGTCCCCCGCTACGCCCCCTGCCTGCTACACAACAATCCACCGCTGAAATGAGACTATACCCCACTTTGTCAGCAACTACTCCTAACTCGTTACTAAGTAATCTAGTTTCAGACAGAAAAATAAAAATGGGAGCTTTTGATTGGATAAGACCTTTTAGAGCGTTGACTGTCGACGGGTTCCCAAGCCCTCGACAGTTCCAACTAATGCAACTCATTGCTCCCGGCGGGACTGCCCATCTGCAGTCTCCGCCGATCCATGATTAAGATCCGGGATGAAGCGTGCTTCTGTACGACCCTTCTTCGCGGGCGAGTCTACTTCCATAAAAGTAGTTTCACATGTGCTGACTGACTTCCGCTTTCCAGCCGGGAGTGTTACGGCAGTCACTGACTTTTCAGGTTTCGGCTTTCGACGAATCCAGGTTCCAGGTATTGATGGGGTTAGATTGGATTTATGGGTTTTTAGTACGGGTTTTATGGGAGGGATAATGTTTGGGGCAGGTGGTATGGTTTGTTGGAGCTGGTGAAGTGGTGTTATGTCAAAGTTTTTGTATAAATGCTCTATTGCTAGTTCTGTTGCTTGAGAGATGGGTATGGAGGGTTTAATATGTGGTTGTTTTGGGGACAAGGTCAAGGTCTTTGATAGGGGAAACCAATGATGGTGTTTTTTGGGGGAGGGGCTGCTCTTTTTTTTAAAAGGTGTGGGGGATCGTGGTTTGAGTGACTGCCTTATGGGCTTGCTAGAGGGAGAAAGCTGATGCTCACTTTCCCCATGAGTAGAAGGCTAGTCTTCTTTACATGTTTCTTTCAGATCCTCTTGTTTTGAGATATTGGTACTTTTCGGAAGCCGATGTATCACCTCATCAGTCGTAACATTACCCCTCAGTTCCGATATGACTGTATTAGAAGTGTGTACCGTCGCATTACCTCTTTGTCGTTCCTGTATGTTCGCCAGTTGTTTTCCTTGGGCCTCGTCCTTATCATTACTCATTAAAGATCCTTCTTCACAGAATAATTGACGTGCAGTTGTAGATCCTTTGGGTTGCGTCTGCTCCATTCGTCTCATTCGACGAAGGGGAGAGGCCTTCAAATGAGGGCCATATTTCAGTTCTGAGATGTCCGCACTTACATTGCGATCATAGTCTTGGCAATTCCGCACCACATGTCCCAGAAGACCACAGCAGTAGCAATAATTTGGCATCAATTCATATTTTACGGGCAACCATAGGATTTCCCCCTGTAATCGAACTGTGACTCCTCGAACCAGTGGTTTCAAAGTGTTTATCCAAACTTTCATTCGTATACTCCGGTTTCCTGATTGGAGTAGGTCTGCATCCAATTTTTCCAGTTCTCCGATCTGCTTAACCAACACCCTTGCTACCTTCTCAGTCATGCACGCCGGGGGAACGTCGTACAATCGGACCCATAACGCTGCTGTCGTTATTGTTACCGAAGAGGGTTGTTCGAGTCCAGTAAATTGCTTAAGAGCGAAAAGAGAGCCCTCGAAATGCCACGGCTGATAATCTATCACACGCTCCATATCAGATTTTGAATTGAAACGGAATAGTATCATCTTTTGACCCCATTCCTCAGAACTAACACCATGTTCAGTTCTCCAAGCTTTTACCATGACTTCACCCACGTATTTCGGATTCCAGAATTTATCGCGGCATAACGTTCCACCCAGACAATACGAGTCGTTCTCCTTCCCCAAAGATAGGTGCTGTATTATTTCATCCAGATCAATAGGATCAGCCTCATACGATATCTCCTTTCCTTTCAGACCAGAACTCTGTCCGCGCTCCATGACCCGATAACCCCAATATGTAGAGCTATCCCTGCAAAAACAAAACCAACAAAACAGAAACCACAAGATAGGCGACAACCCCTATGGTGAAAGGATTTGCGGAGTCATCGCTTAATAGATATGCATGCAAACAAAATACCCGTAAACCAGACAGCTCTAATCCTAACAGATGACAAAACCAGGAAACCGCGATTGCATCAAAACAATATGACAACGATAATCTAGCGATCAAGAAACAGGCAGAGAAAAAAACTAGAAGACGACAGCAAAACCCTACCAGATGACAAACCCTAATTAATCGGTTTAAAGGCTAGACGAAAGGTAGAAATAAACAGATTTGAAACATAGGACGTTAATACCATTGATTCACCCTTGCTGCTTCCCACTCGGAAGAACACTCACCAATCCCTAACCCAAACCCAACCCTAAGGGGACTTTTCCTTCTCATGACGGAAGAACTCTCATGAAATTATCTTTGATTAGTTCCGTGGTATGGCGTACTTAAAAGACCGACTCAATTAAACTGTAGACTGAGTCGAGGTACAAGTTTGACTCGTTATCCGTAAGACAATATTGTTCTGAATTCTAGTGCTCTCAGTCTTCGGTAATTGTCCCCAAGATACGACTTTTAACTTTGGGATCGCAACACAACAAACAAAAGTTTTGGCAAAGTACTCGATTGTCAGGGCTTTCTTATTTGAAATTCGGGAGGGCTAAATATTCTAGAATGCAAATGCAGATTGAATGTTGAAGTGAATTGAAATAATTTGGAGCAAACTCAAAGAACTAGATCAAATTTGCCATGAAATACTACTCAAATCATACTTCAAAATTAAACAACAAATTCATGTTTTTCAACAGTTCACAATCCAACAAATATATATCTAGTCCACAACCCAACAAAAATTAACATAAACATACTCTTTTATGTGGAGTGCCACTAACAATCCAAGTGTTGGCTGCAATAGATGTTTGAACTGAAAAACAGAACAACAAAAATAATTCATAATGGCAAGGAACTAAATTAAATTTGGAGCAGACTAAAAAAAAAAAAAAAGTTAGATCAAATTTGCCATGAAATATTACTCAAATCATATTTCAAAATTAGAAAATAAATCTTACCTCGAAGTTAAACTGTAGATAAAGTGGAGGCCGAAGTGAAAGATAGATTTTGAATGGTCTTGAATGACATTTGTAGCTAGAAAAGACGAATTAAAAATTATTATTATTTGAACTAGATGAGCGTAATTATTGAAGTTTACACTTAATAAAAAAAAAATTACTCTTCTCAATTTCTTCAATTTCCTTATACAAATCCAAGTAATCATCTGTTGGATCCTTATAAAAGTTGAAGTCCTCTGCTTTGAGCCAATCATTAGTGCATACCAACCCGGACCAGATCAACCCGACCCGAGCAACTGAGTCCGGGAGGATAAGCCCAACAACCGGCCCAGAAACGTGCGCTAGAATAGCGTGGCCCAATTGCGGCGTATCCCACGTTCTTGGCCCACGATCTACTCCCAACTTCCATGCAACGGTAATAGGCGCGATTGTAGGGAGTTAGTTAGGGTTGGGAGTTGAGTAGTATAAGTTGGAGAATTGTACTCAGAATTAGGGTTCGCATTTTGTATTCTGAAGCTATTACGTGTGAACTCAAAGAGTATAGTGAAAAAACACCTCGGCAGGTGAAATTCTTAGCCCGTGGACGTAGATCTCCGAATCGAACCACGTACATCCGGTGTTCTTTAAGTTTCTTGCATTGATTTACGTTTCCAGCTGATTTTCGTTCGGAGTTTATTTGGTAATCGGATTGCGAATTATCAATTGGCGCCGTCTATGGGAACTGTAACTGGTTTTCACATTGATACTGTTCTTGCTATACCATGGTACCACTCGTTTAAATCAATCTCACCAAGGTGATCATCAAGATCCACCCGTGGATCAAACTTTGCCGCCTAGGCAATCGCCGACGCGGGACACATCTCATCATCAGGGCAACCAAGGTCCGGCTATGAATCCGGACGACCAATTCTTACCTCTACCACCACAAGATATGCAACATCCTAACCCTGCTGCTACCCAGCCGCAGGTTAATATTCAGGTGACTCCGGAACTGCTCCAGGCTTTCCTACAAGAACATGCTCATGTTCTCCAAGACTGGGCAGCCAATCGCCTAAATCCTGATGGACCTGCTGGACACGCTACCAACCCCGCAGTGCATCCACCTCGTCGGAACCCGCTCAACCAACAAGATCCAGTGCACCATGGGCGTCAGGACCGACGACGAGAACGACCTGATTCTCCCGAGGACCATGGGAGTTCTAATGGGTCAAGACAACGCAATGACGAATTTGCCGACGTTGATCGTCGCCGTCCACTTAACGCGACTAAGAAAGTTCGTTATGCCAATCCCCATACTCTAGATCTTCAGGAGTATGAGCGAGTACAGCGCAATGTTGAACTAGATAGAATCCTAGGCCTTGACGCCAATGGAGACATAATCACCCCATTCTCCCAAGAAAAACTGGCTACGCCCCTTCCCGAAGGGTTTAAGAGACCTGCCATACCACCTTATGACGGCACTGGAGATCCAGCCAATTTTCTTGGAGCTTTCAGGCACAACATGCTAAGTCGAGATCATACCACATCTCTTCACTAAGATCTTCCCCGAGTATCTTTAGGACGAGGCTCGAGTTTGGTTTGACTCTCTCCCCCGTAACAGCATATCCTCTTTTAGAGAACTTGCTGAACACTTTTGGGCACGTTTCGAAGCACGTGCAAAGCCCATGTCCACTTTGGCCGATCTCATGAATATGGAATAACGGGATGGCGAAACCGTTACCCAATTTCTTGACCGCTTTACAGCGGAGAGTCTTAAAGTAGGAAACTGCTCGGATGATGTAACCATTAATGCTTTCATGAATGGCCTTCGTCCCGGACCGCTCTATACCGAGTTGGCTCGAAACCCTCCGGTCACAACCCGGGCTTTGTTTAATACTGTGTGCAGATATGCTAAAGCCGAGGAGCAGACTCGACGTAAGTGTGAGAAGCATGCCAGCAAACGGCAGTCCGATAAGGCACCAGCTGGGCCTAGTGCGCGACCCAGTGCTTTCTCTCGTCTGAACCGGGGGCGTTCAGAGTCTCGGGGGGATATTCCACAACTTACCCCGCTTACAAAATCACGAGCCGAAATTCTTTCTATCCACAAGAATGATTTACGGCCGTGTCCGCGGATGACTGCTCCGCCTGAAAAGCGAAACCGCGAGAAGTGGTGCGGGTACCACCATGATCATGGACATGAGACAGAGGAGTGTCGAGAGCTTGGTAAGGAAATTGAAGATTGTCTAAAGAAAGGTTTCTTGCGACAATACATTGCTCGGACCGACGACAAGCCTCGGTCAAGCCAGAATGGGGGTTCATCCCAAAACCGTGGAAGTTATCATGACCGTGGTTCACGTCAAAACAGGCCGCAATGGCAGAATAATAGGCCGGGGTCAAACAATTATGCGCGGCAAGACCACGAAAATCGCCAACAACCTCGTTTTTTACCACCACCACCTCCTCCAGGAGGACCCGGAGACAATTTGCCTACCCATGTCATAAACGTGATTTACGGGGCCCTCCCCACTGGGGCTTCCCGAAATGCCTTGAAGGCAGAGGACGTATTTCCAAGGACGTGAGATACGGGTTTTAACTAATCATCCCATTCGGCAAATTCTCGTCAAGCCCGAGGTGTCAGGGCGCCTCGCTAAATGGGTGTCGAGCTAGGAGAGTATGATATTCAATTTCTTCCACGCCGAGCTATCAAGGGTCAAGCAATATTTCCAAGGACGTGAGAAGCACCCCAGCACCGCTTCCTCGTGCCGTGGAAGCACCATCCACATATAGTTGCCACTTGCGTGGTGGGGGTGGTTCAAGGGCAGGAGAGTGATGACTATCATTATCTGCAGAAGATTCATGAGTATCCACTGGGGTCTCTGCCAAGAAATCTGCAAGTGCTTGACCCTTGACAGCTCGGCGAGGAAGAAACTGAATGTCATACTCTCCTAGTTCAACAGCCCACTTGGCGAAACGCCCTGACATCTCGGGCTTGACAAGAATTTGACGGATGGGATGGTTGGTTAGAACCCGTACTTCACGCCCTTGGAAATATGGGCGCAAACGCTGAGCCGCCATGACAAGAGCCAGCACTATTTTTTTCCAGCATGGAGTACCGTGTCTCCGCCCCGTGAAGTACTCGGCTTGCGAAATACACGGGATGTTGAACACCATTGACTTCTCACACGAGGGCGGCGCTAATAGCTTCCTCGGCGGAAGCCAAATATATGTAGAGCGGCTCTCCGGAGAGAGGAACTGACAAAGTGGGCAGTTGCTGTATATGACGCTTCAAAGCCTCGAAAGCCTCAGTGCACTCCGGAGTCTACTCAAATGACTTCGCCTGTCTCAAAATTTTGAAGAATGGGAGTTGACGCTCTGCTGCTTTAGATAAAAAGCGATTTAAGGCCGCCAAACCACCCGTGAGGCGTTGAACGTCTCTGTACGTCTTCGGTGGTTGCAGATCTAAAACATCCCGAAGCTTGGCCGGATTGGCCTGAAGACCATGTTGTGAAACCATATACCCAAGAAACTTTCCGGAACCAACGCCGAAAGTGCACTTTGCCGGATTAAGCCGCAAATTGTAACGTCGCAGAGTACGCAACGTTTCAACAATGTCTTGCACACATGAAGAATGGGAGGTACTTTTTATAACCAGATCATCAACGTAAACCTCAACGTTGCGGCCAATTTGATCGCGAAAAACGCGGTCCATGAGACGTTGATATGTGGCTCCAGCATTTTTGAGCCCGAAGGGCATTTTCTTAAAAGCAAAACACCCAAAAGCAGTAATAAATGCCGTTTTGAGGGCATCCTGAGGGTCCATGAAGATCTGGTGGTATCCCTTATACAGGTCTAAGAAACAAAGTGCCACGTACCCAGTAATGGCTTCGGCCTTTTGGTCGATGGAAGGTAGAGGATAACAGTCCTTCGGGCAATGTTTATTGAGATCGGAGAAATCGACACACATTCGCCATGCCCCGCTGGACTTTATCACCATCACTGGATTGGATAGCCAAGAAGGGTAATACACTTCGAACAAGATGTCCGCATCCAAGAGTTGTTGCACCTCGATTCGAATGGCTGCATTTCGCTCCGGAGCGAACTTCCTTTGTTTTTACTGTACAGGTTTATCGCTGGGATCGATGTTCAGCTTGTGGGTTATTACATCAGGAGAGACCCCGGGCATATCCAAAGGGGACCATGCAAAGACATCGGAATACTCTCGCAAGGTCTGAATGATGGCCTGATGTAACCACGGCACATCCACGGCACCGACATTTACAGTTTGTTCTGGTTTGGACGGATCAAGCGGCACCTGGACAGTGGTGTCCCCCAATGAGGTACATACCTGAGGTTCAAGAGCCGATGATGCTACCTGAAGCTGCTGTTTGGGAGGAACTTTGGTAGTCTTTTTGAGTGCCACGTACATGCACTCCTTAGAAACCCGCTGACTACCGCGGATAGCCACTTCGCCATGTGAGGTGGGGAATTTTAGCGCGAGGTGGTATGTGGAGCATATGGCTTTGGCGGGAGTAAGCCAATCCCGACCCAAGATCATGTTGTACGGTGACGGGGAGTTAACCACGTAAAAATCCACGAAAATAGTTTTTATCGCCGGATAAGTTCCCAGAGACGCCGGGAGAGTGATGACACCTTCTGGCTGGACTTCACCCTGGGTGAAAGTCTGCAATGGCCCGGGGGCCGGCCGAAGTTGTTCCCGAGGGATCCCCATCTTTTGGAAACAGTCGGCGAATATAACACTCACTGCGGCTCCATTGTCCACGAAGACCCGCTTTATTGTAATATTGGCTACAGTCATGTCGATGACAATGGTGTCAGTATGGGGTGTTATCTCTGGGACCGGGTCTCTATCTGTGAAACTAACAGTTTCTGATTGATGGAGGCGCTTATGGCGTGGCTCCTCGGGAGGAGGACGGCGAGCCTTTACCTTCAAGGCATTTCGTGAAGACCCAGTGGGGAGAGCCCCATATATCACGTTTATGACGTGAGTGGGGGCATTGTCTCCGGGTCCTCCCGGAGGAGGGGGCGGTGGCAGAAAACGAGGTTGTTGACGATTGCCCGGGTCTTACCGTGCATAATTGCTAGACCCCGGCCGATTATTTTGCCACGGCGGCCGATTTTGTTGCGAACCCCGGTCATGATAACCTCCGCGGTTGTGAGACGAACCCCCATTCTGATTTGTTCGAGGCTTGTCATCAGTCCGCGCAATATATTGTCGCAAGAGACCTTTCCTTGAACATTCCTCAATTTCCTTGCTGAGTTCTCGGCACTCCTCTGTCTCGTGCCCATGATCTCGGTGGTACGCACACCACTTTCCACGGTTCCTCTTTTCAGGCGGAGCAGTCATCCGCGGACAGGGCCGTAAATCATTCTTGTGAACAGAAAGAATTTCAGCTCGTGATTTTTGTCAGCGGAGTGAATTGTGGAATATCACCTCGAGATTCTGAACGCCCCGGGTTCAGACGAGAAAAGGCACTAGGTCGTGTGCTAGGCCCAACCTGTGCCCTGTCGGACTGCCGCTTGCTAGCATGTTTCTCACGTTTCCGACGAGTCTGCTCCTCGGCCTTAGCATATCTGCACACAGTATTAAACAGTGCTCGGGTTGTGACCGGTGGATTACAAACCAGCTCGGTGTAGAGTGGTCCGGGACGGAGTCCATTCATGAATGCATTGATGATAACATCATCTGAGCAACTTCCTACCTTGAGACTCTCCGTTGTAAAGCGGTCAAGAAATTGGGTAACGGTTTCACCATCCCGTTGTTCCATATTCATGAGGTCAGCCAGGGTGGCCATGGGCTTTGCACGTGCTTCAAAACGTGCCCAAAAGTGCTCGGCGAGTTCTCTAAAAGAGGATACACTATTGCGAGGGAGAGAATCAAACCAAACCCGAGCTTCATCCTGAAGGTACTCAGGGAAAATCATACAGTAATGAAGGGATGTAGTATGATCGCGGCTAAGCATGTTGTGCCTGAAAGCTCCAAGAAAATTGGCTGGATCTCCGGTGCCGTCGTAAGGTGGTATGGCAGGCCTTTTGAACCCTTCGGGAAGGGAGGTGGCCATGATTTCTTGAGAGAACGGTGTGATGATATCTCCATTGGCATCAAGGCCCAGGATTCTGTCTAGCTCGACATTGCGTTGGACTCGCTCATACTCTTGAAGATCTAGAGTATGAGGATTGGCATAACGAACTCTTTTAGCCGCGTTAAGTGGACGGCGGCGGTCGACATCTGCAGGTTCGTCGTTGCGATGTCTTGACCCATTAGAACTCCCATGGTCCTCGGGAGAACCAGGTCGTTCCCGTCGCCGATCCTGACGCCCGCGGTGCACCGGGTCTTGTCAATCATGCGAGTGCTGACGATATGGATGCACCGCGGGATTGGCATCATGTCCGGCAGGTCCATCGGGATTTAGGCGATTGGCCGCCCAGTCTTGAAGAACATGAGCATGCTCTTGTAGGAAAGCCTGGAGTAATTCTGGAGTTATTTGAATATTGACCGGTGGCCGGGCGGCAACGAGATTAGGGTTTTGCATGTCTTGTGGGGGCAGAGGTAAGAACTGGTTGTCTGGATTCATAACCGGGCCTTGGTTGCCCTGATGATGAGACGTACCTCGTATCGGCGATTGCCTCGGCGGCAAAACTTGATCCACGGATGGATCTTGATTGGCTTGATCACCCTGGCGAGATTGATTTAGACGAGTCATCACCATGATATATCGAATGCACTGTTAATATCAAAAACTACTTGCGGTTCCCACAGACGGCGCCAATTGATAAAGCGCAATCTGATATCCAAGAAACTTAACGAAAAATTATGTAAGAAATATGGAAAAACGCAAGATTTACGTGGTTCGATCCGGAGATCTACGTCCACGGGCACAAAATAGCACCTGCCGAGGTGTTTCTTTCACTATCTCTTTGAGTTTACACGTAATAATTTCAGAATACAAGATGCGAACCCTAATTCAGAGTTCTTTCCTCATATTTATACTATCCCCTACTAAACCCTAACTAACTCCCTATTGTCGCGCCTATTTTCCGCTGCGTGGCGGTTGGGAACGGATCGTGGGCCTTGAATCGCGGAACAAGCCTCAAGTTGGGCCGCGCCACATTATCCGGGACGCGTACTTCTGGACCTTCTGGGCCGGTTAGTGGGCCGAGGTATTAACCCGACCCGAAGTGACCAGGCCATCCCTATCACACTTCATTAGGTTATCCATCAAATTATCTTCAAACATAATGGCGGCCAAATGTGGATCAGACAAATCCAGAGGTGTCAACACGTCCTTAGTTAAATGAGTCTGGCTTCGATTGTCCTTCTTAGGTTGCTCACAATCCTTAGCCATATGTCCGGGTTTGTTGCAATTGTAGCAGTTGCCCCTAATCTTCTTAGACTTTGGCTACTGTTGTTGTTGCATCTTACCCAAACGCTTCTGCTTCTTGCTGCTAGTATTCGACTCCGCCAAGTTTGCCCTTGCCTCCATGTGCGACCTCCCGCTCTTAACCTCGGACTTCTGGTTATCTTCCTTGATCATTAGTTTCACAATATGATCCTCAAGCCCTATTTCCTTATGCTTGTGCTTGGGATAATTCTTAAAATCCTTCCACAGAGGCGGTAGCTTCTCTATCATACCAGCTACTTGAAATGATTCACTTAGCTACATATCTTCGGCATGAATCTCATGCAGAATCAACTACAACTCTAGGAATTGATCCAATACAGTCTTGGAGTCCGTCATCTTGAAGTCCAAGAACCTCCCGACAATGAATTTCTTCATCCCGGCATCTTAGCTCTTGAAATTCTTCTCCAATGATTCACACAACTCCTTAGAAATTTTCATAACCGCGTAGACGTTGTAGAGGTAATCATCAAGACCATTGAGGATGTAGTTGCGACCATTAATGCAAAAGGCGGTCTAGGTGGCTGCCTAGGCGCTAGGTGCCTCTAACCCGCCTCCAATTATGCAGAATCAACCCCCTTAGGCATTTTTAAGGCTAGAGGGTACCTAGGCGGGTTAGGCGGTCCTAGGCATCTTTATATTTTTTTTTTTATTTCATTTTATATTGAAAATGTTATCGTTTTTTTAACTTGAGTCAGTTGATTAAATTAAAAAGATAAATCTTAAAAGTTAAAACCCTCACCCTCCTTATTCCAGCAGCAAAAAAATGAAACAAAAGTTAAAAACTCTCTCCCCCCCACACTTCAAGTTCCTCGATTGCCCCCTCTTTTCATTCCACCTTGCATAGTTAATTAACTATATGAACCTTGAAATTTGACCCACTATAAGTATAAACCTATAACTTAGACAAATAAAAATTAAATTTAGAAAAAAAAAAAAAAAGGAATCTCTAGGTGCTGCAAAGGCGCTAGGCGGTCCCAAACCACCCCACCTCCGCTTTTCGCCTTCTGCAACCATGGTTGTGACACAGGAAATCACTATGATATTATGTATCCAAATGTCGTCCTCTTTTGCTCGTCTTTCTCATTTTTGTCTATGGTGGGAGCATCTTCCTTTAGGAAGTGAACCACATTGAGCATCGTTAAGTAGGACAACATCTTCGGTTGCCACCTCTTGAACTCGTTTTCATCAAATTTTGTCGGTCTTTTGGCATAAATTGGTGCTACAGACACAATGGTTGTCGACATCTTCCAAATACACGTAATATTGTCTTACGATGTTGGTTTTCGATGTGATGTACTTGAAAGGGTGACTCAATTAAACTGTTGGCTAAGTCGTAGTACGAGTTCGACTCGCTATCTGTAAGATGATATTGTCCCAAATTCTAGTGCTCTCGATCTTCGACAAATTTTAGCTTTGCGATCGCAGCACAACAAAACTAAAGCTTTTAGTGAACTACTCGATACTCAAGACTTTCTTATTTGAAAATCGGGAGGCCAGATATTTTAGAATGCAAATGCAGATTAAATGTTGGAGTAATTGAAATGAAGATATTGGGGGTCTATTTATAGTTTTCGAAGAGTTGTGGTGCCTTTTCAGAAAGGCACCTTTTGACCTTGGTGGTATGGGTTCGGTCAAGCCCGAACAGGTTCGAACATGGACCCACATGTTCGCTGGGCAATCGCACTTGCAGTCGGACTGGCACCCAGTGGGGCAATGGGTTGCACCCGCTGGCGAGTAGCCACACTGATTCACGGATCTGGGCTCGTACCCGATTGACCCGATCCGCTTGGTTCATTGGCGGGTCGGTCTGACCCTGACCTGGTGCGCCCTATTTCTCCTCGCTAGTGTGCCACATCATGGCACCCGATCTTGAACCGCCGCAAGTCCAGGAGCCACCCGTCCGGACCATCTGGCTAAAACTTTAAAGCTCCTCCAGACGACGCGTACGTGCGAAGTGCAAAGTACGCCTCAGAAGCGACATGTGCGACATTTGCATCCGGGGCCTGGGCTCGGACTCGGATGGTGCTTCGCACCAGCCTCGGGTCCATTTAGCCAAAGGCTAAAATCCCACTAGGGTCCACTAGAAGGGAGTCTTAACTTACTCTATATTTCCTATGTGGGACAAGTTCCACATTTCCTTTTTAACTCTTCCAACTTTCCATGTTTAAGTTGCAACTTTTAGGCATTAATTTCTCATTCATCTGAAATTGGATTTGAGAGCATAAATATACTAAATTTAGCTACTCGAAACGTATACCATGAATTTGAAACTTAATTCCATTTTCCACAAACGGAACTCAAGGTTAAATCGCTCAAAGATTGGTCAACACCAATTTTCCAAAGCCAATTTCCAACAATGCATAGCTTCAACTTCATTTAGATCACAACCTTAGTCAACATATCAGCAAGGTTCTCACTTCCTCGAATCTTCATTAGCTGCAAGACCTTATTCTCCACGAGGTAACAAATGTAATGATACCTCAACTCGATGTGCTTCATTCTCAAGTGAAAAGCTGGATTTTTTCCTAAATGAATAGCACTCTAAGCATCGCTGTAGAGAATCCTTCTACTTCTTCCTAATTCGCACAAGATATTCTGCAACCATACTATATCTTTACTAGCCTCCTTACTGTCGCATACTTTGCTTCTGCAGTGGAATGTGTTACGATCTTCTGCAACTTAAAAGCCAAAGAAATTGCTGCACATTCTTCTGCAACTTAGAAGCCCAAGAAATTATTGCAATACCAAGAGTAAACACATACACGGTTGTGCTTCTCCTTCTATTGGATGCTAAATCTGCATCAACATACCTTGCCAATTCAACACTTTTGCCTTCAAAACATAAGGATCTCTCTGTAGTACCTCTCAAGTCTCAAGTACTTGAGGATTCACTTAATTGCCTTCTAATGCCGCTTGCCCGAATTACCAATGTAGAGGTCAGGGCCCAGTCAGGGCCCAACAAGTGGTATTAGAGTCATGGTCCCAAGGAAAATCGATGTGGTGGAGATCCTCAGAGTGCCTAACAAAGTAGTGGGTCCAGCTCAGTCCAACACTACAGACCAGGTGACGTGCACGTGGCTAGGATCAGTTCAGGCCCAGTCAGACTCTGTCCCTAGCAGAGGCGACATGTCCCACTCTATGGAGCAGGTGAGGTACACCTAGATAGGGCTTAGCTCTCCAGCGGAGGTACGACAGGTCCGGCTCTACAAACCAAGTGCAGAGACCAGGTGAGGGTGCACCTAGGTAGGGGGCTGGTGACTGGATGGAGCAGGCATGATTAGTTAATGAGTTTGAGGGGAGGTTCGGAGGTCCTTTGTTTGAAGGGGCAGATTATTGGGATTGTCAACAAAGTCCCACTTCAAATATATAAATGGGAAGAACATGAGATTTATTAGGATTGAAGTATCTCCATTGGTATGAGGCCTTTTGGGAGTTAGCCCAAGAACAAACCCATGAGGGTTTGACCGAAAGCGGATAATATCATACTAATGTAGATATGCAGGCCGAGTCAGGACTCAACACTCTTTACTTCCCTGTTTAGTTTTAGTGAGAGGCTCCCAAACATTCAACATTGCATATTCATTTAGAAGACTTAGATGTACATGTTCAAACCATTCTGATTTTGTTTTTCCCATTTAATTTTTATTTGCCCTACACCGCACTTTATTCTACTGTATTTTTCATCTAATCTATGCTCGCAAACTGATACTAATATCACATCTTTACTATCTTCATTTTTCTACATGTTCTAATTTAATTATCTGATCATGATTCGCATGACATATTTTTTTAAACCATTCACATAGTACAACATAGATTTTCTTTATAATTCTCTTTTTGTACCTTATTATTTTATATAGCGTAGTATATACATTTCTCCAGGTATTGCATATGCTTAAACTATATGTATATGGATTTAATAGTTTTCTTACTTGTTAGATTTTAATATTCAAAAAAATAGGTGCAATTATTCATGTTCATTAATTTTAATGTGTGTCTTCCTAGTGTTGCATCCGTGTTATGCACATTCTATAAATAATTTAAAGGTATACTTAGTTGAATTATTAAAAGTTACATTCATATAATATTGAGTCTTTACAATATATTTTGTTGAGTTATTTAGATTTTCTTATGATCACATATTAAAATCTTGAATCCATAATGATTTATACCTTTTGAGACACAATATTAGCTGACCATGACAAACAACTGATTACTTAGTAACACACTAATGTGAGGCTGTGATTATAGATGGCGGACAGTGGAGACAGAGGGGACATTCATGCCCTTGGGCCTTCATGTTTTACCATGTAATTGTCTAATAGTTATTATGGATACACTTAATAATAAATTTAAAAAAAAAAAAAAAAAAAAAAAAAAAATAATAATAATAATAATAATAATAATAATAATAATAAATTAAATCTCCTTCCTCCTTCTCTTACTTCTTCAAAGTTTGGCCACTTTAACTAAAAAATTATCCACATGCTCTATATTATAGTTATAAAATACGGTCCCTTGAAACAAAGCCTTAAATTTGCCACTCACAATGAATGTCTTTAAGATTGTTGATTTATCATAGCATATAACACCACAACAGAAAAATGCCCCTATGAAATTAAAGGCATATTAGGATCAATAGAGTTTAAATACTATATTTGGATCCATACTTTTTGATCGAGGATAAATCATTTTTGGCCCTATTGGTATGGGTCTTGTTAACTTTTAGCTCAATACAACTTATTTGAACATGTTATATTTTTTGTAGTCCACACGTCCAAACAATTAAAGGAAGAAGCATGCCTTACAAATGTGGTTGTTAACTACACTCATACACTTACATAGGGCCAAAAATAATTTTTAAAGCATATTGCTATCTATTTCTTGCAATTCTTTTATTCTAAAGTTTTGGAAAAAGTTAGAATATAATTTAGAAATAAATTCAAATGACTTTTATATGTTTTGCATTTTATAGAGAAAGTGAAAAAGAAATAAAGAATCAGAATAATTTTACATGTTTTGCATTTTATAGAAAAATAAAAAAGTGTAATATACAAAAATAAAATTATAAAAGCGGTATTTATAAATATGAGAGGAATATAAAGTTACAAGAAATAACAAGTAAAATACAATTTTTTTTTATTTTAATAAATTAGAATAAACATAAATTATTTTTATATTTTTTTGTATTTTTTTGAGGAAAAAGAAAATTATACGTGTAAAATAAAAAATTAGATATAAAGGAAATGAAAAAGTAAAAAAAAAAAAAAAACTAAATTCTTAAGAAGGATAATAATATAAAAAAATATGATATTTTTTTATATTTCAACCAAATAATGAAATTAACCAATAATTTTTCTAAGAAAAAATTAGGTTTACAAAGAAATAAGAGAAATTATAATTACATAAAATTATAAATAAAAATACCAAAGAAGTATAATCTGTAAAAGAAAAAATAGATGTTACAAAAAAGACAATGTTATTATAATTGGACCTGGCCAACTAATTCAACTGGTTTATTCGAGAACCAGACCTTGGTCCGGTTAGATTCATGATATATAACCAGATTTGATGTATGACTGAGAAAAGGTGAAAATTGTAAGAATCGAACAAAACCGGTGAAAAACCGTAAGAACAGGACATAACTAGTAGAGAAAGCTTTGAAGGATAACACAAGCAGGTCTACTTCCTTCCTTCTTTTTGGATCTGGCGAAATTTTGAAATAACTTACTTTTAAATAAATTATACCTTCTTCCATGTTACTCATTACATATCTGCAAAAAAATTAATCATAGAGTAGACTGAGAGGTGGGGCTTCGAGTGAATCGAGAGACTTTGAAGATGTAGATAAAAAATAATGGAATATGTCTGGTGGTATTGAAGCCTCAACAGGACGCACATGAAAGAAGTAGGAGATGAAACAAATTGACAAAGGATGGTAGAGAAATAAAAATGCAATTAATTACTGACATTACTACTATTCACCCACAACAACATTGGAAGTCGGGAGATACTTTACTATCAATAGAGATTAGCATATAAAGCATTGTTTGGTTGGAGCATTAAAGGGTTATTACAATATGACTCCTACTTATTAAGATATTTGGTTGATAGAAAATGGGCCCTGTTTTTATAACAAGCCCGAATGTTCTTACACTAAAGCCCGATGATAAGTATCCCTTGGTGTGTGTGTGTATGTGGTTGCGAGGGAGGGGGCGGGTTAGGTTCTATTGACCAACACACAAACCTGGAGTTTTAGCATTACCTAAAATTACAAATTTACCCCTAGCTATATAAAACAAGAAACTCTAATATGTAGCGTCTCTCAATTATCATTGTTCATTTAGGAAAACTACTAGCTTCACAGAGGAATTAAAAAAAAAAAAAAACTCGGGTACAAGTTCCACCTTGTACTCAATCCGATGAGCGGCCTTTCCATTTCAGCTAGGGAAGTGAATTTCTTTTGTTCTACTTGCTTTCTGTTTTCTAGGTTTTTTATATTTTCTCATGATTTCAATTTTTTCCTACTGTAATTCCAAATTTAGGAAAAGTCGGACCAAGAACTCATCTGAAGATAGGATTAACAAGGTATTTTGCTGCGTGACACAAAAATTCTAACAAATTTAATTTTTGGAGACATTCCTTGTTCGAAGAATTTTCGGCGTTGTGATTTGGTGGATGTTTATATTTTCTGTCAGACTTGTATTATTTAGGGTTTATCTATTCGTCATATATCTGTTTGGGAATTTCATAAGGTTTACCTGTTTATGATTTCCATGACCGTGAAGGGTGATTTTTTCTCTCTCTTAAAATATGGCTTGTTGTATTTTGTTAAATAGGGTAATCTGTTCTATTGTGTTTCGTGTGAACTCAATTATTCAATTTATTGATAAAATAATGCATCTGTCCTTTAGGTTTGACTATTGAATAGAGTAGTCTCTTGTGTTTTGTCTGAACACAATGATTCTAAGTTATTGTGTTTTGTCAGATAGGGTAGTGTATGGCTACTTGTTGTTGTTGGGTTATAATTAAGAGTGTTCATTTCCATGATTTTTTTATATGTGTTTGTTTTTCATTCTCAAGGCTATTGTAAATAATATCTATTACATGATATTGATTTTGAGGGTGCATTCATAAATCTGAAACCAGGATCTATTTGATTTGACTCGATTCAATCTGCAATCTAGAATCTGGAATCCATTAAGTATGATTGACTTGGTTTTTATTTTACCATGAATTTGACTTAGTTTGACTCGTATTTAATTTCTATTAACTCAATTGACGCTTGCTCAGTGGCCTCCTATGCTCTTTAGTTTAGAAACAAGTCATTGTCGTTGTTTTTCTAGCTTCTGAAGTATAGATTGTTGATTGATATTATTTTAACTAGATCATGTTGTGTATTTTTCATTTCTTCAATATAAAATTACGATGCATATTGATTACTCAAATAGGAAAGAGAAGGGCATAGATCTTTCTTCCGGTGGAGGATATTTTGTCAAGTAGTTTTGCTGATTTGAACTCCTTAATAACCAGTTAGGCATCTTGAATCGTTTTCGTCTATCATGTGAGTGTGAAATATGATATGTAATGGCTGATAAAATATCGGACCAAATTAAACATCTAGACAGTTTAATATCTAAGAATGATATTGTTGTCTTGAAAAATTAAGAATGTCTAGGTGTGCATTCGCTAGCTTATGTTTTCTGCTAAAAAAAGTTAGGGGCCTACATGATTCTTGGTATGTAACTGTCAGTGAGAAAGTAAAACTGCTTAGTTCTGCAATTTTCCACCATGAGAAAAATAGAGTAGTGAAATTTGACTTCAAACATTCCGAGCATATAGTTAGCACTTATTTTCATACCATTTCGGCCGATGTCCTGAAGCCGCAGCTAATCTTCTTAGCTATTCTCGAACCTGTAGAAGAACATTATGGTCATTCCACTTAGATGCAGTTCACACTAACCTTACCAAATTAATAATTTGCAAATTTATCTAAATAACCCATATAATCAAGTTAAAAATCCATTTTTCTAAAAATTATCGAATTTTCTTGATCTGCTACGGATGTTAAGGGGCTTTAGATGGAAGTATTTAATTGGATCTTCAGAGGTTTATGGTGATGTTTATTATTTATGCAGTCTGAAGGGTAACCATGTGACACTATGACACTACTTCACTTTATGGTGACACTGTGATGCTGCTTGACTTTATGGTATTAATAATAATGTTGTGATGTGTTTAATATTTTTAATCCTATTCGTTCTTGTTAGTTGTAGCTTCAGCTTTGATGTGTTTAGCATTAATTCTTAAAAAATGTCATATGGTTGTGTATTCTGAAGAGGTTAAGTTCTGTTTTTTTGTTTTATACTAGATTGTTTAATGATGTTTGTTTTTTAAAATTTACTCCATCCAGCCACCATCAAGATTTTAGTTTTAAGTGATGGATGTTAGGATTGAAAAGGGTTGCCGATGTTGGAGTCTAGAGCAGGAGAATATACTGATCTTGCGCTGAAGGAGATCATTGTGATGGGATGGAAACCGGAGAACCACTTTTGACCTGACTAGCTAAACGCACTTGAGCAGTTTATGGTAAGATCGTTTCTAGGGACTGATTGAAGAGTAACCCACACATAAACAGCAAGATACACGGCTGGAAAAAGAACCACGAAAGTCTCTTTTCAATGCTTTCCAAATTTGAATTGGCTACAATCACACTATTAATAGTAAGGTATCGATTATTATCATCTCTAGATGGCTTTATTATAGTATCAACCATGTAAATTTGTTATGCTAATTTTTTGAATTAATAAATTAAAAAAATCGACTAGGGTACGGTTACATTGGGTGACATTAAAATTGCACCAATCTCCCTTATGTTTAATAGTGAATCAAAAGTTAGTGGTTTCACTGCTAGAAAATGGCATTAACCTTCTAAAAGTGTTGTAAATTCAAAACAGAGAGCAACCAACAACATGATAAAGGTAAGAATACTTTTTGTTAAATTTACTCACGTGAAAAAGAATTCTTAACCATATACATAAGCTTTGAAATCTTATCAGTGGGTTATAGTCCACTATTTACACACCATACCTAAATTACCGTTCATTCTTCCAAAAGCTTCTTTCAATGGCCGCCACAAGTGGAGCTTCAGTCTGTCTATCATGAGCCAAAAAATGGACTGCAATAATAGATCATACCGGTTTGCTCATTACGAGTCCAAACATGGAAATTTCAGTGTTGGCGGGAATAACAACCTCACTATTCGGTGTTGCATGAAGACAATTAACAAAGATTGTATAACCAACTTTGATGACAAGTTTTGTTACGATAGGGTTAAAAACTACACTACCGATATGTTGTTTTCACAACAATTTTAAAAACAGAAGGAGTTAACCAAAATCTGGAGAACAAGTTTGACCCAAAAATATATCCTCAGATTTTGAAGGTAATCCGTTCAAAAAGTTTTCATAATTATGTATTTTTTTAAGGTTACTGACATTCTTGTTTTAATGATTTTGCCATAAGATGGAACGCTTACCATCAGCATACACGTGCAAAGGGGATCCGACAATTGTCCGTTTGTGTATTCTCTTTGAAGAGGATGACGATTCAGTTGGTTCTACTAAGCTAGAGCTTATCACGTGAATTTCTGCTAATTTGGGGAGCTAAGCATCAATAATTCTTTCAACGTTTCGGTGATTACCCAAAGTATTTCAATGATTCCATGTACTGATGAGATTAATGGTACCTACACCCAGTGTGAAGAGATTAATTCCGGAATTCATTCTGATTATTAATTTCATTTTGTTAAATGTCATTTAGTTAAGGTCAGTGAACATCTTCCCCTTAACTAAGTAGATTATAATGTATTTCATTTCAACTACTTGTTGCCTCCTATTTTCTTCGGTAATTAGTTGGTTGAGTAAGTTTTTTCTATGTTAATGCACGTGCAAACATTTTCGTATTTGGATATAATTATAGTCTTAGACATTTTCTTGCACTAATTTATTTATACATTACCTATGTGCCTTGTCAATCATTGTGTTGTAGCAAAACAGGTCCGTAGGTTATTTAGTAGTTACTTTCTTGTAATGTACATGTTTACTGCTTTACAGAAATTTCTCATCTGTAGGTTGTTTATTTTCTTCTAAAAGGCTGTCTTTGTTCTTTCTTTTCATTAGTTCACATACACACAGTCAATTTTAATTATTTTTAAATAGTATTTGAAGCTCGTGACTCTTTTTTGTTGATATGCTAACCTACCTCCTTGTGAGGTTTTACCTATGTAATGTCAAGGTCACCACTTCATATTTATTAGAATTTGGATAGAAAGTTTGGAACATTTCAGGCTTCCCAAAAAACTTCACTTGTCTGCTCTCAAACCACCTTTATGTGCGTATGGATCATGTCCGACCCTAAGGCCAGCAAGATTACTTTTACGATGTTGAGTGGACAGAAGAAATCGATAAAACCTTTATTGATGTGTTGTCTGATGAAGCTAGCGCGCGCGATCTGGGAGTTGGGGCGAATAAGACACAATCTTTTGATAAATGCACATTTTGTATCTCTTTCCTATAGGGTAAAGAGTTTGCTTTCTTTATTTATGGAAAAATATGAAGAAACTCCAGCTACGTCACTCCACATTTCGAAATCATTTCAAGGAGCGGCTTTCATATAATGAGGAGAACACCACGATTGAATTTGACAATATTATGTGGGTGGAATAAGTCAACTGAGTGCAATAAGATAATTATGATTTATACTTTAAAATGCCATTTATTAATTCTTTATACGTGTTCGTGTGCTATATCAACTATTTAATTGTGCTCTTAAATCAGAAAAACAAGTTCACGCTTACATGCAAGGAAAGAGGTGAGTCAAACTATATATGTACCTTATCTTGTATTAATATTTGGGTTGTTATTTATATGCACTGGGCATTTATGTTATGTCCTTTATTTCACTTTATTTTTGGTATAAATTTGTAAATGATCCATGGTTAATAAAAAAATTATTGCAGAGTTTAGTTAGTTACTAAAAACAAGTTTTCAGTTTGATCATTTATTAAAATCCATATTTTCATAATCAAAGGATCTTTGAAAATATTCATTAATATCTAAGGGACAAATCCTTCATAAACGAGTTGCTTTCTTCTTAGAATAGATATATTGTCACGAATTAATTTTCAGAGTTGATGCAATAAATATTACAATCCCAGATGAGCTTCACTTTATTTTGACAGATTTCAATTTGCAAATATAGCTAACAAACTTATCTACAGAGGCACAACCTCTTCCACACACATATAAATACTACTGCACAATGAACAACAAATAAGGGATACATCCAGCTTAAATTCACAAAAGATCTCTACCGAATCAAGATTTTCCAAATGTTGCACAAAGCACATGTACTACGACTTTACAATCAGCAAACAAGAAAAACTAGAAGGAGATAGCTAACATAATATGTCTCCACAAGGTACCTCTTTAATTGGCTCGCGTACATAGCTGCCGAATGAGTTTAAATTACAGAAATCCATCAAAAGGAAGACCATTCATCCCAAAAGGTTAAATTAGCCCTGATAAGAAGTTTGTCAGACCACACCATCCAGCTTCATCTTTGTCCATTCCTCTTTGGCTTCATGCGGTAGGCTGGGGACTATGTCAACATCTTCAGTATTGTGGGTAAGAAGATGGATGGCACGCAACTTTTGCGCAGACCTAGTCCCTCAATCTTAGAGACATAACCGTAGATTAGTCCCCGAGCTTTGGATATATCTTGCTCGTAGCCAATTCTTTGTGTGATGTTACCTAAATGGTTGGGTGCTGACTAGAAAAAATTACTTACTATCTCAAGCATCAGCTCAGATTTAGAGTAGGCTTTCCACTTAGAGCCGCTTGTTGACTTGTCGGTTACGGACATGTCCAGCTGAGGATCCAACATTGCCTCCATTTCATCACCCTCATCCTCATCTTCGTAGTTATCTCTAACATGTGTAACCTCAATTTAAGTTTGATTTGTTGCATTTATGTCCCAATTCCCTTTTCTCGATCCTTTCCAAAGATCTTACACCATTTGGCATGAAAGGGCCAACTCTTATGCTTCATCAATCATGTTGTTGGGTCAATCAAGTAAGACATGAATTGTGTCACCAATTAGACTAATGTCATTGATCAGACATTTTATATTTCATATGATCCCGCACAATTTAAGAAACATCAAGGTTAACTAGAATAAGCAATAACAACATTTTCAACAATCAAATTAGGATTGCCCAAATTATCTTGAGTTCAAATTAGATTTAACATAATAGGATTATATCCACATAAAATATAAGAATTAGGTTGCTTTCAGACTTTCAGTGTATATGATTGATAATAAAACGCCCACACCAAACACTCCAAACTAGAGATAATGATCTAGTTACAATAAACTGATCCAAATACACAACTTCGGCCGACAGTTTTCTAAGTTGACCTCTTTGCATCAATTTTTATTTTGTTTTAAAGAAGTTGAAACTTAAAAATATCCAACTACAAATTTATAACTTACCTTAGTATGTGCTTCCCAAACTTCGCTAGTCGCCTCGATCATGTGGCTAGCATTCAAGCCTATCCCAGTTTTTCCTAGCCCGGTGAATAGGTTCTAGTAGTGTCGCTTCCAAGTCATAATCCTTGAATTGATATGAAGGCTACCTTTTAGGTTGGTATCGAGAAGGGCCTTCTTCATGATTCTCTTCAGCTGCTGTAGATAACCTCCCCGGAACTCGTTGTCCGAGTTACATCCGTCAGCTGTTAGCATTTTCAGTCCTGTCATCTGAACTTCCTCTTCCCACGAGCTCTAGCTTCTTTTTCTCCCATCTTTCCTAGACCTGTGTGGTCAGGGACGTTTTGGTGCTGGTGGATCATCAAACTATAGATTTTAACAAACAAGCAAACTGGTTATATCTAAGTTAGATTAATTTCGAATATTTAGTAACTGTATCAAAGTAAGCCAGAAAATAATCACGTAAATCATCAAGCACTTTAATCTTGCAACAGTTCTTCGTAAAAAAAAGCTAGAGTCAACATTCCAAAATCCAAATCAAATGTGTTATGCTCTTATAACAAATTTAATAGATATAAGATAGTTCATTAAACAACTAAAAAGTTGGTTGCAATCATTCAATTCATATGATAATACCTAAGTTTGAAAGTGGTTCATCACATCAAGTCACGCATACTACTAATTGTCACTATTATAGGTTTGCATAAAAATCAAAATGAATAAAAAATTTCAAGCCTAGGCAATCCCACGCCACTCATCCCACATTGAACGTGCTAGTTGATCTCTTTAGTTAGACCATGCTAGATGGGCTTCTACACTATCGATATAGTCTATGGGTTCATTTGGTTGGTTAGAGGGCTTGGACACAATTAACAGTTGCTCGATTGGGTCAACTGATATTTCATTACGGATGAAATTGTGGATGAGTGCGCATTCCATTATCATTATGTTCTGGACTTCTAGAAGGTAGAAGAGACACTCCTTGGAATGTTCCATCTTTTTTTAAGAGTCCAAAAGTTCTCTCTATTATGTTTCTCGCTTTGGAATGGTCCATGTTAAAGAATTCTTGGTAATTCTAAGGTGCATTATGGCCCTGGCTCCACCCATCCAAGTGATTCGGTACTAACTTGTATGGGGCTAAGAACCCATTACTATCTTTGTATTTATTCTTGCACAAGTAGTAGTTACCTAAAAAAATCAAGACATTAGTGATTGCACTTGTAAATATGACTAATAAACAATAAAACCTGAGTTGAACCATTATCTGAATTCCATTACAATTTAAAAGGTCCATTCTCCATTCTAAATGTAATTACCTTGCGGGAACTTGAACCCATTTGGCTTAGTAACTGTATCACATAGGACACGATAATCAGCCGCCGATTCCTCCCACCCAGTCAACGCATAAGCAAATCTCATATTTCCGATACAGACTGCAAGGGCAAGAGTATTGACTACAACTTCACGCTTTCTTGTGCGATAGCGGGGTTTATCTGACTCGGGAACATTTGCATCAATGTAAGTCCCATCAAATCTGCCAAACAGTTCTTGCAATACTACATTTCACATATTAGTACATCAGAATATTCTGCACAGAAATGAGAAAAAATATTAAAGTCTTTTGAACTGGGAAATATGTACCTTGAACCATTTCCGGCAAGGGTGGTTGCAAAGCTTTGTCATCTGGTTCAGGTCCAACGAGCAACATGCTGTGAAGTCTGAGAATTGCATTCAGAACGTTGTGGATGTACTTGTTCATAGTTTGCGAACTCCGTTTAAATCTAACCTTTACCACTCTCATCTTGGTGTGATGTGCCAATTACGGAGGAAGAGGGTGACTTGTTCGGAAATGATAACATATCTAGAATCTCCTAGCCCACCCTGATCTTGTAACAGGTAACATAGATGAGAGAATGTGGCTTGGTTCATCCTCAAATTATCAAAACAACCCCCAGCAGTGAAACCTACGAGTTCTCTTATGTGATCAAGTTACCTGGGTAATCTATCTGCCATCATATACCTTATTACCTGTTCCTCTATAGTTATCCCTTACTCCATTTATAAATATGTTTCGGGTTAAAACAAATCATAACATATTAAATATCTCATACATGATTTCTTTGACCACTAAGATAATCTCTACAGGCCTCCGACCTAGTTGTGCCATGTTAAACAACACAAGTTATCTGCAATAAGTATTAAAAAAATATAGGCACAAATATTCCGTTAGAGAAGTATATTAAGGAACTCCTTGCTAGAGCTAATATTGATGTAAAATGAACAAACACTCCCATGGTCAGTTCTCCTCATTTGTCTAAAAGTGAAGGAAGTCCAATCATGAATGCTACTCATTACAAAAGTTTGGTAGGAGGACTGCAGTATGCTACCATACAAGACCTGAGATTGCTTTATCAGTGAATAAAGTGAGCCAGTATATGTCTTGTCCCTTGGATACACATTTTAAAGCAGTAAAGAGGATCTTGAGATACCTTGCTGGAAGTGCAAGTATGGGACTGTGTATTAAGAAAACTGGAGGTCTTAGTCTTACTGGTTTCTATGATTCAGATTGGGCTCTGATACCATGAAAGAAATCATAAATGGAGATACAAGAATTGAATGAGACATTGTAAGAAGAATCATAGCTGAAGTCTTTACTATTTCATTGATGTTTTTACAAGTAGTTTAGCATTCATTACAACTACATATATAGACCAAAACCATAATAGCTAGCTATCTCTAACACCAGATAAATAGTATAAAACACCAGACAAATAGTACAAAACACGAGACAAATAGTACGGCTTCAGCATTTAAGACTCATTAATGTGTTGTACTATGAGTTGCAGTTGCTTTGTCTTGCTTGCCAGATTTGCAATGGCTTGTTTAACCATTTTCACTTTGCTTTCTCATCAAGACTTCATCATAAAGACAACATCTCAGTTTCTCCTCCACAGTGGTTGTCCACATCAGCTCTGCTTGACACAATGGCACTACTTGACACATCAGCAGTGATTTTATCAAGTTGTTCACCGGGCACACAATTATGAACATGTTCATGATAGTGCGGGTCTGTAGGTCTGTCATTCTCCATTGGAGAGAGTTCGAATTTTTTTCAATAGAGGTGTTTCACACCAAAGGAACACCTCTTATGTGCGAGTTTTTTGCTAGTACAACTGTTGATCATTTCATTCAGGCTCTTGTGCGTTCTTTTCCTGGATTTGCAAATCCAGAGTTAAGTGAATTTTATGTCCTTAGAGAGGCGCTCCAGCTGATCCATCAGTTCCAACTTCAGGATTTCCATATTAGAGGAGACTTCAGTGTGGTAATTCTTGCGAGTACGGGGATGTTGATTGTTCGGCAGTGTGTTTGTCGGTCCTTATGATATCCAGTTTTTGCTTGGTCTTTTTTCTGATCACTTTTATTTTGGATTAGACGAATAGAAAACTATATTTCTCATAATCTAGCTTCCTATGCTAAATCTTGTAATTTGAGTTTTGCTTGTTGGGATTCTCCCCCGCCCTTCCTCTATCAACCAGTGCCGGTTGATTCCAGCTTATGAGTGAAACATTTTCGCTTAAAAAAATGAAATCATTCATATAAAGTCCATGTATACGGCCAAATAAGCCCAAGCAAACGAGGCCTAAAGTTCTAGTCTCTACCTCATTATTTGCTTGTTAGGTGTGTAGTCAGGGCTGCTCCTCAGATGAGACAGAAGAGTCGGTCGCCTCAGGCCCCAAAAATGAGGAATTTAGGGGTCCAAATCCTTATACAGATGTAAAAAAACTTCAGAGATGTCTATGTCATTCATTGGCAGGAAATTTTGCTTGGGATTATTAACACGTGGAGAAAATGAGAGATTTTGAAAATTAATTTTTGGAGAGTGGGTTATCTGATCATCCTTTTTTTTTTTTTATATTTATTTTAAAATGTATAAGAATCGACTCAGGCTATTATAACATTAGGATCGACCTTGTGTGTAGTCATGTGACATGCCCAGTGTGGTGATGCCAAACTACTATGGGGCAACTAGTTTTATACTTAATTATCCCTACAAACAATGTCCCGAGCATCCCAAATCTTCTAATCGACAATCCGCAATCACATTCTTGAATGCATTCATCTTTGCTTCCTCTCTCATCCTCCCACCTTCCTTCTCAAAGCTAAAGAGTATTTTGTTAAAATCCCCGAGACACGACGATGGTGTATTCGGCCTGCTATTCAGAGTCGATAAGAGTTGCCAAGATAAGTGTTTGTGCTCTTCTTCGGCGCAGCCATAAAATCCGGTCAATCGCTACCCATTATGCATTTATTGTTTACCTATATACATGCCAATATGGCGATGTGATGATGATAGTAATTCCACTGATACACCCTCCTCCCATATCAGGCATAAACCTCTGCTCCGTCTACAACACTATCGTCACAGTCCACTACGTAGTAGCCATCATACCCGAACGTCATAACTATGTTATCAACCTCAAAGGAATAAAATCTAGTTTCAGATAGGAAAACCAAAGTGGGCATCTTCTCTCTGATTTGTTGTTTAAGCGCTTGAATTTTTTGGGGGTTCACAAGCTCCCAACAGTTCTACCCAAAACAACTCATTGGGCTCGGCGGGGTTGCTCATATGCAACCGCTGCCGCTGGTGATTCAAAATCTATAACTTTCTCCATATCACTTTGTACCCTATTCTTCTTTTGTACAACATCCCCTTCTATCCAAAAATCAATAACCATGTCCTCCGCTTCTTTAACTTGCCATTTCGTCACTTTCGGGGTAAATTTCATGTGTTTCTGCTGATTTCGGGCCTGGGTTGGTAATCGTGTCCAGGTAGGTTTTGATTTTTGTGTGCTTGTGGCTCATGTATGGTTGTTTGGTTGACTGGTATGGTAGTCTGTAAATTAAGTTGTTGCGAGTTGGTAAGCTTTTCTACGGGTAGTTCCTTAGAAAGGGTGTTTGAGGTAAGGTTTGGTGGTTTTGGGGGTATCTTTTGAACGAGTAGGTATTTGGCCGTATTTTCTATGAAAGTCGATGTGGGTATCAGTTTTAGATTTAAGGATTCAGTGAGCTGCAGTATATAGGATGGAGTAACTTCTGATGTTTTGGCTCGAGGGAGTAATGGAGGAGGGTCATGTTGTGGTTGTTTAGTAGTATTGGATTTTGCAAGTGGTTTTGGGTTATGCTGGGTTGTGAAGGTCTTCAGGGTTATCGGCGTTGGTGTGGTTTTGGTTGTGGGTAGTGTAGATGACATAGTTTGTAAGTTCTTTGGATGTGCATGGTTTTGCATGGGGTTAAAGGTTTGGTGTTTAGTATCAGTATGCATTGTTTCACTTGGACGAATAAGCAGATCGGTGATGCTAATATACAGGAGAGGTTAGATCGTTGCTTTTTAGGAATATGGGATGGATTACTAAATTCCCAGACTACAAGGTTGAGCACCTATTGCGTCAAGAATCTGATCATTGTCTATTATTAATCAGCTGGAATCGTAGAAAATTACTAAAGCTGGTGGGAGGAGGATGCAAAACAAGAATGAAGATTTTTCAATTCGAGACAATGTGGCTACAAGTGAGCAATGTAAGGACGTTGTGGACAAAACATGGGGTCACTCGACTTCGACATCAGTTTTTTTTTTTTTTTATAATGGGCACTAAAATTGAAGCGTCTGGGGTTGCACCGATGAGTTGGGATAATATGACTTCTGGTAGTATACAAAAAGAGGTGAATGATCAAACCATCATACTGGCGAAACTACAGTTGATGCCTCAAACATATGACATTGTCCAAGCTATGAGAAAAGTGGAGGACAAAATCAGGGGATTGATGCGAAAGGAAGAGGCGATTTAGTATCAACGACCAAGAATAAACTAGATGAGGGAGGGCGATAAAAAGACAAGATTCTTCCATAAGATACCAAGTGGGTGAAGGAAGTGGAATATAATAGAATACATAATTGATGAGGGAGATACAAGGTCGGAAGATGATGAGGATATAGCACGGGTGTTTAAGAACTATTATGAGGGTTTATTCTCAAGGGGTACTAACCTAGATATGGATAGAGTAATAGCGTCGGTCTAAACTATCAACTTAGTCCTCACTTAAACTTGCAAGAACTTTTACACAAGAAGAGATAGTGATGTCTCTCTCTCAGGTGCATCCTACCAAAGCACCAGGCCCTGATGGTATGTCGACAATTTTCTTTCAAATTGTTTTGCCTATTATCGATAGTTATGTTGTCCCGTGTCTGCTTAATATTTTGAATGAGGGAGGGGATCCTAGTCTGTTAAATCATACCCATATTATTTTGATTCCTAAGAAAAAAAGTTTGAGTATTTGAAATATTTTCGTTCGATCAGTTTGTGTAATGTACTCTTTAAAATTATTACAAAGACAATTGCTAATAGGTTGAAAAGGTGTCTTGATTCTATGATTGATTGTAGTCAGTCTGCTTTTGTTCCTAGCAGGCTCATCACGGATAATGCCTTATTAGCTTTTGAAATTTTTCATGCGATGAAAAATAATTTTGCCAAGAGAAAAAGGGTACTTTTGTTTTTAAGGTCGAGAGCAAAGCTTATGATCGGGTAGAATGGTCTTTTCTTCGGGAGGTTATGATTCGGTTAGGGTTACATGTGACTATTGTTGACTTAACCATGCGCTGTATATTCACAGTTTCTTATTCTATATTGGTGAATGCATGGGAATCTGGGTGATAGATTTTTTCCTACTAGGGGTCTCCGACAGGGGAACCCCCTATCACTACTTGTTTCTATTCTGTACAGAAGCTTTCTCTTCACTGATTCGGAAATAGGAAGTTGCGAGAAGCTTAACGGGAACTAGAATATGCAAGCAAGCCCCCATAATAACCCACTTGTTCTTTGCGGATGACTCCATTATATTTGGAAGAGCTAGCCAAAGAGAGATTGATGGAGTGAAGGAGATTCTGAAAACTTATGAACGTGCTTCGGGTCAGCAAATTAATTTCGAGAAGACAGAGATTGAGTTTAGTAGAGGGGTGGAGGGAGGGGTTGTGAAAGAGCTGGCGCATAAGCTAGGAGTGATAGTTGTCCCAAAACATAATATTTACTTGGGAATACCAGCGGTAATAGGATAATCGAAGACGAGTATCTTTAGAGCAGTAGTGGAGAGGGTTGGTAAGAATTTAAGGATTGGAAGAGCAGAATGTTGGCAGAATGGTGTTGATCAAAGCAGTGGCCCAAGCAATTCCCTCATATGTCATGATTTGTTTTCTTCTTCCGCAAAACATCATATGATGCGATTAAATTAGGTATAGCAAGGTTTTGGTGGGGACAAAAGGAGCAGGAGCATCGTATGCACTGGTGTTCGTGGGACACATTTTGTCGCTCTAAACTGGAAGGAGGGTTGGGTTTTCGCGATCTTTCGGCGTTTAATAGAGCAATGTTAGCTAAACAGGCTTGGAGACTAATCTAGAATGAAACGTCTCTGTTGTTCCAATCTCTAAAGGCACCTTCCCTAGAACGACCTTTCGAGAAGCATATGTGGGGTGGAATGCGTGTTATGCATGGAGAAGTATTTCGAACGGGATAGCGGTTTTAGAAAGGGTTTAAGATGGAATGTAGGTGACGGATCAAGCATAAAGGTCTGGAGTGATCTGAGGATACCATCTGACAATGACTTTCGAATGATTTCTCCAAGAGGCACTTATGATGTGAATATGAATATATGGGGACTCATGCAGACCAACATGAAGGGCTAGGATATGGACGTGCTACAACAGATGTTTGTGGAGGGCGATATGAAAGCAATTAGCTCAGCACCGATTCGGCAATGTGGAAGCCCAAATAGGTGGTGTTGGCATTATACAAAAGACGATATTTACTCGGTAAGAACAGGATATCATGTAGCTAGAAAAATGAAGGAGGACGGATGGGAAGGAGTATCGAGTTCATCCAACGATCCGAAGTTGTGGAAGTGGATATGGAGTTTAAATGTGCCGCCAAAAATCCATATATTTTTATGGAAATGTGCACGAGAGATAATTCTGGTGAACACTGAACTACTTTGGAAAAAGGATGAGTTTGATTCCATTTGTAACAGGTGTGGGGAAGGTCTGGAAACGATTCTGCATGTGATGAGGGACTGTCACTGAAGTGAGCATTTTCGGCGTATATACCCTTTACGACTGAATTTAGATGAAGTTAGGGGGAGAGGCTCAATTATCGATTGGCTCATTCGGATGTCTTCTTATGCGGATAAAGACGTTCAATAGATTTTCGCTGTCCACATGTGGTATGTGTGGTATGCGAGAAACCTGTTGGTTTTTCATGATAAAAATATTAAGCAGGTGCGTATATCTCATCTGCTTGTCAACATCAGCAAACATTCTTACAATCAGCTAGGCTGGAATAGTAGTTGCGCGTTGAGATGATGTGTTGGAGTGGAGGAAGCTGGAAGCGGGACTAGTCAAAGTGAACTCAGACGCAACACTGGAACACGCAGGGAGAGTTGGTGCAGGGGCTATAGCGCGGGATCATGATGAACATGTGCTGGGTATTGTTGCAAGAGTGACAGACGAAGGATTAGAAGTGGAAGTGGCGGAAGCATTTGCTTGTCGAGAAGTAGTGTTACTAGCTTGGTGATTGGGAGTAACAACGAGTCATTTTTGAGATGGACTCGCTAAAGGTTTGGCATGCTCTACTGAAGAAAAAGGAAGACCTTCCATATTTTGGCAATATTATCTCTGATATTCTTGCTTTATGTTCATCGTTTGTGTTTGTTTCTTTTTCGTGAGTTAGACGCTCTGCTAACTCACACGCTCACGCACTAGCTTAGTTTTTTCGTTTCAAGGTAATGATGGGGCTATTTTGAACACTTTACCACTCAAATTACAAAACATTGTAGATTTGAAGGCTGATTTGGCGATTTGAAAGCATGTTTTTCCCCTCTAAAAAAAAATATCCCTACAAACAATAATAAAAAGTCTTATTCCCTACAAATCATCACTTTTTTTTTTCTTTTTTCTTTTTGAGGAAAAGCACATCACCTACAATTATAGAAAACTATATTTTATTATAATATTTTCATTTCCGTACTCCGGAATTGGAACAGAAATTAGATAATAGCTGTAGAGGAAAGTGCTGAATTTGAAGAGAATAGGGGGCAAAATGAGTAGGGCGATTTGCAAATCCATACTATCACCTTCACTCACTTCCACTCAACCCCGATTCACTACTCTTAGAGCCGCCGCTTCTAAGGCTTATCGAATGGCGGCAGAAGCTGGTTCGTCCTCGTCTTCATCCTCATCACCTTCGCCTTCTTCACCTTCGCCTTCATCCGCCATTGATTTTCTATCACTGTGCCACCGTCTCAAGGTAACTGTTCGTGTTTCTCCGTATGATATCATACTTCTATGTCAATTTCAATCGAATGTAGTGGCAGCGGGAATCGATAATCTTACCGGGATTTGTTTGATTTATTTATATGTCAATAGCATTTATTATAGAGTTCCATCAAATACCAATGGTATTGACATTGTGAACAAGGTGTACTTTGACATCCGTTTCTCATTGATTATATTTTTCGTATCCTTGGGTTTTAGATGGATATATCTGCCTTGTCCTTTTTATGTAGACTGAACTCTATCGACTATAGAACACAGATTAAAAAAATTCATATTAAGTATGTATAAAGTTGTTATTACCAACCAATAAGGAAACTTATGGTATCTTCCATGTCTACAGAATAAAGAACATAATTCAGATGATTTCTTCTGGAGTATCTTTTATTAGAACATATAAAGCAAAAAAAAAAAGGGACAGTAGAAGAATATTACCCTGCTATTTACAGTTCTATGAGGTTATTCCAAAATCCCTTATTATTCGCTGTCACTCATCTTTCCCCCTCACAGCTATGCTGCTTAATTCACCATTTAAATAACTAATTTACGTATTTGAACCTTTAAGCACAAAGTACCATTGTTTATTTGGTGATGTTTGGCAATATTAGACTAGTTTGGAGGCAGAAACTATAGGATTAATCAGATTGTAACCAGTGATCATGGAATCCTTTGAAAATGCTGATCACAGAATCCTTTGAATTTGTTGAAACTCTGAAGGACACAGAGAAGGTGACATTAAGATTGACCATTTCCCTGTTTTATCTTGACCATGATCTTCAACCCGGGTAAAGAAGAAAAAAAATATTATGTTCAACAGACGTAATTTTCAGATTAAATAGGAAATAACAGAAGAAAAATAATGTAAAATTAGCATTAACTTGACAAAACCAGTATATTTGAGTGCAACCAACAACAAAATTCATGCATATATCCTTCAGAAGCTTGCATAAATTTATCTTTAATACAAGAACAAATTTATAATCAATAAAAAGAACCTTTATCCAGAAACATGAGCTAATTGTATTACACTTTGACGGTTTCACCAATATATCCTAAACGAGTTAATTAGACATGCCATGCTTGCTTAGAGAGAATCTTATGAGCATGCCCGTTAAGCATAAACCCATTGCACATTGATCCCATCTTGATGATGTATTCAGATCCTATAATAGTAAAATTTCAATATCTCGTTCATGTTATTGGATGGACATCGATCCAATCTAATGAGGTCTCTATCTCAAATGTTTAAGTTTTAACCCTCGTTCATGTTACTACTTACTAAAACCACTGATTGGTTGGCCATGTGGTTGGCCATGTCTACAAAGCCTTTCGGCAGTAACATGAATAAGAAACTGGGATTTCAATATTATGAATTGCGATCTCAACAGTGGGTAGTGGATGTAGTATTGACCAACCTGCTGTATTAAAATTTACACATGAAATTTCTCTTGTAAATGGGTGGCAATAGAATTTAAAGAGAGGACACTTGGTTTCACCTGGCTCTAGAATTTTACATATTTTTTCTGTCCCCTTTCCTATTTATTCTGGAGATTGTATATTCAGTCCCTTGTAATATTTTTTTGTTAAGATCAAAGATCATGCTCATAGTTCTTATCCATTCCTCCAACATATACATAACTGTCAAGTCTTACATAATGTATTTGCTTTGAGTTCCTTTTGTCTATATCATTCTTGCGTATAATACGTCCATTAACAGTTTGGTAGCAGTTTTGCAGTTATTGAATACTTTTGTTGCCTTTCCATTTTGGTCTTGTATATTTGCAATTACGTATGCGATGTAAAATATTTTCATATTTGAGTTATTACTCCATGGAACAATTGGCCGAATAACATGTACCTGTGTTTTGATGATTGTTTATCCCCCTCACTTTGTTTTTCTGTGTTGAGTTTTCTAATCTACTAGACAACAAAGCGAGCAGGATGGATACGAAGGGGGGTTCAGGAACCAGAATCAATAGCTGATCACATGTACCGTATGGGATTAATGGCGCTTATAGCTTCCGATATTCCTGGTTTGAATCGAGAAAAGTGAGGATTTTGTACCATGTTCCTTTCTTATTTTCCAATTTTATCTTGGTGAACCTCATTTTCATTGGACGCTTTTTTTTTTTTTTTGTAATGCCTTTTACTACAACTCTACTCCCTTCTGAATCTCAGGTGCATAAAAATGGCAATTGTGCATGACATTGCTGAAGGTCAGAATTCTTGTACATATTATCTTCACTATTTTCATCGCATACTATGTACCACTTTCATTTGTAACTTGTACCTAATGTTGGGGAAAAATAATGTCGTATCTCAAAATAAGTCTGTCTTATAAGTTGTTGGGGATCACAGTCTGGTTCATATTGCTATATGGATCATAGTGAACAGAATCATTGCATCATGGATGCTTGTGATAAATTTATTGCTTGATGGTTTAGCTGGCAGAGTGGAGAAGTTTTAGATGAATGTGGAATCTTGAATTAGTATTGAGTGCAAAGCAAGAATACACAATTCCTAGACATTGATCATTGACAAAAATCTGAAATATATAGAGGAGGAACGAAGGCCATAGAGAAAAAAAGGGGGGAAAGGAAAAGGTGCACGTGCTGTAGAAGGTAGAGTGGAAATTGAGCTCAAATAATTGGTTGAAGCAATTTTTTTAAAGTTCTGACTGAATGAGTTATTCTTTATTCAGTAAGTAATATTGATGCCGTTCTTAAATCCATAACATCAGGGATTTCTCGTGATCAGTCTGGCTGATCAATAGTGTACTGTTTATAAGCAAGCTTATTTAGCCAGCAATGGAGGTTGTGTTATCATGGTTGGCCAAAGGCAACCTACATTATATTCACACACCACACACACTAGATAATTTCCCTGGGTTGTAATTTTTCTGAATATATCCCTTGTTACATTTATGGACCAAATTTAAGCCATCTTTCCGCAGAAACTGATGCTGGGAAATCAAAATTCAGTAATCTGATATACTGAAATCAAAGGTTTAGGATTTGACTTGTTGCTGCATATTTAAGTTGGTGGTCATTTTCGTTCACATAGATTTCTTGCTGTTAGTATTCTAGGTCCTCTTCTTGTTCATCTCTTAAGAGTTAGAGCATTTATTTTCAGACGTATTATTGACACTGGAGATATATGCTGATGCACGTGATAATTCTTTCTGAAGGAAACACAGGAAATATATTATCATTTTTCTGTCTTTGTGAAGAGGATCTCCAGACAGGAGTATTAAAATATGTTGGAAAATGTAATGTGTCAGGAACAAAATACAATGGGACATGTTGAGTTTGGAAGAAGGAAGTGGGCAAAGGAAAATGTTCTGGGCAATGAAAAACGATTGTAGAATTAACCTTTAGGGATAATTACAAAATGGCCGCCGAACTATTAGCACTTTTTCACTTCGGCATATAAACTATTAACAGTGACTAAATCGCCGCCAACCTATTTGAATATTACTACTCGAAAGCTGCCGGCCAGAATACCGCCCAAATTCATTGCACACCCGGTTTCGGAAAACCACCTTTTGGGACAGAATTTGGGCGGTATTCTGGCCGGCAGCTTTCGAGTAGTAATATTCAAATAGATTGGCGGCGGTTTAGTCACTGTTAATAGTTTATATGCCGAAGTGAAAAAGTGCTAATAGTTCGGCGACCATTTTGTAATTATCCCTAACCTTTATTATCTGGAATAATCTGTTTTTTCTTCTCTTTTTTCGGATCTCATCATATTCCGCAAAAAAATTCATCTTCTTTGGTTCCTCTGAATAGCTATTGTTGGTGATATTACTCCATCTGATGGGATTCCAAAGCAAGAAAAGAGTCGACGTGAGCAAGAAGCATTACAGAAAATGTGTGAACTACTTGGTGGAGGGGAACGAGGTACTATATAACTTGGTCCCACTATGACTATCTTTCAGCTCGGTCTTTTTACTGTTATATATCATGGATTTTATCAGTTTGTTGGCTATAATATATTTACTGCAGCTGAGGAGATCAGGAAACTGTGGATGGAGTATGAGGAGAATTCTTCAACGGAAGCTAAGGTTGTGAAAGACTTTGACAAGGTAAAATGTGTACAGATTTCTTATTGCAGATGGGAATTTTCTACTTTGGGGTACTGTTCATGGTTTTGAATTGTGTGTATTACCACATTCCGTAGTGACAGAACTTGTCAGAGTCAGTTAATCATAATTCGTAGGGCAGGTCAATACGAGTGGTCTATTTTTTCTTCTTTTAGCAAAATTTTAAACCAGTCCCGGAAAGCTTACAAATATGTAAAGAAGTATCGAAATAAAAAACGTAAAAGCATGTGAGATAAATGCTAGCCCCTGAATCTGAAAATAAAAGGTACCATGAGAGAGATACAGAAAAGAGATGTTTGTGGATGCAGTGTGTGCACTGTAGAGCACCTATACTTCTATTCGTTTCACCGCTTGCTGGATACGGTTATCACACAAGTGATATATCAAGAGTGACACTTAAACATTGATTCAGTATCATTGTACTTCTCTTGTATTCACCTCCACTAACTGGAATTGATTATCATACATGTGATATACCAAGAATGACATTTAAACTTTGATTCATTTATCATTCTACTGATAGTACAATTGATATACCGAGAACGACACTTATCCTTGATTCAGGAATCATTGTACTGATAGTCGATAATGCTACTGGCTACTGTTTTAGTATAACAAAAGCTCTGGCATATCTACATACTTAAATATTTTTTCAGTCATCTGAAATTTGGACTATTTTCAGGTGGAGATGATACTTCAAGCCTTAGAATATGAAAATGGTAAGCATGGTCCATAATTTTTCAACTATCTTTTTCAGATATTTTGATTTCATGATTATTGGATCTTGACGGAGCCTACGAAACAATTTATGTCATTTTCCTGTCTCAGGAAGAGTAAAATTTAGGTTTTACTGAATGCATATATAATTTGGCGCCTCTTGCAAGCTTTTGATGCATTCTCCGTACATCCTTAGGCATATAGTGGATACGCAAATGGCTGTGGGATTTACTGTTGGTAAATCCTGCATCCTCATCATGCTTTGTGAATTTTCATGGCTTCTCAAATTAATTTAATTATGTGACAACACAGGAGTCCTCTAATTTAACCACTGTATCTTATTATTGATTGTCATGACTCATACATTCTTAGTGCTCGGTGGCAATGAGCATATAGTTCATACAGGAGAAAACGTTAATGTGCCTAAAGAAAATTCAAAGCAACACATGAAATAAATAAATAATAACTTACACATTGCTTTGCAAATGGACATCAGTCCTTACTTAGAGTTTATTGTCTGTCTTAGAGTTCGATGTACCCACTCATGAATTCAAGGATAAGCTTATGAGTTTTCTAGCTTATACCTCGTTTAGCTTTTGGCAAATAAACTTTTGCGGCATCTGAATTTAATCATATAAGTTTTCTACATGTCCTGTTAGTAAAAATAACTTGGAAACTGCAACTTTTTCTTGTACGCAGAGCAAGGGAAGGATTTGGAAGAGTTCTTTCAGTCGACTGCAGGTGTGTCACCTTATACTCATAATCTTTTCCAATTCAGCTGCAGTGTGTTTTTCAACCCCCGAAAGAAAAATTATTTAGGTGCCATGAGTGGTAAAGGTGGCCTCCAATTTGTGGTTGGGACAGACACAATCTAGGGCCATGAGCTCAAACCATTTGTATCACTTAAAAGTTTCAAACATTTGGTGTGTCAACACACATATGAGAATAACCATCAGGTTCTTTTTTAAACTGTCTCGGGATATGGCCAAAAGTTTTATTATTGTATCTTTAAGTTGAATTAGACCAGGCTTAAACAAAACCTAAGTAATTATAACAAGTTTTATCTAGTTATATCTGGCTGAGGTGGAGTGGACCTCATTATGAACTAATAATTCCATAAACAACTGCTATACTATACCCGTTTTGTTAGGCATGACAGTCCTGTTATTTTAATTTTCTATCCAGTGTTCCCTCCAAGGTCTGATTTACAGATTATAAAATTTGTGATTTGAGTCATAGTTTTACTACTATTGATGTCCCTAGTAATGGTAAAAGTAGGAGCAGATGTTTAGTTATCTAGGATGTGAAATATAAAAGCCGGACGAAGAGTAGGCTGTGTTTGCATTGAGGGCTCTGAAATTCAAGGATTTGGAATCATTGGATATCAAATCCACTCAAATCTTTAAAAAAAAGCTCCAAACGAAAGTTGATGAATTTCAAATCCAATGGCGATATAAATTTATATCCATCCTCAAATCCTTCAATCCAAATGCAATATTCGTAAAATTACTCAAGGATGATCCTGTATCTTCCAAGTTTTGCTTCATTAAATTTTTCTCGTTCAGAACTTTTGTAAGGACATACTTGAGCCCTTCCCCGCACACATGCACACACAGAAGAAAAAGCAAAAGAGCAAGAAAGAACAAAGACATACTTGAGCCAGGCATTACATCATTACTTCTCATTTCTCCTCTATTTGGTTGTATTCACGAGTCACAATTTTTTATATGCAGATTTCCACCCTGAAATTGTAGCCACTGGTTTAATAACTGATATTTTTTCTATAGGGAAGTTCCAAACTGATCTGGGTAAAGCTTGGGCTTTGGAAATCGCATCAAGGAGGAAAAAACAGTGACATACCATAATGGCTTTGAACCTCTGGCCTCGAAAGGTAGGTGAGAATTGTGAACGTTCACATTTGAACCGTAGGAGATTTTAGAATTGAGTTCTAGCTGACATGATCATCTTCCTCCAGAACAATTACTCCCAGGGGTGTTGTCCTTTTTTTACTGGATAATAAACTCTCCTTTCTTGTGGGCCGCTTCTAAAGAGGAAACTAAGAAGTTTATTACTTTCATCATAGTTTGTTGCAAAATGAACACTCCCCCCCCCCCCCCCCCCCCCCCCCCCCCAATTCTATCATGGTAGGAAAGAAACAGGTTAATCATCAGCACTCGAGAAACTCTCACTGCACTAGATTCATTACCTTTATTTGGTTCTGACTTTGTGTGGGGGTGGTGGTGAAGATCATATAATTAGTCAAGTTGACAAAATCTTGGAATTCATAATTTAGTATACTGATGATATCATTCTCTATGTTCATCATTTTTCTGAGGATTTATGTTCATCGTATTTAAATAAAAATAAAATAAGAGATGGAGAAATTTAGTTTGGGATAAGAGGGTCTGAACTGAATACTGTGCAAGACATTTGCCTTGGGAAATTGTCTGAATTTTTCATAATCGGTACTAGGGGTGGTTCGGTACGGTATACCGAAAATTTTATCTTATACCGCATACCGTACCGAAATTTTCGGTATCTGAAAATTCATATCGAAACCGTACCGAAATTTTCGGTATACCGAATATTCGGTATACCGAAAATTTCGGTATGACATGGTATATACCGAAAATACCGTGCTATGTTCAGTAATTACAGGAGACGAGAAAAATTAACCTCATTACAAACCCTTAATTGTGTCAAAGTATAACAAAGGAAGAAGAATCTTATCTGAGATTCAAAAATCGATATGAGATTAAAAAAATAATTGATATTTCACGTTGTGAAACCAAAAGAGGAACAAAACGAAAAGAAAATCTAACACTATTACACATCAATATACATTCATCCAACTAAATACTGAAAACTAATTTCCCATCTGACAATATGACAGCAAATGGAAGTGGGGTTAAACCCTTGCATCATTACACAAGAAAAATTGGTAATATTAAAAAAAAATGTTTGTTCTAACAAACCCAACAAGAAAAGATGTGAATGTGTTTTTTACCTAGGAATTGAAAATGGACTCTTGATAGAAGTTAAATGCCTGGGCCTTTTACAAGTGTTGACAACGAAAGACTTGGGCTTTTTACTTAATAGCACCATCTACGGACCTTGAAGCCCAAGAATACAATATAATCGGTATTTCGGTATATACCGAAATACTGAAAATTAAAAAAATTTCATACCGATACCGTACCGAAAATTCTCGTACCGTACCGAAAATTTCGATATACCGAAAATTACGGTATTTTCGGTATTTTTCGATATGGTAAGTGCGGTATACCGAAATTTCGGTATTTTTCCCCACCCCTAATCGGTACACAAGTAGTTCTACCAAATTTATATTTGGTGTTTTTTAAATTAATTATTTTCTTGAAGGAATATGACTAGGTTGCAAACGATTCGAGCCAATTTGAGTTGAGTTTACATGGCGTGTTTGGTTTATCTATTTTTAATTGAACTCGAGTTGAGTCGAGTCGTATTTAAGAGTGATTATGTTCACAAATTTGTTATTGAACATGTTTGACCATGTTCGTGAGCATTTGTGCTCGTGAGCAACTAATTATTTTGTTCACGAACATCAAATATTCACATATTTTTCTAAATCTACACACAAGTAAACAAATTTAATCAAATGCTTATGCTCATTACAATAAGAATATTATATTATATATAGTATCAATATTGTTGTTTTTATTGCTATTTTTATTATTATTGTTGTTGTTACTACGAATTGGTTTACAAACAAGCTTGAGCGTTTAATGAATGCGTCAATAATATTCAAGCTTTGTTCATTTATAAAAGGGTAAAAAATTAGAACTCATTCTAAGTTTGGGCAATTTAGTATATTTTAAAGTTCATCATTTACCGTATCAAGTTCATGGATTTTGGTACTCAGTATAATTGACTAGGTACATGACTATTTTTTTCTCAGTTATTTTTCTTACTTTATATTTCTAAAAATTATAAAAAATATCAATAAAGGAAAAAAAGTCATAAAAAAAAAGAACATCCTCGACATCCCCCTCACCATCCCTGCCACCTCATCTCATCCAACCTTGCTCCACCTCAGGCTAATTTTTTAATTTTAATTTTATTTTTCAGTTTTCATTTAATAACATATTGCTCTAGGCATGTCAAAGGGGTCTGAGTTTTTTATTTTCTCGCCCCGCGCCCAAATTTTGCGCCCCATGCCCTGCTTCGTCTCGTTCTATCTACTTTTTTTTTTTCTTTTTTTGAAAAACAATGTGGTTAATGCATAGAAAAAGTAAAATTGTAACAAGATTTAAATTAAAGTACAACAATAAAATAATTAATTTAATTTAATATTTTTTAAATTAATTATTAGAAACTAGATAGTCAAATTATATTTTTGTTTGGTTCTAATTTAATAAATTAGAATGACATATATATATACACACACATTTTATGTATAATAAAATATACATTTTTATATTTTGTATGTATAATATAACATAATATATATTTTAATTTTTTTATTATATATATTATATAAATGGCGGGGCAGGGAGGCTTATGACCCGTGCCGACCCGTGACGTGGTGGGGTTGACCTATTCAATTCTCGAGCATGTCAGTATTTGATTTGCCCAAACATCTCGAGGTGGAGCAGGTCGGGACGAGACAAATCGTATTGATATGTCCACCTCACCTCCAATCTCCCTCCCCTCGAGCTCAATTTTTTTTTTTCTTTAATTTAAATTTTCTTCCTTAATGTCCTTACCTCCCATAACCCACCACTACTCAGCCCCTCCTGGTACAAATTTTTTTTCTTTCTATTTTTCAATTTTTAAATGGTTTCACACATGCAACTCATACTCCTAAAAAATAAAACTAAAAAGATTGAAAAAAATAGTATGGGAAAGTGGGGCATGGAGTCGGTTAAAAAGAGCTAGAAAATTTTTTGGCTAAGGGATGGGGTGTTTTTATATCTTATTTTTTCTTTTATTAAAATTATTTTATATTTTTCAGATTATACAAAATAAGAAAAAATTGAAAATATTAAAATTAATAGACATTTGCTTGTTACGTGAGATTTCCATCCACTTTTTTAATAATTGGACAAAAGAAACTAGTGCTGAGCCAAGATGACAATTTTTCCCCACATAAATTATAACGGAAACAAGTGTATGTGCGCTATGATTTTATGCTCATAAAGTACGTAAAAACACCAACAATAAGTGAGTCGTTTGCATCTTTGTCCACCGTCTGCTTTGCCCTTAATAACATCATGCGTGCGGAAAGCACGTTCGTGCATTCCGGCGAAAATGATGCGTGCAAGGGAGATTTTTACTAATATGTCAAATTCATGGAGTTGATATGCTAAACGACAAAGTTTAAAACATAATCCGACGTAATCCTTCTAAATATACCGAGTTGCCAAAAATCCATGAACTTTGTATGGTAAAAGACGAACTTTAAAGCATAATACAGTAAGCTGCTAAATGACCTAAACTTGAGGTGGATTTTAATTTTTTACCCAATAGAAAATGAGCTTTAAAATTTATTTGATTGTTCAAATAAACAAGTTCAATAATAAGTTTTTCAATGAAAATTCTATTCGTTTACAACCCTAAATATGGCATGTATTTCTCGTCTCATTCTTCTAAAATATATATCATTCATTTGTATGATTGTAACCTTTTTTTTTTTTTTTTTTTTTTTTTTTTTGCCATAGAAGTTTCAATTGAAATTACTCACCCCATCTTGCAGTTTAGTTGTCTGTTGTTTTCTATTTAAAATTTCAAAATGCTTTTAGGCAGTCTTAATTGTTTATATACTCAATTCAATAATGTCAAGAAACATATATTTGCAAAACATTAATTGTAATAAAAAAACAAAAAAAATCAATTAAACATGACTAGAATGATTGCAAATTAGGTTTATGTTTTTTAATCGAGTTGGAAAATAGAAGACTCTGAAGAACTGCATTTGTTCCAATTTTTATTAACAAAATATGATTCTTATCCACCTATTAAAGGAAAAAAGGTCCTACCCAATAGATCCATACTTGGTACTACTATTATTCTTTGCTACTTACCAAAATGTATGCCCTGTAGGGAGGCAGAAACGCAGTCTACAAGTTTGGTGTTTTGGATGGACTTTAGGTAGTGACATGGAAAAGTCTAATTTGAAACAGATAATATACGTTTATTCGAAAAAGGAGCATAAAGTGTGGTATCAAGCCGACAAGACTTGAAATTTTATTATTTAACAATGTTTGAGTATTAAGTTTTGATGAAATAACAAAGTAAATGCAATCGCATCATAAAAAAGGTCAATTTAGAAACAAATCAACAAAGAAATCAAAAGGGTGTCTGTTTTTCCTTCCTCCTTGATGCTACTTCCTTAGCCCAACCTCTTCCCCAATGAGTCCGGAACTTACCTGCACAAATCTCACTTGTTAAAATTTCAGGGAGAGAATAACGCTTGCTAAATGAGTAGATAATACTTTAACACACAAAAAACAAGTGAGAGAAAACCCAAAAGTAAAAGTACACATAATCATGTCTTAGTTATAAACATGTAATCTAATGGGGTATCTTTACTTTTGCATTAAATGCGATCAACACCGCGAATATGCAAATTAAATTAGATGAAGAGGGTGTCTGCCTACCAACATCTTAAGCTTATAAGACGTTACATCTTATTTAAAAAATAAATTGTTAAGGTGTTTGGTTATAATAAGACTATAGAGCTTATAAGATGTTAGTAATGACATTTTTTGTAGTTAAAATAATATAAGTTAAAGTAATAAATCAAAATAAGATCTTATTTTAGAAATAAGGGACTTACCTTACTTTTTCCATAACAACTTATATTGAAATGAAATAACATCTTATTTAAAAATATTATCAAAAACTTCGAATGACCTTATAAATATCTTATAAGATGTTTTGGAGAAATTATAAGCTCACCCAGACATCCTCGATGTGGGATGAATTTAACCAAAATGGGAAGAGGAGTATTTAGATCCTTTACATTTCTTTCTTATCAATTTCGAAGAGAGAAAGACACATGGGAAGAAAAATGGACTCCATGCCATCATAAGTCATTCTCTTTTAAATTCAGAGAAAATTATGCCAAATCAAATGCAAGTATTGAAATCTGTGATTTGTAAGGTAATAGAATGGGTTCAACTGAATAAAGAAAAATAAGGGCAAAAAGGTGGTGACCTGCAGTTGACTCAAAAAATTCTTCCATATCTATGCCCTGCTCTGCATACATGAAAACGTTGTAGTTTCTAAGTTTAAAATGACTTTAACTCTCCTGCTAACTGTAATTGGATTTGGCAATTAAATCATAATAAAAAAGTGGAGTTTATAATTTTTTAATTAGGATTACCTTGTTCATATTCCAAGGCCTGAAGTAACATCTCTACCTGGAAATAAGTTGATAACTGTCAAAATCTTTAATACAGCAGCTTATAGTATTGGGAGAAAAGCATGTGTTAGAACTTAGAAGGAGCATTCAAAGTTTACATGAGCTAACATCATTACCTTGGAGAAATCTGTGTAAATATAAATATTACCTTATCAAAGTCCTTGACAAGTTCAGCTTCCTTTGAAGATCTCTCTTCAAACTCTATCCACAAATCCCTCATCTCCATAGCTGCTTCAAATCTATTATGGTCAGCTAGAAATCGAATCTAAACACAGTATACCGGGGGCACTAGTTATATATATATATATCGTACCTTGTTCCCCTCCGCCAAGTAGGTCGCACATTTCCTGTAATGCTTCTCTCTCACGTCGGCTCTTTTCTTCCCATGGAATTCCATCAGCAGGGGTGATATCACCAACTATAGCTATCCAAATGCAGAATGATAAGATACGTGCTAAATATAGATTCAGATTGTTCCGTAATAGTAAAGTTTAACTACTCAATATTCACCTTCAGCAAGGTCGTGCACGATTGCCATCTTTATACACCTGAAGGAAATAATGAATGAATTATTGTTTTTTGAATAAGTATCAGATAAGGAAAGTAGAAAAACAACATGATACATAATCCCTCACTTGTCACGGTCGACGCGATGATCATGAGGAGCTATTAGAGCCATTAATCCCATCCGATACATATGATCAGCTATTGACTCTGGCCCTTTCACATTTTTTTGTTCCCATCCTCTTCGCTTTAACGTCTAATACCATTGTGGGTTGTACAGCAAATATAGTATTGGTTCAGAATACAATTAAAAATCATTCAAATAATTCTTTTTTACAAATTATTTTACTTGATTATTTCATTAAAACCACAACCAATCAGTTTGTTTTATATGACAGAAATTATCTCAAGTTTTTTACATTTATTACATTGAGAGAAAAATCAACGTATATATAATTGAACACATACTTGATCAAATTAAAAGCGATAGTTAATATTTGATTTATAATCATCTTATTAAGTTATTAAATTTGTAATGCTTATTTGATATAATAATTATTTTTGTTGATAAATCACAAAACTATGACTTTTGTTCATATATATAATTTTATATATGATAATTAATCTTAGAATTTTTATTACTTTTTTATTAGATATATTAATGTTATTTTTGTATAAATAATTACACTTTGCAACCTTTACTATGATATTATACAAGTTGCAACTAAACTTCTTTTAAATAAGCAAAATTAACCAACTTGAACTATATGTTTTTTAGACTTTGCAACCTAAACAATACTTGGTCACATTAATTTATCTCAATCATGTCTTCTTTTTTTCCAAATTTTGCAACCTAAGCAAATTTTTTTACATTAACTAATGTATATCTTTAAATGAATATACTATTTATAATATAAATGTATAATTTATCTGAAACTTTTCAACATATATATGAAAGTATTTAAGAAATATTGGAGCACACATATGTTTTATTTTGTTATTCCAACTATTGAATAACTTTTGAATTTTATTTTATTAATTTGTTATTCTTTGTATATTGAAAATACCGAGTAAAGGACTAAAACTTGCAAATAAGATTTTTTAAAAGTAAATAGTTATAGTTAGAATTTAAAACTTTATTTATATAAATTTAACTATTTAAAGTAAAATGGAAAAAATTAAAGAAAAACAAATTTCTTGTAACATTATCCACTTTATTTATTGAATAACATGAGTTGATAGTTAGATTTTTATGTTTGTTTTAACATTCATAATTAATTAAGCTATTATGCATATAGGTGAAGAATGATGCTTACACTGAATGTGTGTTTGGATTTTAAAGATAAGAAATGATCATTTTAAAAAAATTCTTTTATATTTAATATTTATCTTAATGTTAATCTATAATACATACATATATATATATAAAGTAAGTTATATTAAATTCATATATGACGTGCGAGAAACTTATATTTACATTACATATAATTTTATTTATGTTGTATTCTACATTTAAAAAAAATATATGTTATTAAAATAAAACAATCACATATTTAAATATTAAATTATATCATATTTAATTTTATTAAAAATCATTACTTTTTAAATAAACTTCCGTGCATTGCACGGGAATATTACTAGTCTTTAATAAAACATAAAATTTCTTCACTATTTGTGTTGCGAAAAATACGGGCACTAATAAGTTTCCAACCAAATCAAATGTCTTTTATGTTAAAAAGTTAAAAAGAAAATTTATTTGGTAGTAATTAATGACACCACAAATACCTCTAAGTTCATCATAATTTTGTAGACGTAAAATTTACATTGAACCAAATAATTAAATTGTGGATGTGGATATGGGCTAAGTAGATGAGAAGGAGAGAGGGATGATTAGCCGAGAATTCTTCGCCATGACGAAACTATGATGCAGGATTCTCGCAGGTATCCATGGTTTTCTAAGTTGTTAATCTCGTTTGTTTTACTGTTTTTTGTTCTTTTATCCCTGTACTTGCAGTTGAATAATAATAATAATAATAATAATAATAATAATAATATTATTATTATTATTATTATTATTATTATTATTTGTAGTATTTCAAATGTAAAGTAGGAATTTAATGTAGTGGTTAAAGAAAATGATAGTAATTAAATTATTTATATGTAGTGTATTTAACAAGTGATGTAGTTAAAGTATTTTTGGTAGCATTAACATAGTCAATTTATTTTTATGACCCACTATGAGGATGTCTACAAATGATTGTGTTTTTAGAGAAGTGATTTTGAATTGATTTTTGTAGAAAAATCAAAATTTGGTATTGTTTGAAAATACAGTGATTTTAAAGTCAAAAGCGGATAGAAGTTGGGTGATAACAATTTCTCAAAATCAAATTTTAAGTGATTTTGAGAATCAATTTTAAGAATTTCCAAACACTTTAAGAGAGTGTTTGCAAACCCAATTGCAACACAAAAATCACTTTTGAAAAGTGATAAAGCGCAATCCGGTATCCAATAAACTCAGCGAAAATCAATGCAAGAAATATGAAAAAAACACAAGATGTACGTGGTTCGATCCGGAGATCTACGTCCACGGGCTGAAAATGGCACCTGCCGAGGTGTTTCTTTTTTCTCGTTTTGAAATTACACACTACTGTTTTAGAACACAAAAAGCCAACCCTAATTCCGAGTACAATTCTCCTACTTATACTACTCAATTCCAAACCTTAACTAACTCCCTATTATCGCGCCTATTTCCGTTGCATGGAAGTTGAGAGTAGATCGTGGGCCTCAAACGTGGGGTACGCCGCAATTGGGCCACGCTATTTGAGGCGCATGTTTCTGGGCCGACTGCTGGGCTTATCCTTCTAGGCTCAGTTGTTCGGGTCGGGTTGATTTGGTCCGGGGTGTCAACCCGACCCGAAGTTACTGGGCCATACCTATCAGATGCCCCCCCCAGCCGGAGCGAGGAAGGAGCTACGATTATGATCAGGGTGGAGCTGTGAGCAAGATGAGCTGTGGTCACTTGTGAGCCGAAGTGTTTTTGGGAAACCGAGAATTTGCGAAGACTGAGATAATCCGTGGTGGGGTTCGCGGGGGCCAAATCGAACTAGGTTGAACGTCCCCGAGGTGATGGCGAGGGCCCGAGCACCCCGACAGCAATAAAGTGTAGCGGAAGAGGATAGTAACCTGGCCGAGGTGAAGGAGACACCGGAGAGCTGTCCAAATTTTCCTGGTCAAGAATGAGGTTGATGTGACTGGCGGCGCCATCATGAGACAGAGGGATGTGAAGTGACACGCTTTGCAAGTTCCAATGAACCTGTTCCCCACGCGCCTTGGGAACCGTAAGGCGCGTGTTTAGCACGTTCAAATCTGAAACACAGAATTTGAATAGGTCATATCTGGACCGTTGTTTCCTTGAGTATATATTTGGAATAATGGCACAGTACACTTCATCTTCTACATTGTGATTTGCAAGTTTAGAAAGCGGGAAAAAAGGAGAATTATGTGCGCCTGTGATTCATCTCAAATACAAACCAAGTAAGTATGCCTTCTTTATCATCTTCTTCTTCTATTAAGGAAGTAGGGACCCAGAGCTCTCCGTTAGATGTGCCACCCCTTCGATTCGTTATTCCAGAGAGGAGTGAAATTAGGACAGTGGAAAGAGCCGACGGCAGGGAAACCAACATCAAGGTCGTCGGTTTTTACGAATGTATGGAGAATAACTTCGAAGTATCCACTATAGCGCCGCGGATGACCAGGTGCAGACAGAGAGCTTAATCCCCTCCTTCTATTTCCCATTTAATTTAGAATATATAGTGCCGGAACCCGGCGATAGGGCCTGTTGCCCGCCGCAGGGTTTCATTAGTGTATATATAGACCCCTTGAGAATAGGTTTGAGATTTCCTCTGTGGGACATAGTTATCCGGCTTTTGAGATATTATAACATCGCCTTGAGCCAATTAGCGCCAAACGCGGTTAGGCAAGTAGTCGGGTTCACCGTAGTATGCAAGAATTCCGGGGTGGAACCAACCGTAGAGCTGTTTAGGTATTTTTACCAACTAAAAGCATTCGGGAAATCCAAAGGGTGGTACTCCTTCAATCCCCGAGCACGAGGTGGTTTCAAAGTGCAAAACCCCAGTAAGGTGGATGGGTGGAAGGAGAAGTTCATCTTTGTAAAGACCGGAGTGGCCCTCCCGAGGTGGAGAAGGGAGGAGGTGCTAGATACTGCCCCGGTGGGGGATCCGGAGGCCGAGGTTGTGGATCCATTCCGTGCAGTGAGGACTTTCAAGACCCTTTGCACTGAGGAGGAGCTGGAGGAGGCTGGACTGAGCCCATACTATTCGGGCGATGCGGCGGGGATGTCCGCCCGGGGTCAAGAGTCGGGAGCCGGGGTTGCCGAGGAGGGTAGGAGTTCTTATATCTGTGTAAAAATTGTTGCCTTGTGCAGGGCTAACTCTAATTTCTGTATGCAGTGGGACGCTTCGGAAAGGAGCCGGCTGGAAGCCCCGCAGTGGCTACGGTAGCCAAGAAAAAGGGAAAAGCTGCTGAAGTGTCTCCCCGGGGGAAGATGTCACCTAGTCCAAGACCCTCCGTTGGGCTGGAGGAGCGAGTGGTGGCGGCGGGGTCAACCCCCGGAGCAAAGAGAAGGTCGGAACCATCCGGGACATCGCCGGCAGTAGCCAAAAGACTCCGCACAGGGAAAAGTGTAGAGGTAAATCTGAAACTCCCTGTGAGTTGCTGTGTGCGTAAATGAAGTATACGCTACCAGTACTGATTTCTGTGTTATGTCTTTTGTGATGCGTGAAGGAGCAAAGGCCCCCAAGTCTGCTGGGGTTGGAGGGGGCGGACGCCGAGGAGCTTTTGCACTTGGCGCGGGGAATCATGGAGCTTGGCCGGAAAAACGAGAAGGAGGCCAAAGAAGAGCTGGCCGCGGTGGCAAGGGATCTGCGGGCACGCAACGACAGGCTAACACAGGATCTGGCCGAAGCGCGCAAGAGGGCGGCTTTGGTGGAGAATGAAGTTGCGCGTCTGCGCGAGGTGGAGGCGGAAGCCGGGGCCCTCCGTGGAGAAATGGTGCAACTGCTGGCAGAGATGAATGCTCGAGAAGCGGCAATCGTCGAAGGTCATGAGGCAATGCTAAAAGCGTTTGCCGAGAAGTTGTTCCAAACGAGCACGTTTCTTGACTTTCAGACCAACTTCGTTGCTGTCGGGGACACGGCCACGCGATCGGTCTTGCTAGAGCAGATCAAAGAAGTCTACCCGAACATGGACCTATATCGTCCAGAGTTCGGGTATAATTATAACGCCGTGGCCGGGGTGGAGGAGGCCTACTATCAAGCTTTAACGCACCTCCCGGAGTGGCCCCTCATGAAGGCTCTAGCAGAGAAGAGAGAGATTTTGAGGGCCGAGGAGGTTGCAAGCTGTGAGGTAGACCAAGACCAGGAATTCCTGGCATTCCGCCGGGGTGAGTTCATCTCTGAGCCCCGAAACAAAGAACCACCCCCCCGCATGGAAGCTGCTGCAGTTGCTGTGGAAGAGGAGGCAGGAACGGCTGAAGACCGGCAGGAGGTGGTGCCCGAAGACGCCGAGGGGACCGAGGAGGAGGAGGTCAGTCGTTCCCCTCAAATTTGATATAGTAGATGATAGGAATATTGTAAATCTCTTGTACTACATTACTGATAATGTACTCCGGTTTGGTTGAGTATAAGTGTTTGTTGATTACTTGAGTAGCTGTTCATCATATTTTTTGAAATTCATCTTTCCCACTGATCTATGGCCCGTTCAGGACACCGCGGAATTGCATAACACGATTAAGAAGCTCATGCAATCATTAGAGTGGTTCCGCGGTGAGAAAAATAACTTGCAAATGCAAGTGGTGCCGAGGTTAGAGAAGCGGCCGGCCGTTGTGGAGAGAAGGGCGAAGGAAGCCGAGGAGAGAGCCAAGGACCAGGAATTAAAGTACCTGGCGAAAGTTGTGGAACTGGACCGTGTCCTCATCCATCAAAGGGAGTATGACCGGATACTGACAGAGTACGGCTTGCTGACATTTGAGGAAGTTGAGGAGCGGGTCGTAGAAATTCAAAGTGAAATTTCAGCACAGGGTCCGGCCGAGTCCTCGGAGCTTACAAGAAAGCGAGAGGTGCTGGAATTATTGCTTAGCATGTATGAGGGACTGAAAGGCCGCGGCAGGTGGCGGCACACAGCCGAGGAATATATCGCGGGCCCTAGCCGGAGCCGAGGTTCTTCAAAAACCCCCCGAAAGGGTAAAAAGAAGCCAGCGGGGAAAAGCCAAGGAATTATAATTCGAGAGCCAGTTCCGGTGATTACAGTTGAAGAAGGGCCCGTGGTCGTCGCCGAAGAAGAAGTCGAGAAGCTGGCAGAAGAGATCGAGGTGATGGACCCCGATGAGTGGGATCCTGTGAAATGGGCCCAAACACCGAGGTCTACACCGCAGCCGAGTCTTCGGGCTCGCACAAGAGACGAAGCCCCCAGACAAGTGCTAAGGATGAGTCCGCGACGCCGAGGGGGCCGCGGAGGGGAGAGAGCCGGGGCTCAAGGCCGAGAAGCCACAGAATCTCGTAGGACACGAAGTAGGTCTGGGAACAGATCTCAACGCCGGAGCGCCGAATACTGGCTCGGAGGCCATAGATAGTTGTGAAAAAGAACCTCCCTTTTTTTTTTTTTTTTTTTGAAAGTCTCATGTAAAGAACTTTTTGGCCTTTAATCGAAAAAATGTAATAAACCGTTTTGTTTGCAAAGTTGTGTACTTTGAAAGGAAAGCAATGAATTGTTAACCAGAAATAATAATTGCCTTAACGGGTATTCGGGAACACTATATGGACGGCGCCAATTAGAATCTCCCCAGACGGATCGGGCGGGAGTAAAACACCTCTCCGGTTAAACAGGCGAGAGGGAACTCAAGTCCGGGGACCAAACGTGAACCTCCCTGGACGGACCGGGTGAGAGATCCAGTTGTCCGGAGACGAATAATAATAGTACGACTACGCTAGGGCGTCCCCGTAACGTAGAAGAAAGCACAGTAAGATGCACAAATAAAGAACTTTTATTCAAGGTGAGTGCCGGAGCAACTTAAAAAATACAAAGAGAAATAGCAACGAAAAAGAAATGTACAATGAACATAAAGATAGGAACGATACTTGTCATTTGGTGTTCATAGATAGAAACGTCTTAAGTTGGTAACATGCCAGCTTCGGGGAACCGGGGTTCCATCAGGATGCTCCAACTGGTAGGACCCGGAATCGTGCGCAGCAACAACGCGATAAGGACCTTCCCAGGTAGCATGTAATTTCCCCTCGGGGGTAGCCTTGCTGGCTGAGTTAAGTCGGAGTACTAAGTCCCCAACATTGAATTAAGTACCCCGAACCCGGAGGTGATGATACTGAGCTGCACGTTGCTTACACTTGGCTTGCTGGATGAAAGATTGATCACGACGATATTCAAGCTCATCCAAGTTTGTACGGAGAGCTTCGTCATTATCCTCGGGAGTCAGAGTTACGAGGCCGGGGCTAGGTACGCTGATTTCCGTCGGAATAACAGCTTCGGAGCCGTAAGTAAGACTGTAGGGGGTCTCCCCAGTAGAGGTATGTGGCGTAGTGCAATAGGCCCAAAGAACTTGCGGAAGATTCTCGGCCCAAAAACCTTTAGCACGATCCAAACGTTTCTTTATACCCACAAGGAGTGTACGATTAGTGACTTCAACTTGACCATTGGCTTGAGGGTGAGCTACCGAGGTGAAAATTTGTTTAATGTGGAGCTCCTCGCACCATGACCGGAAGGGATCATTGGCGAACTGTTTGCCGTTATCCGAGATAATAGTGCTCGGGATGCCGAAGCGACATATAATATTTCGCCAGACGAACTTCAAAACGTTCTGACCAGTGATGGCAGTAAGAGGTTCGGCTTCCACCCACTTGGTGAAGTAATCGACGGCGACCACAAGAAATTTCAGTCCACCCGGAGCAACTGAAAACGGGCCCACAATATCAATTCCCCATTGGATAAATGGCCACGCACTTTGAATTCCAGTGAGCTTGGTTTGTGGCAGGTGTTTCACACGGGAGTGCAGTTGACACTTGCTGCACTTGGTCACTAAATCATGGGCATCGTTAAACAAGGTTGGCCAATAGTACCCCCACCGAAGAATTTTTTTGGCCAACGTCCGTGAGCCGATATGACTGGCGCAGGCCCCTTCGTGAACCTCCCGAAGAACCTGATCGGCCTGGGCAGGAGCAAGGCACCGGAGATTTGGTTGTAAGTACGACCGTCGGTACAAGATTCCATCATGGAATGAATACTTGGGTGCCTTGAGAACTATCTGCCGAGCCTGCAGCTTGTCATTAGGCAAAGTTCCATCTCGGAGATACTGAACAATGGGAGTCATCCAATTTGGACCATTGTCGGTCAATACTGAGACCGTTGCCTCATGAATCGCCGGATGAAATAAATCTTCGACTATAATATCCGGAGATACATTAGTGCGGACCGCAGAGGCCAATTTACTGAGAGCGTCAGCTTTAACGTTCTGCGTACGTGGTACCTTCTGGATAACAACCGAATCAAAAGTTGACATAAGTTTGAGTGTTAAAGCGAGATACCTGATCATCGTTCCATCCTTAGCGGTATAAGTGCCCTGGATCTGATTGGAAACAACCTCGGAGTCCGTGAAGAGCTCAAGATGGGGGATGACTAAGGATTGAGCGAGCCGGAGCCCTGCGAGAACTACCTCGTATTCTGCTTCATTATTGGTCACCTTAAACTTGAATCGAACAACATACTTAACTTCAACTCCCTCGGGGTCAATGAGAAGCACCCCAGCACCACTCCCCCGAGCTGTGGAAGCACCATCCACATATAACTGCCACCTGCGAGGTGTGGGTTCAAGGGCAGCAGGGTGATGACTATCATTGTCTGCGGAAGATTCATGATTATCCCCTGGGATCTCGGCTAAAAAGTCTGCAAGTGCTTGACCCTTGATAGCTCGGCGGGGAAGGAATTGAATATCATACTCTCCTAGTTCGACAGCCCACTTTGCGAGGCGCCCTGACACCTCGGGCTTGACAAGAATTTGACGAATGGGGTGATTAGTTAGAACCCGTATTTCGTGCCCTTGGAAATATGGCTGCAAACGCCGAGCCGCCATGACGAGAGCGAGCACTGGTTTTTCCACCGTGGAGTACCGAGTCTCTGCCCCGTGAAGTACTCGGCTTGCGAAATACACCGGGTGCTGTACACCATTTACGTCGCGCACAAGAGCCGCGCTAATAGCTTCTTCGGCGGAGGTCAAATAAATGTAAAGCGGCTCTCCGGAGAGAGGAACCGACAGAGTAGGCAGTTGCTTAATATGATGCTTTAAAGCTTCAAAAGCTTCGGTGCACTGCGGGGTCCACTCAAATGACTTTGCCTGCCGCAAAATTTTGAAGAATGGAAGCCGACGCTCCGCAGCTTTAGACAGAAAACGGTTTAAGGCCGCCAAACGGCCAGTGAGGCGCTGAACGTCTTTGACCGTCCTCGGTGATTGCAGGTCCAACACATCCCGAAGCTTGGCCGGATTGGCTTGGAGGCCGCGCTGTGACACCATATACCCGAGAAATTTTCCGGAGCCAACTCCGAAGGTGCATTTTGCCGGATTGAGACGCAAATTATAACGCCGCAGAGTACTTAATGTTTCAACAATATCTTGTACACATGAGGACTGAGAAGTACTTTTTATGACCAGATCATCAACGTAAACCTCAACATTTCGACCAATTTGACCTCGGAAAACACGGTCCATAAGACGTTGGTATGTGGTCCCCGCGTTCTTGAGCCCGAAGGGCATTTTCTTAAAGGCAAAACATCCAAAATCAGTGATGAATGCTGTTTTGAGGGCATCCTGTCGGTCCATGTGGATTTGATGGTACCCCTTGTGTAAGTCTAAGAAGTAAAGAGCCACGTGCCCAGTAATGGCTTCGGCCTTTTGGTCGATGGAGGGCAGAGGATAACAATCCTTCGGACAGTGTTTATTGAGATCGGAAAAATCGACACACATTCGCCATGCCCCGCTGGACTTTGTTACCATCACAGGATTTGATAGCCAAGAAGGGTAATAAACTTCAAACAAGATATCTGCATCTAAGAGCTGTTGTACCTCAATTCGAATGGCCGCGTTTCGCTCCGGAGCGAATTTCCTTTGCTTCTGTTGTATAGGTTTGACATTGGGATCAATGTTCAATTTGTGGGTTATGACGTCAGGAGAAACCCCGGGCATATCTAAGGGAGACCAGGCGAAGACGTCGGAGTACTCTCGCAAGGTCTGGATGATGGCATGATGTAACCAGGGCACGTCCACGGCGCCGACAGTTACTGTTTGTTCGGGCTTAGATGGATCAAGCGGCACCTGGACAGTGATGTCCCCCAGTGATGTACATAACTTAGGTTCGAGGGTCGAGGATGCCACCTGAAGCTGCTGCTTGGGAGGAACCTTTGTTGCCTTTTTGAGTGCGACGTACATGCACTCCTTAGAAACCCGCTGACTGCCGCGGATAGCCACTTCGCCATGTGATGTGGGGAATTTTAGCGCGAGGTGGTATGTGGAGCATATGGTTCTGGCGGGAGTAAGCCAATCCCGACCCAAAATCATATTATACGGGGACGGAGAGTTAACCACGTAAAAATCCACAAAAATGGTTTTTATCGCCGGATAAGTTCCCAGAGATGCCGGGAGATTAATAACGCCGTCTGGCTGAACTTCACCCTAGGTGAAGGTCTGTAACGGCCCGGGAGCCGGCCGAAGTTGCTCACGAGGAATCCCCATTTTCTCGAAACAGTCGGTGAATATAACACTCACTGCGGCTCCATTGTCTACGAAGACTCGCTTTACTGTAACATTAGCTACAGCCATGTCAATGACGATGGCATCGGTATGAGGTGTAATCTCTGGAACTGGATCTCTATCTGTAAAACTGACAGTTTTAGATTGATGGAGGCGCTTGTGACGCGGCTCCTCGGGAGGAGGACGGTGTGCCTCTGCCTTCAAAAAACGAGAAGGGCCCAGTGGGAAGGGCCCCGTAAATCACGTTTATGACATGAGTAGGTGCATTGTCTCCGGGTCCTCCCGGAGGAGGTGGTGGTGGCAAAAAACGAGGCTGTTGACGATTTCCATGGTCTTGCCGTACATAATTGTTAGACCCCGGCCTATTGTTCTGCCATTGCGACCTGTTTTGACGCGAACCACGGTCATGATAACCTCCACGATTTTGGGATGAACCCCCATTCTGGCTGGACCGAGGCTTGTCATCGGTCCGAGCAATGTATTGTCGCAAGAAACCTTTCTTTAGACAATCTTCAATTTCCTTCCCGAGCTCTCGGCACTCCTCCGTCTCATGTCCATGATCATGGTGGTACGCGCACCGCTTCTCGCGGTTTCGCTTTTCAGCTGGAGCAGTCATCCGCGGACATGGCCGTAAATCGTTCTTGTGAACGGAAAGAATTTCGGCTCGCGATTTTGTAAGCGGGGTGAATTGTGGAATATCCCCTCGAGATTCTGAACGTCCCCGGTTCAGACGAGAAAAGGCACTAGGTCGTGTGCTGGGCCCAACCTGTGTCCTATCGGACTGCCGTTTACTAGCATGTTTTTCACGCTTCCGACGAGTCTGCTCCTCGGCCTTAGCATATCTGCACACAGTATTAAACAGATCTCGGGTTGTAACCGGAGGATTGCGAACCAGCTCGGTGTAGAGCGGTCCGGGACGAAGACCATTCATGAAGGCATTGATGATAACATCATCCGAGCAGCTTCCTACTTTAAGACTCTCTGCTGTAAAGCGGTCAAGAAATTGGGTAACTGTTTCGCCATCCCGTTGTTCCATGTTCATGAGGTCGGCTAAAGTGGCCATGGGCTTTGCACGTGCTTCGAAACGTGCCCAAAAGTGTTCAGCAAGTTCTCTAAAAGAGGATATGTTATTACGGGGGAGAGAGTCAAACCAAACTCGAGCCTCGTCTTGAAGATACTCGGGGAAGATCTTACAATAGTGAAGGGATGTGGTATGATCGCGACTGAGCATGTTGTGCCTAAAAGCTCCAAGAAAATTGGCTGGATCTCCAGTGCCGTCGTAAGGTGGTATGGCAGGTCTCTTGAACCCTTCGGGAAGAGGCGTAGCCAGTATTTCTTAGGAGAATGGGGTGATTATGTCTCCATTGGCGTCAAGGCCTAGGATTCTATCTAGTTCAACGTTGCGATGTACTCGCTCATACTCCTGAGATCTAGAGTATGGGGATTGGCATAACGAACTCTTTTAGTCGCATTAAATGGACGGCGACGATCAGCGTCGGCAGGTTCGTCATTGCGCTGTCTTGACCCATTAGAACTCCCATGGTCCTCGGGAGAACCGGGTCGCTCCCGTCGTCGGTCCTGACGCCCATGATGCACTGGATCTTGTTGGTTGTGCGGGTTCTGACGAGGTGAGTGCACTGCGGGATTGGTAGCGTGTCCGGCAGGTCCATCAGGATTTAGGCGATTGGCTGCCCAGTCTTGGAGAACATGAGCATGTTCTTGTAGGAAAGCCTGAAGTAGTTCCGGAGTCACCTGAATATTAACCTGCGGCCGTGTAGCAGCGGGGTTAGGGTCTTGCATATCTTGTGGAGGTAGAGGTAAGAATTGGTCGCCCGGATTCATAGCCGGGCCTTGGTTGCCCTGATGATGAGATGTATCCCGCATCGGCGATTGCCTCGGCGGCAAAATTTGATCCACGGGTGGATCTTGATTGATCTGATCACCTTGGCGAGATTGATTTAAGCGAGTGGTTACCATGGTACAGCAAGAACAATATCAAAACCAGTTTACGGTTCCCACAGACGGCGCCAATTGATATAGCGCAATCCGGTATCCAATAAACTCAGCGAAAATCAATGCAAGAAATATGAAAAAAACACAAGATGTACGTGGTTCGATCCGGAGATCTACGTCCACGGGCTGAAAATGGCACCTGCCGAGGTGTTTCATTTTTCTCGTTTCGAAATTACACACTACTGTTTTAGAACACAAAAAGCCAACCCTAATTCCGAGTACAATTCTCCTACTTATACTACTCAATTCCAAACCCTAACTAACTCCCTGTTATCGCGCCTATTTCCGTTGCATGGAAGTTGAGAGTAGATCGTGGGCCTCGAACGTGGGGTACACCGCAATTGGGCCACGCTATTTGGGGCGCATGTTTCTGGGCCGGCTGCTGGGCTTATCCTTCTAGGCTCAGTTGTTCGGGTCGGGTTGATTTGGTCCGGGGTGTCAACCCGACCCGAAGTTACTGGGCCATACCTATCAAAAAGTAATTCTAATTAAATGAGTGTTTGCAATATCATACTAGGGGATCTCAAATCACTTCTTCAAAGTGCTTTTGAGAATCCCCAATATCATAGATTTTGGTAGCTTTTAGCTTTTTACAAATAAATTCAACTATTTATTTATTTATTATTTTTTTATTTGTTTAAAGTCACTTTTTCTTCCAAACACTACCAAATTATAACTTTTTCACAAAATCAATTAAAATCACTTATCTAAAAGCACTATTGTTTGCAAACACCCTCTAAAATCACTTTTGAATTGATAAAAGTGATTTTAGGTTGATGTCCTTCCCACCCCTCTCTCACATTCTTCGTAGTGTCTCCCACTCCCACCCCTCTCATTTTCTCCATCAGATCAAACCCACATTTTCTTTCTTCCCATTTTAGGCCGGATTCTCCATCCGCTGTTGGCCGAGTAATCAAACAGGTAATTGAACTTCTAGTCTTTACCCTCTCTTGTAAACCCGCAATTTTATTTCGTTTTGGCGGAGGACCTATGGGCGACTTTCGTAGAATAAAACACACACCCCAAACACGCGGAAAACTGAAACTTCGTTCATATTCATTATCATGTTACGAAACTCTAAGTTGTAATTAAAGTCCAATTTCTAAAATATTACTACTGTTTGACGTTAGTCTGGGTGTGTGCGTGTTGTTCGTGTATGTACATATTTTGCGCTGATTATTGGGATATTTAGTGTTTCTTTTGTGACGTTTGCAGGATTGATTACGGGTTTGGATATGACGTTGAGGGTAAGGATTTTAAGGTGGTGAAGATTGATACTCCGACAGAAAACAACATTGGGATTGTGGCTAAAATTCGATTCTTTGGAGATAATGGAGTCAGCTTTCACTTTAGAGTGTTGGGCACTGCAAATCATTCTGTAATTGAAAATGGTGTATGAAAACCTGTGACCAGATTGGAGTTGAAGATGGTGGCTTCTTTCAGGCCTTAGACTGGAGGAACTGACAAAGGTACATTATATTATGTCTGTGATCATAGAGAGGACTATATCAACAGTTTATGTTTGTCTTTTGAATATTCTCTATAATATTTTTATATTTATAACACTTGATATGACCTGGTAAGAGTTTTATGTGAATGTCAAGAAGCAATGGTGTAAGTCAAACCATGAATATTATTTTCTCTCTATAAGTGATTATCGGTTTAAGGTCATCAAAGTGTCACTGACTTACTATAAATTGTGCAGATTATTGTTGTTTGATCTTTCACATCATTAAACGACATTGGTTGGATGAACAGTTTTTGTTTTGACTTTATTTGCACGATGTGTTTATATGTGATGCCGAAAAGTTAGAATTTAGGAGGCAACACAAGTAAACACTCAAGGAGTCTCAAGGAATCGACCGAAGATATTTGAGTAACAAGTCAAAAGACTTGGGTTATAAATTATATTTGATTTCCAATTCACTTGCAAGATACTTCAAGAGTTTTTGGATATAGAGGAGTCAACACATGATTTTAGGTATAATGTATTAATTACTACTTCACTCTACAACTTCTAAATTCACTTGAATATTCTTTGACCAAGACAAATTCATGTATAGCAAGAAGCATGAACTAATGCAGAGTTTTGTAAGAATCTGTCATCTTCCAGAAAAAAGGGCATAATTCACTCTAAAAAATTCTAAATACTTCTCCATTTGGGCGTTAGAAACTAGACACATAGGGCTTTGAATCCATGTGTGCCAATCAGCCCAATCAGGCGCGAGAGAAAGCAGTTTTCTGTTTAAACCTGACCCAACTGTTGGAAGCTTTTTATGTTTTTTATTGGATCATTTCTTTTGGGTGTTCTCTTTCTTGGGTCAACTTGTAGTTCACTTATGTCAAATTCTGATGTTGAAGACCTTCAGGTAGTTTTTGCTTCTTCTTACAACGATTCAATTCTCGAGAATAATCAGTAGTACTTTGTGCCAGTATATTCTGTATGCTGGTCGCGTTGGCAAGAAAATAATAGGGGGATATTTAGGAATGAGAGGAAACTTCAGAGTATGGTACAGGGTTAACTTTAGGGTAGCTTGGTGTGTGTCCTTCAAAAAATTTACTCTTGTTTGCCTCAGAGTTAAAAGGGTGTTTGGCTAAATTTATTACAAACATCTTATAAGGTTCAACATCTTATAAGTTGTTCAAAAAGCTTATAAAATGTAATTTCTTAAGAAATTATAAGTTAATAAAATGTTTGGATAAAAGAGCATTAAGTTTGCAACTGAATAAAGTGATTTAGCTATGAAGTGTGTGTAGTGTGTGAAATGTGTGTAGTGTATGAAAAGTGTGAAGTGTGTGAAATGTGTGAAGTGTGTGTAGTCTAGTGCATGAAATGTGTGTAGTGTATGTATGATGTGTGAAATGTGTGTAGTGTGTGTATAGTGTGAAAGTGTGTGAATGTGTTTGTAGTGTGTAGTGTGTGAAATGTGTGTATAGTGTGTATAGTGTGTGCAGTGTGTGTAGTGTGTGTAGTGTGTGAAATGTGTGTATAGTGTGTGTAGTGTGTGAAAAGTGTGTAGTGTGTGTGTGTATAGTGTGTGAAGTGTGTGTATAGTGTGTGTAGTGTATGAAATGTGTGTAGTGTGTGTGTAGTGTGTGTATAGTGTGTGTAGTGTGTGGATAGTGTGTGTGTAGTGTGTGAAATGTGTGTAGTGTGTGTATAATGTGTGTATAGTGTGTGTAGTGTGTGAAATGTGTGTAGTGTGTGTGTGTGTAGTGTGTATAGTGAGTGAAGTGTGTGTATAGTGTGTGTACTGTGTGAAGTGTGTGTGTAGTGTGTGAAGTGTGTGTATAGTATGTAAAGTGTTTGTATAGTGTGTATAGTGTGTATAGTGTGTGAAATGTGTGTATTGTGTGTATAGTGTGTGTAGTGTGTGAAATGTCTGTAGTGTGTGTATAGTGTGAAAGTGTGTGAATGTGTTTGTAGTGTGTGTGGTGTGTGTAGTGTGTGTAGTGTGTGAAATGTGTGTATAGTGTGTGTAGTGTGTGTATAGTGTGTGTAGTGTGTGAAATGTGTGTAGTGTGTGTGTGTATAGTGTGTGAAGTGTGTGTAGTGTGTGAAATGTGTGTAGTGTATGTATAGTGTGTGTAGTGTGTGGATAGTGTGTGTAGTGTGTGTGTAGTGTGTGTAGTGTGTGAAATTGGTGTAGTGTGTGTATAATGTGTGTAGTGTGTGAAATGTGTGTAGTGTGTGTGTAGTGTGAGTAGTGTGTGTATAGTGTGTGTAGTGTGTGGATAGTGTGTGTAGTGTGTGAAGTGTGTGTAGTGTGTGTGTAGTGTGTGTGTAGTGTGTGTAGTGTGTGAAATGTGTGTGGTGTGTGTAGTGTGTGTATAGTGTGTGAAATGTGTGTATAGTGTGTGTAGTGTGTGTATAGTGTGTGTAGTGTGTGTATAGTGTGTGTAGTGTGTGAAATGTGTGTAGTGTGTGTGTGTATAGTGTGTGAAGTGTGTGTATAGTGTGTGTAGTGTGTGAAATGTGTGTAGTGTGTGTATGTGTGTGTAGTGTGTGAAATGTGTGTATAGTGTGTGTAGTGTGTGTGGTGTGTGTGGTGTGTGTAGTGTGTGAAATGTGTGTATAGTGTGTGTAGCGTGTGTGGCGTGTGTAGTATGTGAAATGTGTGTATAGTGTGTGTAGTGTGTGTAGTGTGTGAAATGTGTGTAGTGTGTGTGTATAGTGTGTGAAGTGTGTGTATAATGTGTATCGTGTGTGTAGTGTGTGTATAGTGTGTGTGTAGTGTGTGTAGTGTGTGTATAGTGTGTGTATAGTGTGTGTAGTGTGTGAAATGTGTGTAGTGTGTGTGTAGTGTGTGTAGTGTGTGTATAGTGTGTGTAGTGTGTGGATAGTGTATGTAGTGTGTGTGTAGTGTGTGAAATGTGTGTGGTGTGTGTAGTGTGTGTATAGTGTGTGAAATGTGTGTATAGTGTGTGTAGTGTGTGTATAGTGTGTGTAGTGTGTGTATAGTGTGTGTAGTGTGTGAAATGTGTGTAGTGTGTGTGTGTATAGTGTGTGAAGTGTGTGTATAGTGTGTGTAGTGTGTGAAATGTGTGTAGTGTGTGTATGTGTGTGTAGTGTGTGAAATGTGTGTATAGTGTGTGTAGTGTGTGTGGTGTGTGTGGTGTGTGTAGTGTGTGAAATGTGTGTATAGTGTGTGTAGCGTGTGTGGCGTGTGTAGTGTGTGAAATGTGTGTATAGTGTGTGTAGTGTGTGTAGTGTGTGAAATGTGTGTAGTGTGTGTGTATAGTGTGTGAAGTGTGTGTATAATGTGTGTAGTGTGTGTAGTGTGTGTAGTGTGTGTGTAGTGTGTGTATAGTGTGTGAAATGTGTGTAGTGTGTGTATAGTGTGTGGATAGTGTGTGTAGTGTGCGGATAGTGTGTGTAGTGTGTGTGGTGTGTGAAATGTGTGTAGTGTGTGTAGTGTGTGTGGTGTGTGTAGTGTGTGTAGTGTGTGAAATGTGTGTAGTGTGTGTATAGTGTGTAAAGTGTGTGTAGTGTATGTATAGTGTGTGAAGTGTGTGTATAGTGTGTGTAGTGTGTGAAATGTGTGTAGTGTGTGTGTAGTGTGTGTAGTGTGTGTATAGTGTGTGTAGTGTGTGGATAGTGTGTGTAGTGTGTGAAGTGTGTGTAGTGTGTGTGTAGTGTGTGAAATGTGTGTAGTGTGTGTATAATGTGGATAGTGTGTGTAGTGTGTATAGTGTGTGAAGTGTGTGTGTAGTGTGTGTATAGTGTGTGTGTGTAGTGTGTATAGTGTGTGTAGTGTGTGTGTAGTGTGTGTAGTGTGTGAAATGTGTGTAGTGTGTGTAGTGTGTGTATAATGTGTGTAGTGTGTATAGTGTGTGTAGTGTGTGTAGTGTGTAGACAGTGTGTGTAGTGTGTGTAGTGTGTGAAATGTGTGTAGTGTGTGTATAATGTGTGTATAGTGTGTGTAGTGTGTGAAATGTGTGTATAATGTGTGTAGTGTGTGAAATGTGTGTATAATGTGTGTATAGTGTGTATAGTGTGTGTAGTGTGTATAGTGTGTGAAGTGTGTGTATAGTGTGTGTAGCGTGTGAAATGTGTGTATAGTCTGTGTAGTGTGTGTATAATGTGTGTAGTGTGTGTATAATGTGTGTAGTGTGTGTAGTGTGTGCAGTGTGTGTAGTGTGTGTATAGTGTGTGTAGTGTGTGTAGTGTGTGTATAGTGTGTATAGTGTATATAGTGTGTGAAGTGTGTGTATAGTGTGTGTAGTGTGTGAAATGTGTGGAATGTGTGTGTGTGTAGTGTGTATAGTGTGTGAAGTGTGTGTATAGTGTGTGTAGTGTGTGAAGTGTGTATAGTGTGTGTGTAGTTTGTATAGTGTGTACAGTGTGTATAGTGTGAATAGTGTGTGAAGTGTGTGTATAGTGTGTATAGTGTGTGAAATGTGTGTAGTGTGTGTGTAGTGTGTGAAATGTGTGTATAGTGTGTCTGTAGTGTGTGAAATGTGTGTAGTGTGTGTATGTGTGTAGTGTGCGAAATGTGTGTAGTGTGTGAAATGTGTGTATAGTGTGTGTGTAGTGTGTGAAATGTATGTAGTGTGTGAAATGTGTGTATAGTGTGTGAAGTGTGTGTATAGTGTGTATAGTGTGTGAAGTGTGTGTATAGTGTGTGAAATGTGTGTAGCGTGTGTGTAGTGTGTGAAATGTGTGTACGTGTGTAGTGTGTGAAATGTGTGTATAGTGTGAAATGTGTGTATAGTGTGTGAAATGTGTGTATAGTGTGTGTGTAGTGTGTGAAATGTGTGTAGTGTGTGGAATGTGTGTAGTGTGTGTATGTGTGTGTAGTGTGTGAAATGTGTGTAGTGTGTGAAATGTAGTGTGTGAAATGTGTGTAGTGTGTGAAATGTGTGTAGTGTGTGAAATGTATGTAGTGTGTGAAGTGTGTGTATAGTGTGTATAGTGTGAAATGTGTGTAGTGTGTGAAATGTGTGTAGTGTGTCGATAGTGTGTGAAATGTGTGTATAGTGTGTTTAGTGTGTGAAATGTGTGTAGTGTGTGTATGTGTGTAGTGTGTGGATAGTGTGTGAAATGTGTGTATAGTGTGTATTGTGTGTATAGTTTGTGAAGTGTGTGTATAGTGTGTATAGTGTGTATAGTGTGTGTGTAGTGTGTATAGTGTGTGTATAGTGTATGTATAGTGTGTATAGTGTGTATAGTGTGAAATGTGTGTAGTGTGTGAAATGTGTGTAGTGTGTGGATAGTGTGTGAAATGTATGCAGTGTGTGAAGTGTGTGTATAGTGTGTATAGTGTGAAATGTGTGTAGTGTGTGAAATGTGTGTAGTGTGTGGATAGTGTGTGAAATGTGTGTATAGTGTGTGTAGTGTGTGAAATGTGTGTAGTGTGTGTATGTGTGTAATGTGTGAAATGTGTGTAGTGTGTGGATAGTGTGTGAAATGTGTGTATAATGTGTATAGTTTGTGAAGTGTGTGTATAGTGTGTATAGTGTTTATAGTGTGTGTGTAGTGTGTATAGTGTGTGTATAGTGTGTATAGTGTGTATAGTGTGTGAAGTGTGTGTATAGTGTGTAGTGTGTGTATAGTGTGTGAAGTGTGTGTATAGTGTGTATAGTGTGTATAGTGTGAAATGTGTGTATTGTGTGAAATGGTCTATAGTGTGTGTAGTGTTTATAGTGTGTATAGTGTGAAATGGTCTATAGTGTGTGTAGTGTGTGTAGTGTGTGAAATGCATATAGTGTGTGAAATGTGTGTAGTGTGAAATGGTCTATAGTGTGTGAAGTGTGTATGTGCATAGTGTGAAATGGTCTATAGTGTGTGTAGTGTGTGTAGTGTATGTAAAGTGTGAAATGTGTGAAATGTGTGTAGTGTGTGTAGTGTGAAATGTGTGTAGTGTGTGTAGTGTGTGTAGTGTGTATAGTGTGTATAGTGTCAAATGTGTGTATTGTGTGAAATGGTCTATAGTGTGTGTAGTGTGTATAGTGTGTATAGTGTGAAATGGTCTATAGTGTGTGTAGTGTGTGTAGTGTGTGAAATGCATATAGTGTGTGAAATGTGTGTAGTGTGATATGGTCTATAGTGTGTGTAGTGTGAAATGTGTGTATAGTGTGTATAGTTTGTGAAGTGTGTGTATAGTGTGTGAAGTGTGTGTATAGTGTGTGTAGTGTGTGTGTAGTGTGTGAAGTGTGTGTATAGTGTGTGTAGTGTGTATAGTCTGTGTAGTGTGTGTATAGTGTGTATAGTCTGTGAAGTGTGTGTATAGTGTGTATAGTCTGTGTAGTGTGTGTATAGTGTGTATAGTTTGTGAAGTGTGTGTATAGTATGTATAGTCTGTGTAGTGTGTGTATAATGTGTGTAGTGTGTGTATAATGTGTGTAGTGTGTGTACAATGTATGTAGTGTGTGTAGTGTGTGTGTAGTGTGTATAGTGTGTATAGTGTGTGCAGTGTGTGTAGTGTGTGTATAGTGTGTGCAGTCTGTGTATAGTGTGTGTAGTGTGTGTATAGTGTGTATAGTGTGCATAGTGTGTATAGTGTGTGAAGTGTGTGTATAGTGTGTGTAGTGTGTGAAATGTGTGGAGTGTGTGTGTGTGTAGTGTGTATAGTGTGTGAAGTGTGTGTATAGTGTGTGTAGTGTGTGAAGTGTGTGTAGTGTGTGTGTAGTTTGTATAATGTGTATAGTGTGTATAGTGTGTGTGTAGTTTGTATAATGTATATAGTGTGTATAGTGTGTGTGTAGTTTGTATAATGTGTATAGTGTGTATAGTGTGTGTGTAGTTTGTATAATGTGTATAGTGTGTATAGTGTGTATAGTGTGTGAAGTGTGTGTATAGTGTGTGTAGTGTGTGAAATGTGTGTAGTGTGTGTGTAGTGTGTATAGTGTGTATAGTGTGTGTGTAGTGTGTGTATAGTGTGTCTGTAGTGTGTGAAATGTGTGTAGTGTGTGTATGTGTGTAGTGTGTGAAATGTGTGTATAGTGTGTGAAATGTGTGTATAGTGTGTATAGTGTGTGAAATGTGTGTAGTGTGTGAAATGTGTGTAGTGTGTTGAATGTGTGTGTAGTGTGTGTATGTGTGTGTAGTGTGTGAAATGTGTGTAGTGTGTGAAGTGTGTGTATAGTGTGTATAGTGTGTGAAATGTGTGGAGTGTGTGTGTGTGTAGTGTGTATAGTGTGTGAAGTGTGTGTATAGTGTGTGTAGTGTGTGAAGTGTGTATAGTGTGTGTGTAGTTTGTATAATGTGTATAGTGTGTATAGTGTGTATAGTGTGTGAAGTGTGTTTATAGTGTGTGTAGTGTGTGAAATGTGTGTAGTGTGTGTGTAGTGTATGAAATGTGTGTATAGTGTGTGTGTAGTGTGTGTATAGTGTGTCTGTAGTGTGTGAAATGTGTGTAGTGTGTGTATGTGTGTAGTGTGTGAAATGTGTGTAGTGTGTGAAATGTGTGTAGTGTGTGGATAGTGTGTGAAATGTGTGTATAGTGTGTGTGTAGTGTGTGAAATGTATGTAGTGTGTGAAATGTGTGTATAGTGTGTGAAATGTGTGTATAGTGTGTATAGTGTGTGAAGTGTGTGTATAGTGTGTATAGTGTGTGAAATGTGTGTAGTGTGTGAAATGTGTGTAGTGTGTGTATGTGTGTGTAGTGTGTGAAATGTGTGTAGTGTGTGAAATGTGTGTAGTGTGTGAAATGTGTGTAGTGTGTGAAGTGTGTGTATAGTGTGTATAGTGTGAAATGTGTGTAGTGTGTGAAATGTGTGTAGTGTGTGGATAGTTTGTGAAATGTGTGTATAGTGTGTGTAGTGTGTGAAATGTGTGTAGTGTGTGTATGTGTGTAGTGTGTGGATAGTGTGTGAAATGTGTGTATAGTGTGTATAGTGTGTATAGTTTGTGAAGTGTGTGTATAGTGTGTATAGTGTGTGTGTGTAGTGTGTATAGTGTGTGTATAGTGTGTGTATAGTGTGTATAGTGTGTATAGTGTGAAATGTGTGTAGTGTGTGAAATGTGTGTAGTGTGTGGATAGTGTGTGAAATGTGTGTAGTGTGTGAAATGTGTGTAGTGTGTGAAATGTGTGTAGTATGTGGATAGTGTGTGAAATGTATGTAGTGTGTGTATAGTGTGTATAGTGTGAAATGTGTGTAGTGTGTGAAATGTGTATAGTGTGTGGATAGTGTGTGAAATGTGTGTATAGTGTGTGTAGTGTGTGAAATGTGTATAGTTTGTGTAGTGTGTGAAATGTGTATAGTGTGTGGATAGTGTGTGAAATGTGTATAGTGTGTGTAGTGTGTGAAATGTGTGTAGTGTGTGTATGTGTGTAGTGTGTGAAATGTGTGTATAGTGTGTATAGTGTGTATAGTGTGTATAGTTTGTATAGTGTGAGGATAGTGTGTGAAATGTGTGTAGTGTGTGTATGTGTGTAGTGTGTGGATAGTGTGTGAAATGTGTGTATAGTTTGTGAAGTGTGTATTGTGTGTATAGTGTGTATAGTGTGTGTGTAGTGTGTATAGTGTGTGTATAGTGTGTATAGTGTATATTGTGTGTGTATAGTGTGTATAGTGTGTATAGTGTGTATAGTGTGTGTGTAGTGTGTATAGTGTGTGTAGTGTGTATAGTGTATATAGTGTGTGAAGTGTGTGTATAGTGTGTATAGTGTGTATAGTGTGTGAAGTGTGTGTATAGTGTGTAGTGTGTGTATAGTGTGTGAAATGTGTGTATTGTGTGAAACGGTCTATAGTGTGTGTAGTGTGTGTGTATAGTGTGAAATGGTCTATAGTGTGTGTAGTGTGTGTAGTGTGTGAAATGTGTGTATGTGCATAGTGTGAAATGGTCTATAGTGTGTGTTGTGTGTGTAGTGTGTGTATAGTGTGAAATGTGTCTAGTGTGTGTAGTGTGTGTAGTGTGAAATGTGTGAAATGTGTGTAGTGTGTGTAGTGTGTGTATAGTGTGAAATGTGTGTAGTGTGTGTAGTGTGTGTAGTGTGAAATGTGTGAAATGTGTGTAGTGTGTGTAGTGTGTGTAGTGTGTGAAATGTGTGTAGTGTGTGTAGTGTGTGTATAATGTGTTTAGTGCGTGTAGTGTGTGAAATGTGTGTAGTGTGTGTAGTGTGTGTATAATGTGTGTAGTGTGTGTAGAATGTGTGTAGTGTGTGTACAATGTGTGTAGTGTGTGTATAATGTGTGTAGTGTGTGAAATGTGTGTAGTGTGTGTATAATGTATAGTGTGTGTAGTGTGTGTGTAATGTATAGTGTGTGTATGTGTAGTATGTATAGTGTGTGTAGTGTGTGGACAGTGTGTGTAGTGTGTGTGTAGTGTGTGTAGTGGGTTAAATGTGTGTAGTGTGTGTATAATGTGTATATAGTGTGTGTAGTGTGTGAAATGTGTGTAATGTGTGTGTAATGTGTGTATAGTGTGTGTGTGTGTGTGTAGTGTGTATAGTGTGTGAAGTGTGTGTATAGTGTGTGTAGTGTGTGTGTAGTGTGTGAAGTGTGTGTATTGTGTGTATAGTGTGTATAGTCTGTGTAGTGTGTGTATAATGTGTGTAGTGTGTGTATAATGTGTGTAGTGTGTGTACAATGTCTTTAGTGTGTGTAGTGTGTGTGTAGTGTGTATAGTGTGTATAGTGTGTGCAGTGTGTGTAGTGTGTGTATAGTGTGTGTAGTGTGTGTATAGTGTGTATAGTGTGCATAGTGTGTATAGTGTGTGAAGTGTGTGTATAGTGTGTGTAGTGTGTGAAATGTGTGGAGTGTGTGTGTGTGTAGTGTGTATAGTGTGTGAAGTGTGTGTATAGTGTGTGTAGTGTGTGAAGTGTGTATAGTGTGTGTGTAGTTTGTATAGTGTGTATAGTGTGTGAAGTGTGTGTATAGTGTGTGTAGTGTGTGAAATGTGTGTAGTGTGTGTGTAGTGTGTGAAATGTGTGTATAGTGTGTCTGTAGTGTGTGAAATGTGTGTAGTGTGTGTATGTGTGTAGTGTGCGAAATGTGTGTAGTGTGTGAAATGTGTGTATAGTGTGTGTGTAGTGTGTGAAATGTGTGTATAGTGTGTGAAGTGTGTGTATAGTGTGTATAGTGTGTGAAGTGTGTGTATAGTGTGTGAAATGTGTGTATAGTGTGTGTAGTGTGTGAAATGTGTGTAGTGTGTGTACGTGTGTAGTGTGTGAAATGTGTGTAGTGTGTGAAATGTGTGTATAGTGTGAAATGTGTGTATAGTGTGTGAAATGTGTGTATAGTGTGTGTGTAGTGTGTGAAATGTGTGTAGTGTGTGTATGTGTGTGTAGTGTGTGAAATGTGTGTAGTGTGTGGAATGTGTGTAGTGTGTGTATGTGTGTGTAGTGTGTGAAATGTGTGTAGTGTGTGAAATGTAGTGTGTGAAATGTGTGTAGTGTGTGAAATGTGTGTAGTGTGTGAAATGTATGTAGTGTGTGAAGTGTGTGTATAGTGTGTATAGTGTGAAATGTGTGTAGTGTGTGAAATGTGTGTATAGTGTGTTTAGTGTGTGAAATGTGTGTAGTGTGTGTATGTGTGTAGTGTGTGGATAGTGTGTGAAATGTGTGTATAGTGTGTGTAGTGTGTGGATAGTGTGTTTAGTGTGTGAAATGTGTGTAGTGTGTGTATGTGTGTAGTGTGTGGATAGTGTGTGAAATGTGTGTATAGTGTGTATAGTGTGTATAGTTTGTGAAGTGTGTGTATTGTGTGTATAGTGTGTATAGTGTGTGTGTAGTGTGTATAGTGTGTGTATAGTGTGTGTATAGTGTGTATAGTGTGAAATGTGTGTAGTGTGTGAAATGTGTGTAGTGTGTGGATAGTGTGTGAAATGTATGTACTGTGTGAAGTGTGTGTATAGTGTGTATAGTGTGAAATGTGTGTAGTGTGTGAAATGTGTGTAGTGTGTGGATAGTGTGTGAAATGTGTGTATAGTGTGTGTAGTGTGTGAAATGTGTGTAGTGTGTGTATGTGTGTAATGTGTGAAATGTGTGTAGTGTGTGGATAGTGTGTGAAATGTGTGTATAGTGTGTATAGTGTGTATAGTTTGTGAAGTGTGTGTATAGTGTGTATAGTGTTTATAGTGTGTGTGTAGTGTGTATAGTGTGTGTATAGTGCGTATAGTGTGTATAGTGTGTATAGTGTGTGTAGTGTGTGTATAGTGTGTGAAGTGTGTGTATAGTGTGTATAGTGTGTATAGTGTCAAATGTGTGTATTGTGTGAAATGGTCTATAGTGTGTGTAGTGTGTATAGTGTGTATAGTGTGAAATGGTCTATAGTGTGTGTAGTGTGTGTAGTGTGTGTAGTGTGTATAGTGTGTGTAGTGTGTGTATGGTGTGAAATGGTCTATAGTGTGTGTAGTGTGTGTAGTTTGTGTAGTGTGTGTAGTGTGTGAAATGCATATAGTGTGTGAAATGTGTGTAGTGTGAAATGGTCTATAGTGTGTGAAGTGTGTGTATGTGCATAGTGTGAAATGGTCTATAGTGTGTGTTGTGTGTGTAGTGTGTGTATAGTGTGAAATGTGTGAAATGTGTGTAGTGTGTGTAGTGTGAAATGTGTGTAGTGTGTGTAGTGTGTGTAGTGTGAAATGTGTGAAATGTGTGTAGTGTGTGTAGTGTGTGTAGTGAGTGAAATGTGTGTAGTGTGTGTAGTGTGTGTATAATGTGTGTAGTGTGTGTATAATGTGTGTAGTGCGTGTAGTGTGTGAAATGTGTGTAGTGTGTATAGTGTGTGTATAATGTGTGTAGTGTGTGTATAATGTGTGTAGTGTGTGTACAATGTGTGTAGTGTGTGTATAATGTGTGTAGTGTGTGAAATGTGTGTAGTATGTGTATAATGTGTGTATAGTGTGTGTGTGTGTAGTATGTATAGTGTGTGTAGTGTGTGTGAAGTGTGTGTAGTGGGTTAAATGTGTGTAGTGTGTGTATAATGTGTGTATAGTGTGTGTAGTGTGTGAAAATGTGTGTAGTGTGTGTGTAATGTGTGTATAGTGTGTGTGTGTGTGTAGTGTGTATAGTGTGTGAAGTGTGTGTATAGTGTGTGTAGTGTGTGTGTAGTGTGTGAAGTGTGTGTATAGTGTGTATAGTGTGTATAGTCTGTGTAGTGTGTGTATAATGTGTGTAGTGTGTGTATAATGTGTGTAGTGTGTGTACAATGTCTGTAGTGTGTGTAGTGTGTGTGTAGTGTGTATAGTGTGTATAGTGTGTGCAGTGTGTGTAGTGTGTGTATAGTGTGTGCAGTCTGTGTATAGTGTGTGTAGTGTGTGTATAGTGTGTGTAGTGTGTGTGTAGTGTGTGAAGTGTGTGTATAGTGTGTATAGTGTGTATAGTCTGTGTAGTGTGTGTATAATGTGTGTAGTGTGTGTATAATGTGTGTAGTGTGTGTACAATGTCTGTAGTGTGTGTAGTGTGTGTGTAGTGTGTATAGTGTGTATAGTGTGTGCAGTGTGTGTAGTGTGTGTATAGTGTGTGCAGTCTGTGTATAGTGTGTGTAGTGTGTGTATAGTGTGTGAAGTGTGTGTATAGTGTGTGAAGTGTGTGTATAGTGTGTGTAGTGTGTGAAATGTGTGGAGTGTGTGTGTGTAGTGTGTATAGTGTGTGAAGTGTGTGTATAGTGTGTGTAGTGTGTGAAGTGTGTGTAGTGTGTGTGTAGTTTGTATAATGTGTATAGTGTGTATAGTGTGTGTGTAGTTTGTATAATGTGTATAGTGTGTATAGTGTGTGTGTAGTTTGTATAATGTGTATAGTGTGTATAGTGTGTGTGTAGTTTGTATAATGTGTATAGTGTGTATAGTGTGTATAGTGTGTGAAGTGTGTGTATAGTGTGTGTAGTGTGTGAAATGTGTGTAGTGTGTGTGTAGTGTGTGAAATGTGTGTATAGTGTGTGTGTAGTGTGTGTATAGTGTGTCTGTAGTGTGTGAAATGTGTGTAGTGTGTGTATGTGTGTAGTGTGCGAAATGTGTGTAGTGTGTGGATAGTGTGTGAAATGTGTGTATAGTGTGTGAAATGTGTGTATAGTGTGTGAAATGTGTGTAGTGTGTGAAATGTGTGTAGTGTGTGGAATGTTTGTGTAGTGTGTGTATGTGTGTGTAGTGTGTGAAATGTGTGTAGTGTGTGAAGTGTGTGTATAGTGTGTATAGTGTGTGAAATTTATGGAGTGTGTGTGTGTGTAGTGTGTATAGTGTGTGAAGTGTGTGTATAGTGTGTGTAGTGTGTGAAGTGTGTATAGTGTGTGTGTAGTTTGTATAATGTGTATAGTGTGTATAGTGTGTATAGTGTGTGAAGTGTGTGTATAGTGTGTGTAGTGTGTGAAATGTGTGTAGTGTGTGTGTAGTGTGTGAAATGTGTGTATAGTGTGTGTGTAGTGTGTGTATAGTGTGTCTGTAGTGTGTGAAATGTGTGTAGTGTGTGTATGTGTGTAGTGTGCGAAATGTGTGTAGTGTGTGGATAGTGTGTGAAATGTGTGTATAGTGTGTGTGTAGTGTGTGAAATGTATGTAGTGTGTGAAATGTGTGTATAGTACGTGAAATGTGTGTATAGTGTGTATAGTGTGTGAAGTGTGTGTATAGTGTGTATAGTGTGTGAAATGTGTGTAGTGTGTGAAATGTGTGTAGTGTGTGAAATGTGTGTATAGTGTGTGAAATGTGTGTATAGTGTGTATAGTGTGTGAAGTGTGTGTATAGTGTGTATAGTGTGTGAAATGTGTGTAGTGTGTGAAATGTGTGTAGTGTGTGAAATGTGTGTAGTGTGTGGAATGTGTGTAGTGTGTGAAATGTGTGTAGTGTGTGAAATGTGTGTAGTGTGTGAAATGTGTGTAGTGTGTGAAATGTGTGTAGTGTGTGAAATGTGTGTAGTGTGTGGAATGTGTGTAGTGTGTGTATGTGTGTGTAGTCTGTGAAATGTGTGTAGTGTGTGAAGTGTGTGTATAGTGTGTATAGTGTGAAATGTGTGTAGTGTGTGAAATGTGTGTAGTGTGTGGATAGTTTGTGAAATGTGTGTATAGTGTGTGTAGTGTGTGAAATGTGTGTAGTGTGTGTATGTGTGTAGTGTGTGTATAGTGTGTATAGTGTGTATAGTTTGTGAAGTGTGTGTATAGTGTGTATAGTGTGTGTGTGTAGTGTGTATAGTGTGTGTATAGTGTGTGTATAGTGTGTATAGTGTGTATAGTGTGAAATGTGTGTAGTGTGTGAAATGTGTGTAGTGTGTGGATAGTGTGTGAAATGTATGTAGTGTGTGAAATGTGTGTAGTGTGTGAAATGTGTGTAGTGTGTGAAATGTGTGTAGTGTGTGGATAGTGTGTGAAATGTATGTAGTGTGTGTATAGTGTGAAATGTGTGTAGTGTGTGAAATGTGTATAGTGTGTGGATAGTGTGTGAAATGTGTGTATAGTGTGTGTAGTGTGTGAAATGTGTGTAGTGTGTGTATGTGTGTGTAGTGTGTGAAATGTGTGTAGTGTGTGGAATGTGTGTAGTGTGTGTATGTGTGTGTAGTGTGTGAAATGTGTGTAGTGTGTGAAATGTAGTGTGTGAAATGTGTGTAGTGTATGAAATGTGTGTAGTGTGTGAAATGTGTGTATAGTGTGTATAGTGTGAAATGTGTGTAGTGTGTGAAATGTGTGTAGTGTGTCGATAGTGTGTGAAATGTGTGTATAGTGTGTTTAGTGTGTGAAATGTGTGTAGTGTGTGTATGTGTGTAGTGTGTGTATAGTGTGTATAGTGTGAAATGTATGTAGTGTGTGAAGTGTGTGTATAGTGTGTATAGTGTGAAATGTGTGTAGTGTGTGTATGTGTGTAGTGTGTGGATAGTGTGTGAAATGTGTGTATAGAGTGTATAGTGTGTATAATTTGTGAAGTGTGTGTATTGTGTGTATAGTGTGTATAGTGTGTGTGTAGTGTGTATAGTGTGTGTATAATGTGTGTATAGTGTGTATAGTGTGAAATGTGTGTAGTGTGTGAAATGTGTGTAGTGTGTGGATAGTGTGTGAAATGTATGTAGTGTATGAAGTGTGTGTATAGTGTGTATAGTGTGAAATGTGTGTAGTGTGTGAAATGTGTGTAGTGTGTGGATAGTGTGTGAAATGTGTGTATAGTGTGTGTAGTGTTTGAAATGTGTGTAGTGTGTGTATGTGTGTAATGTGTGAAATGTGTGTAGTGTGTGGATAGTGTGTGAAATGTGTGTATAGTGTGTATAATTTGTGAAGTGTGTGTATAGTGTGTATAGTGTTTATAGTGTGTGTGTAGTGTGTATAGTGTGTGTATAGTGCGTATAGTGTGTATAGTGTGTATAGTGTGTATAGTGTGTGTATAGTGTGTGAAGTGTGTGTATAGTGTGTATAGTGTGTATAGTGTCAAATGGGTGTATTGTGTGAAATGGTCTATAGTGTGTGTAGTGTGTATAGTGTGTATAGTGTGAAATGGTCTATAGTGTGTGTAGTGTGTGTAGTGTGTGTAGTGTGTATAGTGTGTGTAGTGTGAGTATGGTGTGAAATGGTCTATAGTGTGTGTAGTGTGTGTAGTTTGTGTAGTGTGTGTAGTGTGTGAAATGCATATAGTGTGTGAAATGTGTGTAGTGTGAAATGGTCTATAGTGTGTGAAGTGTGTGTATGTGCATAGTGTGAAATGGTCTATAGTGTGTGTTGTGTGTGTAGTGTGTGTATAGTGTGAAATGTGTGTAGTGTGTGTAGTGTGTGCAGTGTGAAATGTGTGTAGTGTGTGTAGTGTGTGTAGTGTGAAATGTGTGAAATGTGTGTAGTGTGTGTAGTGTGTGTAGTGAGTGAAATGTGTGTAGTGTGTGTAGTGTGTGTATAATGTGTGTAGTGTGTGTATAATGTGTGTAGTGCGTGTAGTGTGTGAAATGTGTGTAGTGTGTATAGTGTGTGTATAATGTGTGTAGTGTGTGTATAATGTGTGTAGTGTGTGTACAATGTGTGTAGTGTGTGTATAATGTGTGTAGTGTGTGAAATGTGTGTAGTGTGTGTATAATGTGTGTATAGTGAGTGTGTGTGTAGTATGTATAGTGTGTGTAGTGTGTGTGAAGTGTGTGTGGTGGGTTAAATGTGTGTAGTGTGTGTATAATGTGTGTATAGTGTGTGTAGTGTGTGAAAATGTGTGTAGTGTGTGTGTAATGTGTGTATAGTGTGTGTGTGTGTGTAGTGTGTATAGTGTGTGAAGTGTGTGTATAGTGTGTGTAGTGTGTGTGTAGTGTGTGAAGTGTGTGTATAGTGTGTATAGTGTGTATAGTCTGTGTAGTGTGTGTATAATGTGCGTAGTGTGTGTATAATGTGTGTAGTGTGTGTACAATGTCTGTAGTGTGTGTAGTGTGTGTGTAGTGTGTATAGTGTGTATAGTGTGTGCAGTGTGTGTAGTGTGTGTATAGTGTGTGCAGTCTGTGTATAGTGTGTGTAGTGTGTGTATAGTGTGTGTAGTGTGTGTGTAGTGTGTGAAGTGTGTGTATAGTGTGTGTAGTGTGTGAAGTGTGTATAGTGTGTGTGTAGTTTGTATAGTGTGTATAGTGTGTATAGTGTGTATAGTGTGTGAAGTGTGTGTATAGTGTGTGTAGTGTGTGAAATGTGTGTATAGTGTGTCTGTAGTGTGTGAAATGTGTGTAGTGTGTGTATGTGTGTAGTGTGCGAAATGTGTGTAGTGTGTGAAATGTGTGTATAGTGTGTGTGTAGTGTGTGAAATGTGTGTATAGTGTGTGAAGTGTGTGTATAGTGTGTATAGTGTGTGAAGTGTGTGTATAGTGTGTGAAATGTGTGTAGCGTGTGTGTAGTGTGTGAAATGTGTGTAGTGTGTGTACGTGTGTAGTGTGTGAAATGTGTGTAGTGTGTGAAATGTGTGTATAGTGTGTGTGTAGTGTGTGAAATGTGTGTAGTGTGTGTATGTGTGTGTAGTGTGTGAAATGTGTGTAGTGTGTGGAATGTGTGTAGTGTGTGTATGTGTGTGTAGTGTGTGAAATGTGTGTAGTGTGTGAAATGTAGTGTGTGAAATGTAGTGTGTGAAATGTGTGTAGTGTGTGAAATGTGTGTAGTGTGTGAAATGTGTGTATAGTGTGTATAGTGTGAAATGTGTGTAGTGTGTGAAATGTGTGTAGTGTGTCGATAGTGTGTGAAATGTGTGTATAGTGTGTTTAGTGTGTGAAATGTGTGTAGTGTGTGTATGTGTGTAGTGTGTGGATAGTGTGTGAAATGTGTGTATAGTGTGTATAGTGTGTATAGTTTGTGAAGTGTGTGTATTGTGTGTATAGTGTGTATAGTGTGTGTGTAGTGTGTATAGTGTGTGTATAGTGTGTGTATAGTGTGAAATGTGTGTAGTGTGTGAAATGTGTGTAGTGTGTGGATAGTGTGTGAAATGTATGTAGTGTGTGAAGTGTGTGTATAGTGTGTATAGTGTGAAATGTGTGTAGTGTGTGAAATGTGTGTAGTGTGTGGATAGTGTGTGAAATGTGTGTATAGTGTGTGTAGTGTTTGAAATGTGTGTAGTGTGTGTATGTGTGTAATGTGTGAAATGTGTGTAGTGTGTGGATAGTGTGTGAAATGTGTGTATAGTGTGTATAGTGTGTATAGTTTGTGAAGTGTGTGTATAGTGTGTATAGTGTTTATAGTGTGTGTGTAGTGTGTATAGTGTGTGTATAGTGCGAATAGTGTGTATAGTGTGTATAGTGTGTATAGTGTGTGTAGTGTGTGTATAGTGTGTGAAGTGTGTGTATAGTGTGTATAGTGTCAAATGTGTATTGTGTGAAATGGTCTATAGTGTGTGTAGTGTGTATAGTGTGTATAGTGTGAAATGGTCTATAGTGTGTGTAGTGTGTGTAGTGTGTGTAGTGTGTATAGTGTGTGTAGTGTGTGTATGGTGTGAAATGGTCTATAGTGTGTGTAGTGTGTGTAGTTTGTGTAGTGTGTGTAGTGTGTGAAATGCATATAGTGTGTGAAATGTGTGTAGTGTGAAATGGTCTATAGTGTGTGAAGTGTGTGTATGTGCATAGTGTGAAATGGTCTATAGTGTGTGTTGTGTGTGTAGTGTGTGTATAGTGTGAAATGTGTGAAATGTGTGTAGTGTGTGTAGTGTGTGCAGTGTGAAATGTGTGTAGTGTGTGTAGTGTGTGTAGTGTGAAATGTGTGAAATGTGTGTAGTGTGTGTAGTGTGTGTAGTGAGTGAAATGTGTGTAGTGTGTGTAGTGTGTGTATAATGTGTGTAGTGTGTGTATAATGTGTGTAGTGCGTGTAGTGTGTGAAATGTGTGTAGTGTGTATAGTGTGTGTATAATGTGTGTAGTGTGTGTATAATGTGTGTAGTGTGTGTACAATGTGTGTAGTGTGTGTATAATGTGTGTAGTGTGTGAAATGTGTGTAGTGTGTGTATAATGTGTGTATAGTGTGTGTGTGTGTAGTATGTATAGTGTGTGTAGTGTGTGTGAAGTGTGTGTAGTGGGTTAAATGTGTGTAGTGTGTGTATAATGTGTGTATAGTGTGTGTAGTGTGTGAAAATGTGTGTAGTGTGTGTGTAATGTGTGTATAGTGTGTGTGTGTGTGTAGTGTGTATAGTGTGTGAAGTGTGTGTATAGTGTGTGTAGTGTGTGGATAGTGTGTGAAATGTATGTAGTGTGTGAAATGTGTGTAGTGTGTGAAATGTGTGTAGTGTGTGAAATGTGTGTAGTGTGTGGATAGTGTGTGAAATGTATGTAGTGTGTGAAGTGTGTGTATAGTGTGTATAGTGTGAAATGTGTGTAGTGTGTGAAATGTGTGTAGTGTGTGGATAGTGTGTGAAATGTGTGTATAGTGTGTGTAGTGTTTGAAATGTGTGTAGTGTGTGTATGTGTGTAATGTGTGAAATGTGTGTAGTGTGTGGATAGTGTGTGAAATGTGTGTATAGTGTGTATAGTGTGTATAGTTTGTGAAGTGTGTGTATAGTGTGTATAGTGTTTATAGTGTGTGTGTAGTGTGTATAGTGTGTGTATAGTGCGAATAGTGTGTATAGTGTGTATAGTGTGTATAGTGTGTGTAGTGTGTGTATAGTGTGTGAAGTGTGTGTATAGTGTGTATAGTGTCAAATGTGTATTGTGTGAAATGGTCTATAGTGTGTGTAGTGTGTATAGTGTGTATAGTGTGAAATGGTCTATAGTGTGTGTAGTGTGTGTAGTGTGTGTAGTGTGTATAGTGTGTGTAGTGTGTGTATGGTGTGAAATGGTCTATAGTGTGTGTAGTGTGTGTAGTTTGTGTAGTGTGTGTAGTGTGTGAAATGCATATAGTGTGTGAAATGTGTGTAGTGTGAAATGGTCTATAGTGTGTGAAGTGTGTGTATGTGCATAGTGTGAAATGGTCTATAGTGTGTGTTGTGTGTGTAGTGTGTGTATAGTGTGAAATGTGTGAAATGTGTGTAGTGTGTGTAGTGTGTGCAGTGTGAAATGTGTGTAGTGTGTGTAGTGTGTGTAGTGTGAAATGTGTGAAATGTGTGTAGTGTGTGTAGTGTGTGTAGTGAGTGAAATGTGTGTAGTGTGTGTAGTGTGTGTATAATGTGTGTAGTGTGTGTATAATGTGTGTAGTGCGTGTAGTGTGTGAAATGTGTGTAGTGTGTATAGTGTGTGTATAATGTGTGTAGTGTGTGTATAATGTGTGTAGTGTGTGTACAATGTGTGTAGTGTGTGTATAATGTGTGTAGTGTGTGAAATGTGTGTAGTGTGTGTATAATGTGTGTATAGTGTGTGTGTGTGTAGTATGTATAGTGTGTGTAGTGTGTGTGAAGTGTGTGTAGTGGGTTAAATGTGTGTAGTGTGTGTATAATGTGTGTATAGTGTGTGTAGTGTGTGAAAATGTGTGTAGTGTGTGTGTAATGTGTGTATAGTGTGTGTGTGTGTGTAGTGTGTATAGTGTGTGAAGTGTGTGTATAGTGTGTGTAGTGTGTGTGTAGTGTGTGAAGTGTGTGTATAGTGTGTATAGTGTGTATAGTCTGTGTAGTGTGTGTATAATGTGTGTAGTGTGTGTATAATATGTGTAGTGTGTGTACAATGTCTGTAGTGTGTGTAGTGTGTGTGTAGTGTGTATAGTGTGTATAGTGTGTGCAGTGTGTGTAGTGTGTATAGTGTGTGCAGTCTGTGTATAGTGTGTGTAGTGTGTGTATAGTGTGTGTAGTGTGTGTGTAGTGTGTGTATAGTGTGTATAGTGTGTATAGTCTGTGTAGTGTGTGTATAATGTGTGTAGTGTGTGTATAATGTGTGTAGTGTGTGTACAATGTCTGTAGTGTGTGTAGTGTGTGTGTAGTGTGTATAGTGTGTATAGTGTGTGCAGTGTGTGTAGTGTGTGTATAGTGTGTGCAGTCTGTGTATAGTGTGTGTAGTGTGTGTATAGTGTGTATAGTGTGCATAGTGTGTATAGTGTGTGAAGTGTGTGTATAGTGTGTGTAGTGTGTGAAATGTGTGGAGTGTGTGTGTGTGTAGTGTGTATAGTGTGTGAAGTGTGTGTATAGTGTGTGTAGTGTGTGAAGTGTGTGTAGTGTGTGTGTAGTTTGTATAATGTGTATAGTGTGTATAGTGTGTGTGTAGTTTGTATAATGTGTATAGTGTGTATAGTGTGTGTGTAGTTTGTATAATGTGTATAGTGTGTATAGTGTGTATAGTGTGTGAAGTGTGTGTATAGTGTGTGTAGTGTGTGAAATGTGTGTAGTGTGTGTGTAGTGTGTGAAATGTGTGTATAGTGTGTGTGTAGTGTGTGTATAGTGTGTCTGTAGTGTGTGAAATGTGTGTAGTGTGTGTATGTGTGTAGTGTGCGAAATGTGTGTAGTGTGTGGATAGTGTGTGAAATGTGTGTATAGTGTGTGAAATGTGTGTATAGTGTGTATAGTGTGTGAAATGTGTGTAGTGTGTGAAATGTGTGTAGTGTGTGGAATGTGTGTGTATGTGTGTGTAGTGTGTGAAATGTGTGTAGTGTGTGAAGTGTGTGTATAGTGTGTATAGTGTGTGAAATGTGTGGAGTGTGTGTGTGTGTAGTGTGTATAGTGTGTGAAGTGTGTGTATAGTGTGTGAAGTGTGTGTATAATGTGTGCAGTCTGTGTATAGTGTGTGTAGTGTGTGTATAGTGTGTGTAGTGTGTGTGTAGTGTGTGTATAGTGTGTATAGTGTGTATAGTCTGTGTAGTGTGTGTATAATGTGTGTAGTGTGTGTATAATGTGTGTAGTGTGTGTACAATGTCTGTAGTGTGTGTAGTGTGTGTGTAGTGTGTATAGTGTGTATAGTGTGTGCAGTGTGTGTAGTGTGTGTATAGTGTGTGCAGTCTGTGTATAGTGTGTGTAGTGTGTGTATAGTGTGTATAGTGTGCATAGTGTGTATAGTGTGTGAAGTGTGTGTATAGTGTGTGTAGTGTGTGAAATGTGTGGAGTGTGTGTGTGTGTAGTGTGTATAGTGTGTGAAGTGTGTGTATAGTGTGTATAGTGTGTGAAATGTGTGGAGTGTGTGTGTGTGTAGTGTGTATAGTGTGTGAAGTGTGTGTATAGTGTGTGTAGTGTGTGAAGTGTGTATAGTGTGTGTGTAGTTTGTATAATGTGTATAGTGTGTATAGTGTGTATAGTGTGTGAAGTGTGTGTATAGTGTGTGTAGTGTGTGAAATGTGTGTAGTGTGTGTGTAGTGTGTGAAATGTGTGTATACTGTGTGTGTAGTGTGTGTATAGTGTGTCTGTAGTGTGTGAAATGTGTGTAGTGTGTGTATGTGTGTAGTGTGCGAAATGTGTGTAGTGTGTGGATAGTGTGTGAAATGTGTGTATAGTGTGTGTGTAGTGTGTGAAATGTATGTAGTGTGTGAAATGTGTGTATAGTGTGTGAAATGTGTGTATAGTGTGTATAGTGTGTGTAGTGTGTGAAATGTGTGTAGTGTGTGAAATGTGTGTAGTGTGTGGAATGTGTGTAGTGTGTGTATGTGTGTGTAGTCTGTGAAATGTGTGTAGTGTGTGAAGTGTATGTATAGTGTGTATAGTGTGAAATGTGTGTAGTGTGTGAAATGTGTGTAGTGTGTGGATAGTTTGTGAAATGTGTGTATAGTGTGTGTAGTGTGTGAAATGTGTGTAGTGTGTGTATGTGTGTAGTGTGTGGATAGTGTGTGAAATGTGTGTATAGTGTGTATAGTGTGTATAGTTTGTGAAGTGTGTGTATAGTGTGTGTGTGTAGTGTGTATAGTGTGTGTATAGTGTGTGTATAGTGTGTATAGTGTGTATAGTGTGAAATGTGTGTAGTGTGTGAAATGTGTGTAGTGTGTGGATAGTGTGTGAAATGTATGTAGTGTGTGAAATGTGTGTAGTGTGTGAAATGTGTGTAGTGTGTGAAATGTGTGTAGTGTGTGGATAGTGTGTGAAATGTATGTAGTGTGTGTATAGTGTGTATAGTGTGAAATGTGTGTAGTGTGTGAAATGTGTATAGTGTGTGGATAGTGTGTGAAATGTGTGTATAGTGTGTGTAGTGTGTGAAATGTGTATAGTTTGTGTAGTGTGTGAAATGTGTATAGTGTGTGGATAGTGTGTGAAATGTGTATAGTGTGTGTAGTGTGTGAAATGTGTGTAGTGTGTGTATGTGTGTAGTGTGTGAAATGTGTGTATAGTGTGTCTGTAGTGTGTGAAATGTGTGTAGTGTGTGTATGTGTGTAGTGTGTGAAATGGGTGTATAGTGTGTATAGTGTGTATAGTGTGTATAGTTTGTATAGTGTGAGGATAGTGTGTGAAATGTGTGTAGTGTGTGTATGTGTGTAGTGTGTGGATAGTGTGTGAAATGTGTGTATAGTTTGTGAAGTGTGTATTGTGTGTATAGTGTGTATAGTGTGTGTGTAGTGTGTATAGTGTGTGTATAGTGTGTATAGTGTGTATTGTGTGTGTATAGTGTGTATAGTGTGTATAGTGTGTGTGTAGTGTGTATAGTGTGTGTAGTGTGTATAGTGTGTATAGTGTGTGAAGTGTGTGTATAGTGTGTATAGTGTGTATAGTGTGTATAGTGTGTGAAGTGTGTGTATAGTGTGTAGTGTGTGTATAGTGTGTGAAATGTGTGTATTGTGTGAAACGGTCTATAGTGTGTGTAGTGTGTGTGTATAGTGTTAAATGGTCTATAGTGTGTGTAGTGTGTGTAGTGTGTGTAGTGTGTGAAATGTGTGTATGTGCATAGTGTGAAATGGTCTATAGTGTGTGTTGTGTGTGTAGTGTGTGTATAGTGTGAAATGTGTCTAGTGTGTGTAGTGTGTGTAGTGTGAAATGTGTGAAATGTGTGTAGTGTGTGTAGTGTGTGTATAGTATGAAATGTGTGTAGTGTGTGTAGTGTGTGTAGTGTGAAATGTGTGAAATGTGTGTAGTGTGTGTAGTGTGTGTAGTGTGTGAAATGTGTGTAGTGTGTGTATAATGTGTGTAGTGCGTATAGTGTGTGAAATGTGTGTAGTGTGTGTAGTGTGTGTATAATGTGTGTAGTGTGTGTAGAATGTGTGTAGTGTGTGTACAATGTGTGTAGTGTGTGTATAATGTGTGTAGTGTGTGAAATGTGTGTAGTGTGTGTATAATGTATAGTGTGTGTAGTGTGTGTGTAATGTATAGTGTGTGTATGTGTAGTATGTATAGTGTGTGTAGTGTGTGGACAGTGTGTGTAGTGTGTGTGTAGTGTGTGTAGTGGGTTAAATGTGTGTAGTGTGTGTATAATGTGTATATAGTGTGTGTAGTGTGTGAAATGTGTGTAATGTGTGTGTAATGTGTGTATAGTGTGTGTGTGTGTGTAGTGTGTATAGTGTGTGAAGTGTGTGTATAGTGTGTGTAGTGTGTGTGTAGTGTGTGAAGTGTGTGTATTGTGTGTATAGTCTGTGTAGTGTGTGTATAATGTGTGTAGTGTGTGTATAATGTGTGTAGTGTGTGTACAATGTCTTTAGTGTGTGTAGTGTGTGTGTAGTGTGTATAGTGTGTATAGTGTGTGCAGTGTGTGTAGTGTGTGTATAGTGTGTGTAGTGTGTGTATAGTGTGTATAGTGTGCATAGTGTGTATAGTGTGTGAAGTGTGTGTATAGTGTGTGTAGTGTGTGAAATGTGTGGAGTGTGTGTGTGTGTAGTGTGTATAGTGTGTGAAGTGTGTATAGTGTGTGTGTAGTTTGTATAGTGTGTATAGTGTGTATAGTGTGTGAAGTGTGTGTATAGTGTGTGTAGTGTGTGAAATGTGTGTAGTGTGTGTGTAGTGTGTGAAATGTGTGTATAGTGTGTTTGTAGTGTGTGAAATGTGTGTAGTGTGTGTATGTGTGTAGTGTGCGAAATGTGTGTAGTGTGTGAAATGTGTGTATAGTGTGTGTGTAGTGTGTGAAATGTGTGTATAGTGTGTGAAGTGTGTGTATAGTGTGTATAGTGTGTGAAGTGTGTGTATAGTGTGTGAAATGTGTGTAGCGTGTGTGTAGTGTGTGAAATGTGTGTAGTGTGTGTACGTGTGTAGTGTGTGAAATGTGTGTAGTGTGTGAAATGTGTGTATAGTGTGAAATGTGTGTATAGTGTGTGAAATGTGTGTATAGTGTGTGTGTAGTGTGTGAAATGTGTGTAGTGTGTGTATGTGTGTGTAGTGTGTGAAATGTGTGTAGTGTGTGGAATGTGTGTAGTGTGTGTATGTGTGTGTAGTGTGTGAAATGTGTGTAGTGTGTGAAATGTAGTGTGTGAAATGTGTGTAGTGTGTGAAATGTGTGTAGTGTGTGAAATGTATGTAGTGTGTGAAGTGTGTGTATAGTGTGTATAGTGTGAAATGTGTGTAGTGTGTGAAATGTGTGTAGTGTGTCGATAGTGTGTGAAATGTGTGTATAGTGTGTTTAGTGTGTGAAATGTGTGTAGTGTGTGTATGTGTGTAGTGTGTGGATAGTGTGTGAAATGTGTGTATAGTGTGTATAGTGTGTATAGTTTGTGAAGTGTGTGTATTGTGTGTATAGTGTGTATAGTGTGTGTGTAGTGTGTATAGTGTGTGTATAGTGTGTGTATAGTGTGTATAGTGTGAAATGTGTGTAGTGTGTGAAATGTGTGTAGTGTGTGGATAGTGTGTGAAATGTATGTAGTGTGTGAAGTGTGTGTATAGTGTGTATAGTGTGAAATGTGTGTAGTGTGTGAAATGTGTGTAGTGTGTGGATAGTGTGTGAAATGTGTGTATAGTGTGTGTAGTGTGTGAAATGTGTGTAGTGTGTGTATGTGTGTAATGTGTGAAATGTGTGTAGTGTGTGGATAGTGTGTGAAATGTGTGTATAGTGTGTATAGTGTGTATAGTTTGTGAAGTGTGTGTATAGTGTGTATAGTGTTTATAGTGTGTGTGTAGTGTGTATAGTGTGTGTATAGTGCGTATAGTGTGTATAGTGTGTATAGTGTGTATAGTGTGTATAGTGTGTGTAGTGTGTGTATAGTGTGTGAAGTGTGTGTATAGTGTGTATAGTGTCAAATGTGTGTATTGTGTGAAATGGTCTATAGTGTGTGTAGTGTGTATAGTGTGTATAGTGTGAAATGGTCTATAGTGTGTGTAGTGTGTGTAGTGTGTGTAGTGTGTGAAATGCATATAGTGTGTGAAATGTGTGTAGTGTGAAATGGTCTATAGTGTGTGAAGTGTGTATGTGCATAGTGTGAAATGGTCTATAGTGTGTGTAGTGTGTGTAGTGTATGTAAAGTGTGAAATGTGTGAAATGTGTGTAGTGTGTGTAGTGTGAAATGTGTGTAGTGTGTGTAGTGTGTGTAGTGTGAAATGTGTGAAATGTGTGTAGTGTGTGTAGTGTGTGTATAGTGTGTATAGTGTGTATAGTGTGTGTATAGTGCGTATAGTGTGTATAGTGTGTATAGTGTGTATAGTTTGTGAAGTGTGTGTATAGTGTGTATAGTGTGTATAGTGTGTATAGTTTGTGAAGTGTGTGTGTAGTGTGTGTAGTGTGTATAGTGTGTGTAGTGTGTATAGTGTGTATAGTGTGTATAGTGTGTGTGTAGTGTGTATAGTGTGTGTATAGTGTGTATAGTGTGTATAGTGTGTGTATAGTGTGTATAGTGTGTATAGTGTGTAGTGTGTGTGTATAGTGTGTATAGTGTGTATAGTGTGTGTGTAATGTGTATAGTGTGTATAGTGTGTATAGTGTGTATATAGTGTGTGTATAGTGTGTATAGTGTGTATAGTGTGTGAAGTGTGTGTATAGTGTGTAGTGTGTGTATAGTGTGTGAAGTGTGTGTATAGTGTGTATAGTGTGTATAGTGTGAAATTTGTGTATTGTGTGAAATGGTCTATAGTGTGTGTAGTGTGTGTATAGTGTGAAATGGTCTATAGTGTGTGTAGTGTGTGTAGTTTGTGTAGTGTGTGTAGTGTGTGAAATGCATATAGTGTGTGAAATGTGTGTAGTGTGAAATGGTCTATAGTGTGTGAAGTGTGTGTATGTGCATAGTGTGAAATGGTCTATAGTGTGTGTAGTGTGTGTAGTGTGTGCATAGTGTGAAATGGTCTATAGTGTGTGTAGTGTGTGTAGTGTGTGTAGTGTGTGTATAGTGTGAAATGTGTGAAATGTGTGTAGTGTGTGTAGTGTGAAATGTGTGTAGTTTGTGTAGTGTGTGTAGTGTGAAATGTGTGTAGTGTGTGTAGTGTGTGTAGTATGTATAGTGTGTGTATAGTGTGTATAGTATGTATAGTGTGTGTATAGTGTGTATAGTGTGTATAGTATGTATAGTGTGTGTATAGTGTGTATAGTGTGTGTATAGTGTGTATAGTGTGTATAGTGTGTGTATAGTGTGTATAGTGTGTATAGTGTGTATAGTGTGTATAGTGTGTATAGTGTGAAGTGTGTGTATAGTGTGTATAGTGTGTATAGTGTGTATAGTGTGTGTATAGTGTGTATAGTGTGTATAGTGTGTATAGTGTGTATAGTGTGTGTATAGTGTGTGTGTAATGTGTATAGTGTGTATAGTGTGTATAGTGTGTATAGTGTGTGTATAGTGTGTATAGTGTGTATAGTGTGTGAAGTGTGTGTATAGTGTGTAGTGTGTGTATAGTGTGTGAAGTGTGTGTATAGTGTGTATAGTGTGAAATGTGTGTATTGTGTGAAATGGTCTATAGTGTGTGTAGTGTGTGTGTATAGTGTGAAATGGTCTATAGTGTGTGTAGTGTGTGTAGTTTGTGTAGTGTGTGTAGTGTGTGAAATGCATATAGTGTGTGAAATGTGTGTAGTGTGAAATGGTCTATAGTGTGTGAAGTGTGTGTATGTGCATAGTGTGAAATGGTCTATAGTGTGTGTAGTGTGTGTAGTGTGTGTATAGTGTGAAATGTGTGAAATGTGTGTAGTGTGTGTAGTGTGAAATGTGTGTAGTGTGTGAAATGTGTGTAGTGTGTGTAGTGTGTGTAGTATGTGTAATTTGTGTAGTGTGTGTAGTGTGTATAGTGTGAAATGTGTGAAATGTGTGAAATGTGTGTAGTGTCTATAGTGTGTGTAGTGTGTATATGTGAAATGTGTGAAATGTGTGAAATGTGTGTAGTGTGTGTAGTGTGTATAGTGTGTATAATGTGAAATGTGTGAAATGTGTGAAATGTGTGTAGTGTGTGAAGTGTGTATAGTGTGTGTAGTGTGTATAATGTGAAATGTGTGAAATGTGTGAAATGTGTGTAGTGTGTGTAGTGTGTATAGTGTGAAATGTGTGAAATGTGTGTAGTGTATGTAGTGTGTGTAGTGTGTGTATAGTGTATGTAGTGTGTGTAGTTTGTGTATAGTGTGTATAGTGTGTGTAGTGTGTGTAGTTTGTGTATAGTGTGTGTATGTGTGTGTAGTGTGTGAAATGTGTGTATATTGTGAAATGTGTGTATTGTGAGAAATGGTCTATAGTGTGTGTAGTGTGTGTGTATAGTGTGAAATGGTCTATAGTGTGTGTAGTGTGTGTATGTGCATAGTGTGAAATGGTCTATAGTGTGTGTAGTGTATGAAATGTGTGTAGTGTGTGTATAGTGTGAAATGTGTGAAATATGTGTAGTGTGTGTATAATGTGTGTATGTATAGTGTACGAAATGTGTGTAGTGTGCGTAGTGTGTGTAGTGTGTGTATAGAGTGTGAAGTGTGTGTATAGTGTGTGTAGTATTTGTAGTGTATGAAGTGTGTGTCTAGTGTGTGCAATGTGTGTAGGAGTGTATCGTGTGTGAAATGTGTGTATTGTGTGTATAGTGTGTGAAATGGTGTATAGTGTGTGTAGTGTCTGTAGTGTGTGAAATGTGCATAGTGTATGTATAGTGTGTGTGTGTAATGTGTGTGTAGTGTGTGTATGTGTGTGTAGTGTGTGAAATGTGTGTAGTGTGTGTATGTGTGTGTAGTGTTTGTACTGTGTGTATAGTGTGTGTAGTGTGTGTAGTGTGTGTATAGTGTGTGTATGTGTGTGTAGTGTGTGTATGTGTGTAGTGTGTGTATGTGTGTGTAGTGTGTGTATGTGTGTAGTGTGTGTATAGAGTGTGAAGTGTGTGAAATGTGTGTAGTGTGTGTAGTGTGTATGTGTGTGTAGTGTGTGAAATGTGTGTATAGTGTGTGTAGTGTGTGTGTGTAGTGTGTGAAATGCATATAGTGTGTGAAATGTGTGTAGTGTGTGTATAGTGTGTGTATGTGTGTGTAGTGTGTGAAATGTGTGTAGTGTGTGTATGTGTGTGTCGTGTGTGTGTGTATAGTGTGTTAAATGTGTGTAGTATGTATAGTGTGTGAAATTTGAGTGTAACTTATAACATTTTAAAAAAAGAAGGTGAACTAGATGAACTTATTATAAGCTCTAAGTGCTTATTTTTACATTTTATAATCTTATTTTGCCAAACACATTACAAGAGCTTATAAGCTCTCAAACATATTATAAGATGTTTTGAGGAGCTTAAAAGTTTAGCCAGTGGAGCACAGGAGCTATGCTCTTTAGGTTATATTTGACAATTGGATTATGGGGATGGGTTTTTGCTAATTTTTGTAGGAATTAATGGGCCGTTTGTTTCTGGTTGAATGTGGCAAAATGCCCTTGTTAGAAATGAGTAGCTGGCTAGATTTTTTTATCGTTAATTTATTCTTGCTCTTGGCTATGCCTATGATCATATGTATATCAACCCAAACTCATGAGATAATGCTCATTTGCCAGACTATAACTTTGCTATTTCTCATTCAGCTTTACTGAATGTGTTATACATACTCTTTTATGAAACTCATGGCCTCATGCGTATTTTTTTATGTGCTATATATTTATCTGTAACTTGAATAATAAAATTTAAATTTAATTCTCTTTTCCATTATCCAGCTTTCATCTTATTTATGTTCTTTGCATTTGGTAAATTTTGTGTAGAGCAAACTCTGATATTTTTCAGGATGTGTAAGTGACGTGCCTGTGCTTTTTTTATTTATTTGAGATAGGCTTGTGTAGATGATCTACTTCCTGTGATTGAGACAAAAGCAAATATCATATGATTTCCTTAATAAGCTGGTATGCAGTCATTATGCCATAAGTTACACTCCCGCATTTTATTTGATATTAATCTATTTGCTACATGGATATTTAATTGATACCCATTTCTTTACCTATTCTTTTGCATTGATTATTATATTTCAGTGAATGGCTTATATACAGGCTTGTTGGTTTCATAGAGCACAATTTCCATTTTTTTATCCTTTTATTTTAGGTACCAATCAATTGCTTGATATGATCATTCTAAACTTCAAAAACCAAAACATAAAGGTGAGAATGGGGTGGGTGGGTAGGAGGGGGAGGGCTGAACCCTAATCCCTTGCCCGCTCTTCCTATACACTGTGTATTTTCATTTCAATTAAATTGGTTGTTGGTCTTTTTCCTTTTTTTTTTTGTTGTCGAACCTGCCCTAAAACATGAGAGAAAGAGAGTAAGTGAAGGGAAAATGTGCATATGTGTTTTTCTATAGTTGTTGTTTATAGTATCCATCAGTGGTTATATTTAGTTTAGTTTCTCCAATTGCTTTTGTTCAAGATGTGAAGAATGGAAATTTTTTACATCTGTTGCACTTTAAATTGAAATATCAATTATTACGAGGATGAAATGATGTTAGAGCTCTATTCTGGATATTGAGTTTATTGTGATTTTTTTCATATGATGAAATTATGTTATAGCTCTACTCTGGATCTTCAGTTTATTGACTATTGTTTTTTTGGACATAATATGCTATGTTGAATATGGTGAAAAGCAATTGAGAAAATGTGAGTCCTAACTAAAATAGTTAAACTTGAGGGTTAGCCATCATAGTTTTCTCCCTCTCACTGGAAGCTTTTCATAAAACATGGGAATCATAGAAAAGTTAGGAGATAAATGGGCTTTAGTTGCTCTCTGTAATAACATAAATCTAATTAGAAACCAAAAAGCATGCACACATGCACCTTTCTTGAAAACATGTCTTCAATTATTTGTGCAAGTACATAAACTCATATGTTTAGAACTGAGTGCATATTCTACTATTGCCGAATTATAAGTACTTTTCCTGCAAGATTTATGTTTTGAATAAGTTACATATATTTGAATGTCAATTCTGAAAAACATACATACATGAATTCTGTTGTGAATTGTGTATAATATTTATATAACTCCCCTAATGTTCAGTTCCATAATGTGAATTCAAGTTAGAAGGATTTTACTTGTTTTTCTGCTCAACATCATTACCGTCCTTTTCTGTCTTTGTTGGTAGCCATCATTTCATCAACAAATATACTACCACATATATTCCTTGAATATGCTTGCTACAAAAAACCATCAACTTAATTGATCATGTATTTGCAGGGGTGGGTTTATGTTTTTATATGTTAACTTATCAAGTATTGTAAATGGTAAAGATCTCATGTCCATTTATATGTGCTGCTTTATAAATTGCAATTTGCTGGTTTAAAAAAAAAAAAAAAAAAAAAAAAAAAAAAAAAAAAAAAACATTTATCTACTCCTCTTGATATATAGTACAAACTCAAGTGGAAGCTATTTTGATCGTTGAACCTCCTACACTCCTTCAAAGTTTAAGCGGCAATAATCAACCAGCAAACCTGATGTAAGTACATTTACATATCTTATATAAATATGCCATGTTACAATATTGGTTTTGGTAGTGTTACCTCTTGCTCATTTTGTGACAATCATAACATCTTGAAAATGGAACAGGAGTCGCTAACTATTGTAAGTGTAACTTTTTGCAACATGTCCTGCATGTGCTTGTTGCAATGTAAACTTTCTCGAATATTTTCTTTTGTAGGTTTGAGTTGTACGAGGGGCAATAGGTTATGAAGGGGTGAACAAAGTCTGCAATAGTGTTACTCGCTTTACAATTAAATGTGTTTCTTGTAATATAGTTTTCTTAGTCATTGGACTTCAGTTTGGCATTGTTGAATTTCCAGCAAAGTTTGTTGATTTCCCTCACACTTATGCATTTTATTGTCTAGTAGTTATACAGATGAAACTATTGCACCTTGAGGTAGGATTTCTTGTCATGACATATTTGCTTTGTGCTTTGTTTTTAAGACCAGTACTTTTTAAAATGTTTTAATAATACATAATACCATTATTTACTCCATTAAAATGATTTATTACTACAAATATAATTGTGACAACTCAATATAAGTTTTAGTTACAAATATTTGTTTTCTGACTAAATAATCATATTTAGTGATAAAAAATGGTTATGGTTAAAGTAATGCGTAGTGAGAATAATTATATGTTACTACAACATTAAATTTTAGCTGCAATTAGATATGACTAATTTCAATTTTAGCGATAATGATTAAATGTTACTAAAGCTTATGATTTTAGTGACAAAAAATAGCATGCAACTAAGTTATCAAATTTAAGCGATGAATAATATAAGTCGCTATATTTGATAGTTTCAGCAACATCAATTACACATGACTAATGTATCTAGTTTTACTGACAAATATTGTTCATTACTAATATATTGGACATTAGTGATAACATTTGGTTGCAACTGAAGGCATGAGTTATACTGACTATAATTGAGTTGTTGTCACTATATCGTTTAGTATTGGACTCTATATATAGTCACAATTCCATGACAAAGTATATTTTTGTCACTAATGTTACAGTGATGATATCAGTACATATAGTGTAAAAAAAAAAAAAAAATCGCCGCTAAAACCTACAGCTGCATACTTAAAATTATTGAATTGTATACAGTAATAATCTTCGATTCTCCCATGCGATTTACAGATTAATAAATGCTTATTATTTATAGATAAATTGTTTTATGAAATAACATTAAGATAAATATCAAATATAGAATTATAACAAAAAAAAATATATATGTTCAATATAGATTTATTCTTGTTTGAATCTCTAACATACGCAGAGGTTGTCATATCATTCTTGTTATGTGAATAACTACAAATAATTCAATTAATGAATAATTAATAAAACAAACACATAACCTATTTAAGAAACTAAGACAAAAGTTTATTTTATATCAAATTTCTACTTATATGAGTGTACATATTTATGTGTAAAAAACTAAGATAAAAAGAATTGATTAAATCAAATATAAATAGACTAATCCACTATAATAAAAAGAAAAATGTATCTCTAATTAAAGATTGTGAAAATATGATTATATATATATATATATATATATATATATATATATATATATATTATATGTAAAAGCATATCAGAAACAAAGGAATTTTAGTTTTTTTTTTTTAAAATGAAAAATAGTGTTAAAAAGAACAATCAATAAAATGTCGACAATACAACTAGTCATTAGGACCACGCACATGAATAAAATCTTTGGAAACGACTAATATTCAAATGGAAGGGGCAAAAAAAAAAAAAGTCATTTTAGTACATACAGACATATATTTATATATATTAATTATGGATATAGGTTAATTTATAAAAAAAAATTAAGATAGAAGGTAAATATAGTAAATAATATTATTTTTAAAAATAATTTATTATTATTATTATTATTATTATTATTATTATTATTATTATTATTATTATTATTATTATTATTATATCTAGGAAAATTATTTAACTAATTTTTATTTGCAACCTAAATCTCATACAAATAAACAACCATAATAAATAGTCAAATGTAATCAAATAACCAATAAAAAATTAACTAATTTTTGTTAACGTAATATCACACTTTTATAAATATGATATATACATACATATATATATATATATATTAATGATTATGAACTATGATTATATATTAACAGTCAAAATGTTTAAAATAAAAAGAATTATTTATATTTAAAAAACTGAAGATGTTACTCTCCGTTACAAAAAAATAGAGAACATTGTTAAAAAAATGTTATTTTAACAAAGAACTGACAACTATTCCAATGTTACTCCTAAATATATCCAATAAATTTTTTTAAAATCTCATAAGTTTAGCAAGAATTCTCTCTAACTAAGGGTGTTTGGCTAAGCTTATTTTGAACATTTTATAAGCTCCAACATCTTATAAGTTGTTTCAAGAGATTATAAGATGTAATTTTTAAGGAGCTTATAAGTTAACAAAGTGTTTGGATAAAAGAACTTATAAGCTTGTAATAAAACTATAGTGATTTAGCTATAAATTTGGGTCTAATTTAAAAGTTACTATTAAACACACATTTTGATTAGTTTATGAAATGTATGTAGTGTGTGAAGTGTGTATATTGTGTGAAATGTGTAGTGTGTGTGGTATGTGTGGTGTGTGTGGTGTGTGTAGTGTGTGTATAATGTGTGTAGTGTATGAAAAAGTGTGTGTAATATGTGAAATGTGTGTAGTGTGTGTAGTATGTGTAGTGTGTGTAGTGTGTGAAATGTGTGTAGTATGTGTAGTATGTGAAATGTGTGTAGTGTGTGTAGTGTGTGAAGTGTGTATAGTGTGTCAAGTGTGTGAAATGTGTGTAGTGTGTGTCAAGTGTGTGAAATGTGTGTAGTGTGTGTAGGGGAAAAATCATTTTTAATCCTGTATATTAGGTCTTGTCCAGTAAAAATCATGTATGTTAGAAAATTTCAATTTTAGTCCTGTATGTTTCCAAAGTTGTCCAATTTAAGGACACTGACCATCAGAAATGACCAATTTGGCCATAATTAATCACGTGTGACACACGTGACTAATGAATTTGAGAAAGATGAAGAAAGAAAAAAAAAATTAAATGTACCTCATACGAAAATTAGGGTTTACCTTTTTCTTTTCTTTTTGGGCGATCTACTAAAGTAATTTAATTATTTGACATGTTATCTGGACAAATACTTAACACATAAGTATTAGCACTCAAAAGCCCTAAATTTATTAGTCCAATTCGGGCTAAATTAGTCGTTTGTGATGATTAGTGTCCTTAAATTGGACAATTTTTGGAACATATAGGACTAAAATTAAAATTTTCTAACATACAGGACTTTTACTGGACAAGGCCTAACATACTGGACTAAAAATGAAATTTTCTTGTGTGTGTAGTGTGTGAAATAGTGTGTGTAGTGTGTGAAGTGTGTGAAGTGTGTCAAGCGTGTGAAATGTGTGTAGTGTGTGTAGTGTGTGAAATAGTGTGTGTAGTGTGTGTAGCGTGTGAAATGTGTGAAGTGTGAAGTGTGTGAAGTGTGTGTAAGTGTGTGAATTGTGTGTGAAATTTGAGTGTAATAATTAAGATCTTAAAAAATAAGATGGAAATAAGATAGGGTATAGCAACTTATTTTTTTTTAGAGTTTATAAGCTCTTGGAGCTTATATTTTGGTCTTATAAGCTCTTAAACATCTTATTTTGCCAAACACTTTGTAAGAGTTTATAAGCTCCTAAACATCTTATTTTACATTTTTTTCCTTTCATATAGATATACCGTTTGGAAACCAGAGGTATATAAGGAAAAGAAGGAAAATAATTAATACATATGCTATCTCTTAGTCGTAATTAAGGAAAATTAATTAACAAAATCAGATTAAGAAAAATAAGCATTGTTTTTATTTGAAACCGGGCATATATATGAAAAATAAGGAAAGTGAGTAATTATAAAATTCAATACTATGGTAAAGAAAAATTAATCAAATCATGTATTACAAAAATTAATATAATCATGTATTAGGAAAATTAGACTAAGGAAAATAAGGATAAATTTTGTATTCATTTGAAATTGGACCAATATAAGAAAAATAAAGAAAATAATTCAATCTTTATTGAAGTCTGCTATCTTCAAGTAGTAATTAACCAAATCATATATCAGGAGAATCTGATTGAGGAAATCAATATTAATTTTGGTTTCCATTTGAAACTGAACGTATGTAAGGAAAAGACGTAATTCATCATTTTTTATAATTTTTTTTGCTTAAGTCGGTCTACTTTCAAATGAATACAAATTTAACCTTAATATCATTAGCGAATCTAAATAAATGACAATGAATAAACAAACAAAAATTATTATGTAAAAAAATAAATGTTAGCAATTCTAATAATTTAATTAACTGATTATAAAAGTGCATATTAGATCTTGATTTTAGTTTTTAAAATAAGAGTTCAGATACTAAAACAATGATTTTTCGTCCAGAATTTATAAAATTTATGTTGAATTAAATAAACTGAATATTTGTAATTTTTTATAATAAATAAATCAATTAAGTTGAATTTTTTTTTTAATATAAAAGCTTTTTAGTTATAGACCAATATAAATTAATAGATATACAAAAAATTAGTTGTAAGAAAAACAAGGAAAGTAATTCAATGTAAGACTTTTTATGGAAGTTTATTATCTCCCAGTGGTCATTACAAAAAATTCCAAATTATGTATTAGGAGAATTACACAAGGAAAAATTGTTATTTTGGTTTCCATTTGAAATCGGACGCATATAAGGAAAAGATATAATGACTTACTTGCCTTATTTTCTTATATCGGTCTAGTTTCAAATGAAGACAAATTTATCCTTACCTTCCTTAGTTGAATTTCCATAATACTCCCTCCGTCCCGGTTAACTTGTCACAGTTGATCGGGCACGGATGTTTAGAAAAAACAGATTTTGTGTAATCTTTGACTTTTTTAAAGGTAGAGATTGAATCTGGATATTTTGAGGGCGGAGATTGTTGCATTTAATTGCCATTTATGGGTGTGACAAAATAAGTGGGACGGACCGAAATGAAAAGTAGGACAAATTAACTGGGACGGAGGGAGAACATGATTTGGTTAATTTTTGTAATACACGATTTTATTAATTTTCCTAATTATGATATTGAATTTTATAATTAATTACTCTCCTCATGTGCAATATGAAACAACCATGAATAAACAAACAAATATTATTATTTTAAAAAAATAGTAGCAAATCTAATAATATATTCAACTGATTATAAAAGTGCATATTAGGTCTTGATTTAGATTTTAAAATTGGAGATCAGATATTTAAAAAATGATTTTTTTCCCACATAACTTAAATAAAGAAATTTATAAAATTTATGTTAAATAAAATAAACTGAATACTTGTAAATATTTATAATAAATAAGTTATTTTTAAAAATAAATTTATATAGCTAATTTTTAGGTATAGACTGAACCCGATAATATAGTTCAACCCACAATTTACATTTAAATATAACAGAAAAAAATCAACCAACAAACTATGAATCCAATATCTCGCTATTATATGATATGGGTGCCAAATTTAAGATCGAAAATTTGTGATTAATATGATGTATTTTGCATCGGCCACGGATTAGAAATGAAAAAAGTTATTTGTATTTTAGAAATTATAAAAAGATATTAAACTTACCTAAGTTGATAACAACTTACCAAATAATAATTGAAAAAATACAATTACATAAGCACGTTTCTGTTGGCTTTCATATACATACACACACATATTATTCATATATCATTTTCTTGTTTTACTTATTTTTAGAATAAATATGATAAATTTATTTCGATTGTTTCAATAAAGTTAGAATATTAGAATCACACTACTTGTAAACTTGAAACCTCTCTCTCTTATAGATACGGTACTCTTGGTCTCTCTATTATTACACATGTGGTTATTTATCATCAAATTACTTAATTTATTTAATTGATTAATTAAACCAACTATACTTGTTAAATTAAACCGAAATTCAAATTGAAATTCAAATTAGTTTAATTAACAATTCCCATGATAAACCAGGTAAATTACGTTTATTACAATAATTTAGTTTCCGAATTTAATTGTGGTAACGAGAACTTTAAAATGTAAAACATGAGAACGATTGTTAATATATTAAATGTATGTAAGCATTAACGTATAGTAGAGAATCCTATAATAGTGATTTAATGTTAGATATTATAGTAGTACATCTGTCATATTTATAGACTTTCTCATTTTCTTAAAATTATCTGAAAAATTTCGAGATCATTTACACTATATATAGTCAAGTAGTTGCGAAGAAAAAGAATAACTGACACAAGAAAAAGAAAAATGGGTGTCTCCTCAAAATTCTGCATTCTCTTTAGCCTTCTGCTTTTCACATCAGGTAATTTCTTACGCATCTTATCATTTTATGTTTTTTATGTTACAGAGGTTCCACCAAATAAGCTTCTTTCTCTTCACTTCATAACTTTATTAGTATAACAAAAATCGTAATTTTGCAAAATATTGTTAAATCATCATTAACTTTACTTTTACTTTTTTCATCCAAGAATTATGGGATGTTATATATTAATATAATAAAAGAATGATGATAATATTCATTTTCCATCACACGATAGAGACGGAGTATCTAATATTCGGTTGTTTTTTCATCACTAATTAGATACTAATAAATTTTTGTCATTTTTTTTTATCACTATTTTATTTTTTTTTTCATTTTTATTTAGTAATTAATTATTATTTTATTTTTTTTTTTCATTTTTATTTAGTAATCGATATTATCCGTTACTAATTTCCTTGTATAATGTAAAATTTCTTGCAGTGAGGGGATATTGATTTTTTATGTTGTATGTATTAAAATTTTGATAGCATAAATGGATAAAAGTAGTTTATTATGGAGCTTTTTGTATTCATCATTTGCGTTAATTATGCCTCTCAGTCTGAATCCAAAGAGACACCATGGCTTTTCTCTCTGCTCCTAAAAGTAGTATCACTCCTTTTATTTTGGCTAAATCCATTCCCCCATCATCATGAATATATCCGACCCGACCCCGAGCCCCATAAGTATAACCAAGTCTAGATCCGGAAGATATTGTGTGCCCAAAGGAATCATCCACGGCAATAGGAGGCTACTGGTCTCCAAATATGTTCACCATAGCTTTAATTGGATGGATGGGCATCCCATCCACACATCCAATTGTCTTTTTAAAACTAGGCTGGCCCCGTTCCCCATCGAATCACCCAACGTTGTCCAAACATAGCCGTAGACTCTTAGGAACTACTAATTAGGAGTATTGGAGGAGCATGATGAGCAAGGTCACAAGTTGGTTTTATCTTTTCTTCGTATTTCAGAGATAAGTTTTTTTTTTCTAGATTGATATGTATCTTAACTAGTATTTTTTAGATTGTATGTTTAGGTTTGGATGAGAAAATTAAGGGGTATGATGCATGAACAAATAAGCCCTCAACCATATATTATAGATGTGGTAGCTTAGAAAAAACTTAGGGATAATTATAGGGATGGTATTGAAAAGAACGGGTGTTAAGAAAAATAACTATTTATAAATAAAGCACAAAAGCTAAACTAATATATACTAAAAAAACGGAGGTAGTATCTTATTATGTCTGTTTAAATTCATTGATTGTAAGGCTAGAGAGTAGATTGAAGTGAACTTCCTTTAATGGATGTTAAGTTAATTAAGCCTTATTTTATTTCTTTTTTCATGTGTTATATTTTTCACTTGTACGTACAAGATAATATATATTTCAAAATACTAAAAATGGATGTAGTATTCATTTTGTTGTTTATAAAGTTTCCGAACAACAAAAAGAACTATTGTTGTTTTTTCTCAACTAAATAATACTTTACCACTTCTGATATATATATATATATATATATATATATATATATATATATATATATATATATATATATATATATATAAATGATAAAAAACCTTGGTATCTTGATTTTCATAGAACATGTTTGTGAAAATAATTAAGGGTAGTTTGAGTGAGATTATTGATTTTCTTATTTTTATTATGAGAGGATAGAGGGAGGAAAGTAGAATGAAATAGTTATGTGTTTTAAATATTTATATTAAATTGAAATTTTGATTTGCAGTTATGGGTGATATTAAAGAAAGCAATAAGAAATTTGTTTGCATATGTACAAAACATTACGGAGGTTGTGATGCTGGATGTGATGCAAGGTGTAATGCAGCGTACCCAAACAATTTAGTGGGTTCAAAATGTTGGCCTCGTGACCGCCTCCACCCCTCTTGGTGCTCTTGCTCCTATTCTTGTCCTTGTTAACAATCTCATCTCATCTCAACTCAAATAATGATTATCACATATTTTTATCTCTACCATGTTACTTCAATTTCTTTTTCGAAATTATTACGATAATCCCATTGCTCTTTCGTTGGCTTGTACACTTTTTATTATAACTTAAATCTGTCCAAACTTCAAAGGATAACTCCAAAACTTATATTATCATAATAGAATATCTTTTAAACTAGAACAATAACCACCGCTCACTATCATCAAATATAATTGAAAATAAAAAGAAAATAGTTAGATACGACTCTTTCATTATTTTATTTCAACTTTAGGGATAATGCAATTTAGACACACTTATCAACATTTAGTCCCATAATTTAATAAAACTTGCTATTTAATGCCAAATATGGCAAGATTTTTTCAAACCCCTCACAATTCGTCATGTGGTCAACAAATTTACTTTTGGCTCCATAACTTATTGCTTTTATGAAAACTAGTATTAATCCCGTGCGATGCACGGAAATTTTATTTAAAAATAATTTAATTAAATTAAATATCATATAATTTAATATAAAAAATGTGACTGTTTTATCCTAATAAAATAAATATTTATGATTAAACATTATAAGTTATATAAATATAAGTTTCTCCCACGTTATATATAAATTTAATATAAATTATTGTATGTATATTATAGATTAACACTAAAATAAAATATTAAATATAAAAAAATATTTCAAATGACTTTTTCTTATCTCTAAAATTCAAACACGGATCTAGTATGCTTACACAAATAGCTTAATTATTTATGAATATTCAAACACACATAAATATATAAATATCAACTCATATTATTGAATAAAATAAATTGAATAAAGTTGTAAAATAATTAGTTTCCTTTAATCTTTCCATTTTATATTAGACATTTAATTTATTTAAATATAGCTTCAAATTCTAACTATTACTATTTAACTTTAGAAAAATCTCATTTGCGAGTTTTTATACTTTACTTGATGATTTCAGCTATACGAAATTAACAAAATAATAAAATAAAATTCAAAAGTTATTCAATAGTTTCAACAACAAAATAAAACTTATGAGTTCTTCTACATTTCTTAATATTTCATACATATGGTGATATTTTTCAAATAAACTACACATTTATATTGTAAATAGTAGATTTATTTAAAGATACACATTGATTAGTGTAACAAAAAGAAAATCTTAGGTTGCAACATGTGGAAAAAAAAAAAGACATAGTTGAGATGGTTAATGTGACCAAGTATTAAATTTTTAGGTTGCAAAGTCTTAAAAGATATATAGTTCAGGTTAGTTAATTTTGCGTATTTAAAAGAAGTTTAGGTTGCAAAGTGTAATTATTTATTTAAAAACAATATTAATAAATGTAAAATATGAAGAAAAAATCAAGGTTAATTATCGTATATATGCGCAAAAGTCGTAGTTTAGTGATTAATCATACAAAAAATATTATTATAACAAATAGATATGAGCAAATTTAATGATTTAATAAGCTGATTATAAATCAAGTATCAAATTTCACTTTAATTCACTAAACGTACGTGTCAATTATATATACATTTATTTTTCTCTCAATATAATAAATGAAGAAAAGTTGAGAAAATTCGGGTTAAATAAATAAATTGATTAGTTATAGTTTTAATCAATAATCAAGTAATATTAATTTTAAAGGAGAATTATTTAACTGATTTTTTATCTGTATTCCAGACCAATACTATATAGTACAACCACAATAAACACTGAAATCTAATAACTCTAATAATTAACGAACAAATAATATAATATTTAATTCGAGTAGCTTAATTAATTATATCGTCAAAAGAGGTATTTGATATCTTATACATAATAACTAAATTAGAAATGAAAAAAAACTATTTGCAACTTTAAAATCTAAAATCAATTTTGATTCTTGTCAAATATGACAATTTACCAATTAAAGTTCATAATTTTAACCGCGTTGTACTTAAAGAATTTCCCCTACTATGACTTATATCTATATAATATGTATATATATATATATATATATTATATTTTTAATTTATGAAAATAATATTTAAACTCTAACTATAAACAATTAAAAATAATCATGAAATATATTATAAAAGACGCTAATATTTTATTCGGATATTTCACATGTAATGTATACTTTTTCTTTATGCTCTTACCTTTATTTTATATTTTTTAATTTATCCAAATATATTTTCAAGCTCTAATTATAAATACTAAAAAAAATTCTTTCAAATTTTGTATTCTTATTTACATTTTTTAACATTTCACTCTGTGCTTTTAAATACACTTAAAAACTTCTTATTTTCAATAAATTCTTACTTTAGCAAAATAAGATCTAAACATTATTTAATAATTCGAATACCAAGTTAAAGTGTGCGAGTTCTTCATAATATTTGAATATTTTCATATTTTATTTGGTATTGTAATTTATTTATATAAATGATATATAGTTCTTATAAATAGTTTATTTATTTAAAGGAAAAAAATTTGATCAATGCAAACAAAATTACTTAGGTTGTTAAGAGTAAAAAAACATAATTGAGGTTAGTTGGTGTGACATAGTATTGTGTAGGTTACAAAATGTAAAAATATATAGTTGAGGTTTAGTTTGACAAAAAAAAGAAATGAAGTTGAGGTTTAATTAACGTAAAAAAAGTAAAAAGATCTCAAAGTGTAACAAAAGTCATAATTTAGGTTGCAAAGGGTAATGTTTTTTAGAAAATCAATTTTAACAAAATATACATAATAAAAATATCAATGAGTAATATAAATAATTTCAATAACAATTTTAATACATAATTATACATATACTCAAAGCTCCATACTTTTGTGATAAAATAAATATATCAACAAATAAAATGATTATAAAATAGATATTAGTTTTGGCCTTTGATTTAATAAAGCATGAATTTCATTATTTAAACAATGATTTTTCTTCCCATGTAACTTAGATAACAAAAATATTTCAAAAAAACCGTGTTAGATAAAATAAAATAATTAGTTGTATTTTCGTAAAAAAAATACTCAATTAGTATTTTATAAGAAAATTATTTTACTAATGCTTAGTTGCAACTCAAGCCAACATATTGTAGTCCAATTTACAATTAACACTCAAATCTAGAATAAAAAAATTACCAACAAATAATCTATTTTCTTAAATCAAATATCTCATTATAATATATGCCATATGTATGTCAAACTGAAGATCATGAAAAGATGAATAATTTGATATATTATGCATAAAAATGGATTATAAATAAAAAAGTTATTTGTATTTAAAAAAAAAAATGAAAAAAAGTTATCAACTTAGCAAAAATAACAAAAGATTACCAATTATGGCTTAAAATTTAGGAGGGAAAATTAAAATTACATAAATACCCTCCATTTTACTTTTATATATATATAGATAGTCATATATATACCTTTTTTTTTTTTTTTCAATTTTGTTCTGTAAATCCAAAAATCACTTAAACTTTAGGCAAACACTTGTCTGGAATTGCAAAAATTAGCATGTGCACGTTATGTGAGGGCTGATTGGAGGTTTCTGGCAAGATCTATAATGTGGAATTAGAGACCCCATATGGACAAATTTAACAAATTAATGCATTGTTCACCAAACCATTAAAATTATAAGTGTGTTTTTTTACTATATTATCTGGGCTTATAAGGGCTACCAAATGAGTCCTAAGAATATTAATAATCATAATAATAACAAAGATTGTAAAAATAAGAATAATAAAAATATAATCAATTAATGTGGGATAATAATAATAGTAATAATAATGGTGGTTGATAATAATATTACTAATAATGTTAATAATAATGTTGATAAAAACTTATGAATAATGATAAATATAATATTTCTAAAGAAAGTAATGATAGGAGATTAAGAATAACAATAATAATAATAATAATAATAATAATAATAATAATAATAATAATAATAAATGTAGTAATAACAACAATAAACGTATTAAAATTATGAATTTATATATATATATATCTATATATATATAAAAATATCAGTAATCATAATAATAATAATAATACTAATACTAGTGGTACTAATACTAATAATAATCATAATAATAATAATAAAATAACAGTAACAGTACTAGTAGTAGTAGTAGTAGTAGTAGTAGTAGTAGTAGTAGTAGTAGTAGTAGTAGTAGTAGTAGTAGTAGTAGTAGTAGTAGTAGTAATAATAATAATAATAATAATAATAATAATAATAATAATAATAATAATAATAATAATAATAATAATAATAATAATGAAAAAATTGGCATTAACATACACAATGAAAATGTAACTAATAGGCGCAATTAAGGTAATCACAATTAATGGACCATAATAACATTACTAAGAGCCAAAATAAAAAATAAAAAACATCTATTTCTTCCACTGCATATACATAAATGTTCACAAAAAAAAAAAAAAAAAAAAAAGAATCATGGCCAGTCTTTTTTGTTTAATTCTTTACAATTCACAGTCATTGGGAAAAAATAATAAGAATTACATATAAAATTTTGATACCTTAGTGAAGATACGCTGTAATTGTATTTATAAGCCTACTTCCGGGCCAAACGAGGGGTAACACTGTGTCGACTAATTTTTCCTCAAATGAACTTCGACAACTTTCAAAATAATTAGAAAAAGATTACAGAAAATATAACACTGGTATAGCAATCGAAATTTATAATATAAATTATGGAAAACGTTTAAATATAAATAAATTTGTAACCTTAGCAAACTATCTTCAGTTTTGTGTAAGTCTTCTACACAACAAATGTGATGCTTGAATACGTTTGTGTATAATCAAGTGAGATATAGAGATGAAGAAAAACTTTTAAGAGAAACTTTTGAGAGAAAACATTCTGTAACTGTTTTGAGAAGAAGAGATGAGATAAGAAGAAGAAGTAGGAAGATGATACATATATAAAAAATATCCGGTCAAACCTTCCATCACAAAATTCAATTTGATGGGACTTGACACCGCTGCCCCTGCACCACCGAACTGCTGCACCACTGCATACCACCACCCCCTGCTGCACCACTGTAGCGTCTTGTCACTTCAACCCCCCACCCCCATGAACTCGGCCATGCGACAGGCAAGTTACTGTATAAGAAAAAAAATACTAAATACCGTATGTCGCCCCTGTCAGGGTCGACTTTAATTACAAATACATACCACATACCGTATGATGCCTATGGCACAAGCGATTTCCCAAAAAAAAAAAAAAAAAGAAAATTTAATTACTTTGAATAGGGCATGTCAGATTTTTGTGAAGTCGCCTGTGCCGCAGACGACTTCACTTAATCTGGTAAATAATAAAAAAGGACACTTAAATTTTAATACTTTGGTGAACAGTGCCACAGTTAATTAAATTTGCCCCCATATGACACTGATGTTGATGATTATTTTAATACATATTCAAAGAAAAAATACCAACTAAATGTATAAAAAGTGAATCAAACAAATTTTCAAAATAAAAAGAGTTAAAAAAACAAAAATTCATAAAATTTATAAATAAATAAATAGTATGTCTTGCCCGCATCTCCCTTTTCCTCACCCCATTTCTCCATTATCATTGTTGTTCTGTGTCTTAGATGAGGCTGTTATCCTTCTTCCATCATTGCATGTATTAAATTTTTTCGTTTTGTTTCTTCTTTCTTTCCTGTAGAAGCAACTGACATTTTGTAGGCGAGTCATGATGACGAATTATTTCAAGGCTATTTTTACTCGCATGACAAAAAATTCTCACCACACTATAATTATTTTTCACATCACACTAAAGTTATAAAATTCAGCTCATTTACTTTAGATTCCACATTTCTGGACCTTTTTATCCTTCTAAAAAACCTTGAATTGAAAAAAACATCAGACGTGAAACAATTAGAAAATGGAGGGCCAAAGATTTTTAGAAGGAGGAATTGGAAGAACAGAAGAAAATCAATTTCGTTCAACATCAATGCAAAACTTTGAAAGGGAATTGAAAGAAGATCTAGAGTTTCTCCATTAAATTCACAAGTTGATATGATTCGACATTTAATGGTCGAAATGTTATCACAATCTTGACTATTACTTGCCGGGCAAAAACTTGTATGTGACCGTCACACGATCGTCACACGGTGTGACAGAAAAAAATATCATTTTTTGTGGTAAAAGTATCACGTTTATCTGTAAAAGTATCACATTTTTTTAACCAAAAAAAAAAAAAGTATCACTTTTATCTGTAAACGTATCAATGTAGTAAAAGTATCACTTTTTTCCTATAAAAGTATCATTTTTTCCTGTAAAAGTATCAATGTTTTCTGTAAAAGTGTATTTCGTCACACGTGTGACCGTTCACATACAAGACTCACTCATTAATATTTAAACTTTATTTTAATCAACACGAATAAATTATATTAAGAATTTATTGAATTCATTTGAAATTAAAAAAATTATTAAGAATAAGTTTATAAAAAGCTGGAGCATATTCAAATTTCATAAATTATTTGACATCATGATCAGGCAAATTTAATTAAGTAGTGTACTGTTCACCACTGGATTAAAAATTTAAGCGTGTTTTTTCCTTATTTACAGGATTAAGTGAAGTCACCTGTGCCACAGACGACTTCACAAGAATCTGACAACTACTATTCAATGTCGCCCCTCGCAGGGGCGACTTCTAATATAATTTTTTTTTTTTATTTGTGAAATCGCCTCTCCCGTAGGCGTTTTAGCGTATATATTTGGAGGTTAATAATGATATGCTTATGAAACTTCTAGTTCTGGAGACTATATATGGTCACAAATATTTTAACTGAGAAATGTTATAATGCTGCATTACATCTGGATATGATTATATATATGGTGATCAAATATTTTAATTGAGATATGTTATAATGCTACATTAGATCTTACGCGGGATGATCGGTGTTGTAAAAATCGCTAGTTGCTAATCGATTTATTAGGGCCTAGCATTTAGAGCATTTAGAGCATCTAGACAACGTCTAAGAAACACCACCTTACACGAATAATTTAATTATTTAATAAATAAATAGTACATAAAAAAATATTATAAATAATAAATTAAACATTCAAACTTTAAAGAGTTTACAATAAGTGGAGGGGAAATTACTAAATTAGGGTGTGAAAACAAATTAAAATTTTAAAGGGTTCACCTAAAAATGTCAAACACACTAACAAGGTAAAAAAAAAAAAAATAATGAATTGAAATTATAAAAAAATTAAAATTTGGGCAGTTAGGCGGATTAGTCGGCGACTTGGTGGATTAGTCATCGATTAATCGGTTTAGGCGGCGCCAGACTCGGTTCCCATCTAAATTGCCCAATTTTCCTAAAATCGTCTAGGCAGTCGCCTAGGCCTTTTTTTAGAACACTGGGGATGATAATGGAACGGGTATGAGGCGATTTAGGATTTATTTTGGACAGGATTATAGATTTAGCAAAATTCGCCTCATACCCGTTCCATTATCATCCCCAGTGTTCTAAAAATCGGCCTAGGCGGCTGCTGAGGCGATTTTAGGAAAATCGGGCAATTTAGTTGGGAACCGAGTTTGGCGCCGCCTAACCGATTAATCGATGCCTAATCCACCAAGGCGCCGACTAATCCGCCTAACTGCACAATTTTTTTTTTTTTTTTTTTTTATAATTTCAATTTATTATTATTATTATTATTCTTATTTTTTATTTTATTTTTTTAATTTTTATTACCTTGTTAGTGTGTTTGACTTTTTAAGGTGAACCCTTTAAAATTTTAATTTGTTTTCACACCCTAATTTAGTAATTTCCTCTCCACCTATTGTGAACTCTTTAAAGTTTGAATGTTTAATTTATTATTTTTAATATTTTTTATGTACTATTTATTTATTAAATAATTAAATTATTCGTGTAAGGTGGTGTCGCTTAGACGTTATCTAGACACTCTAAATGCTAGGCCCTAATAAATCGATCAGCAACTAGTGATTTTTACAACACCGATCATCCCTGCGAAGATCTAATGTAGCATTATAACATATCTCAATTAAAATATTCGATCGCCATATATATAGTCATATCCAGATGTAATGCAACATTATAACATTTCTCAATTAAAATATTTGTTACCATATATAGTCATATCCAGAACTAGAAGTTTCATAAGCATATAATTATTAGCCTCCAAATTTAAATATACGTATATATACGCTAAGACGCCTATGTGAGAGGCGATTTCACAAATAAAAAAAAAATTATATTAGAAGTCGCCCCTGCGAGGGGCGACATTGAACAGTGGTTGTCAGATTTTTGTGAAGTCGTCTGTGGCACAGGCGACTTCACTTAATCCTTAAATAAGGAAAAAACACGCTTAAATTTTTAATTCAGTGATGAACATTACACTACTTAATTAAATTTGCCTCATGATCAATTATTTATCATCAATAAAGACAAAACCTAATATGAGACCGTCACACGACTGTCACACGGTGTGACGAAAAAAATATCATTTTTTGTGATAAAAATATCACGTTTATTTGCAAATGTATCACTTTTTTTTAAACAAAAAAAAGTATCAAATTTTAGGGTCATTCTGGTACGCAATCGTTGCATATATGCAACCGAAGGGTAACTTTGTCAATTTCATTATTTAAAATGGGACCCAATTTATTTTTTAATTCTTTGAATGTGCAGGTGGCAGATTCAATAATTATCCTTTTAATTTGACGGCGAAGAGAAAGGGGCTAGGCGAGGCGTTGATTGTGGCCAACGCCAACCTCAGTAGTCAGTAGTGATGAGAGAGTTTTCCGAGGGGGGGTGGAATTCAAATGCCAGGAAATAGTAAAGGGCTTCTTCTTCCATTTCCATAATTTCTGTTCATTGTAGGGGTGACATCTTTAATTGATTATTCCAACCGTTAGGTCAGCAATATCAACGGGGAAGAGAGAGAAGTGATGGGGGATAGAAATTTGAAGGACGGGGTTAGTTTCACAAAATGGGGCAAATAATTTAGTGGTGAGTGAGGAACCCTACTGGCCTCCATTCGCGATTTGGAATTGGGCCGATGCCCGTGAGAAATTCCGTTTAACAAGGGGCAAATCGCTGCACCGTGTGAGAGAAGGGAAGGTGACATTCATTCTCGCTACACCGTGTGAGAGAAGGAAAGGTGACATATGAATTGCAACAGAAAGAATGGCTGTTCAAGGCGAAGGAGGAACAACGGTGGCACAAGTATCCACGAGTTTGACGCGGTGTTTGTAGAGATAGAAAGTAAATGCGACAGCACTCCGAGGGTAAGGGTCGCTGATAAGATTGTGATTACTACTTTCTTAGTTGAATTTGACCGCCGAGCTTCTGCTGGCTGGTGATGGTGGGGCTTGCTGGACCACCGTCGTCCATTCGGAAGTTCGTGGAAGAATGGCTGGCCTTGGTCAGTGAGCGGATGTGGCTCGAATTGGGGCGGCGATTTCGGCGAAATTGGGGCGGCGGTTTCGTCAATGAAGTATATGGAAGCAATGGCTGGTGCAGAATTCTCCTATTGCTGTCGTGACCTGGAAATTTGGTAGATTAGACCTCGAAAGATGCAACCAGTGATAGGAATAGGACAACGACAATGGTAATATAATTTGCTTTCACTGTGCTGTTATCACCTTGCTAAACTCCTCTTATGTTTTTTTCTTTCACCTTATTCATCTCCGGTCCTAAATTCCCGGAGGTCGGTCCACTCCAAGAATGCGAGAGAAAGAGTGACAAGAGAGAGTCTGTCAAGAGAAGCTTCTGAGAGCTGCAAGATCTGGAATTGTGATCTAGAATTACATCTTCTCATTTCAGTTAGTTGTTTGATGCTAAAACAAAGGTTGTTTCTTTATGCATTTATTGGCCCCATCCCTCTTCTTAAAAGGACAGGAATCATTAAGAGCTAGTGGCTATGTGTTTGAGGACTCCAAACAAAAATGGAGTAGCTGTAAGAACGTAGTATAACAGAAGTACTAAAAGACTATAAGTATATCCCTTCTTACTTGGTTTCAATGTCCTAATTACGAGACATAATCATGTTAGCTTCCCCTCTAGTTTCTCTTTAAAAGAGTTATAGATGCTATAGGTCGCTGTACAAATTTGTGAAAGCATATTTGCACATCCAGTCATCCACCCCCCTGACTTTAGTTGTCCATTTCGTTTGATGCCGGCAAGCCTTGTCCTCTCTTTCCATCTTACTGAATTTTAAGTGCCCAAACCTGATCAATAAGGGCAGGAAACCCCACCAGGAAAATATCAGCTGCGGTAGCTATGGCTCACATAGGGATTCCAGTCATTTTGGACACAACTCCTTCAGATTTTCTCCAAATTAGCTTGTTTTTTCCTTAGTTTCCTGCTCTTAATTCTACTCGGTTTGCTTTATTATATCGGTTATTATTGTTTTATCTGGGTTTCATTTGTGCCTTAATTTAAATTTAGTTTTAAGCCAAGATCTGATTTATGGTAGAATGATTCTAATGTGGATTGTCCAGATTTCCATTATATTGTTTTGCAGTCATCTTGCTGTGGTATGAAACTTTGTAACTGAAATAATAATTTTGTGTGATTGAATTGAGATCACATAATTCTGAATTTATACAAGATTAAAATTTACTCTGTATTTCTGAGTTGTTAAGCGTTACGGGTTACATCTTGCAGAAGAAGGAGGTGAAATTTGTTTGGATGATATCATGTTACTTGTACTAAAAGGGTCTTTAATTAACTGGGATTACGGTTCCATATGAACTATAAGAAACCATTAATTTGCTAACCAATGAATTTATTTGATTTCAGAGTATATAATATATAATGTGTAAGCAGACATGGTTTATGGTCCGAAGGTGCGGAAGTCTCCAATGGCATGATTTTCCATATTTTCATTAGAGCTGCAGGCATGTGAAGACTTATGACCAGTTTGAGACTCGGGGTGTGAGAACTGCTCCTTTTTCCAGATGGAGGTACTGACCATGAAAGAGTCGTCGACTGCACAACCCCCAATTCAACCGTTAGGTCATCTCAGTCATGGACCATAATAGAAGTTGGGCTGCTCGCTGAATTCGCTTTGGGGAATTTGTCTAGGGGTTGCTATACATTTGCAGTCTCTGAAGAACTCTCTCCGTAGTAGCAGGTTATTTTTCTTGTGTTCATCTGCTCCCCGTAATATGTTCTCCTCCTATAAACTGCATTATTATCAGTAATGAAGTGTCATAATTGCCAAACCGATAGGCCTTGTGCTATCAGATTTAATTTATGCCTCCATCTTTGGTCTTAAATCTGAAGCCTACCTTCTAATTTTATGAATATCTCCATTAATTGAATTTGTAATCAATTCTTTATGACCTCACATTTCTTGGATCTAAAATGAAAGGAAATTATGTGAATATCCTAGATTGATTAGATTTCTGTTGTTCCTAAAATTAGTTTTAATATATTATTTCTTATGGTACAGAATAGTTGTGAAGAGTGCATCCCTTACTATTCAATGAAACGTGTTGGTGGCTAGTGGAATATTCCTCTCAATTGCCTCTTAACTCGTTCTCAAGACAGAATGTAAATGTTTGAGCTTTGACAATTCTTTCCTTTTCTTTAGGGAAATGTTAATTATTGTCTCTCTTTGTTTTCTTTTTTCTTCTCATCATCTTCTTCCTTTTGTTTCTTTCCTCGCTTTTGTCTTACCCTTTTCTTTTATCGCTAACATCTTCTAAGTTCTACCTAGATTTTCTAAGTTCCTTTTGTTTCTTTCCTCGCTTTTTTTTTTTTTTTTTTTTTTTTTTGCATCTAAGAATTTTATTTGAGCCGAGTTTTTCTCTTCTCTCATTACATTTCGCATTTGCATATTGAAGCCTAGCAAATGTCTATCCAATTGATGTTGCAAGAAACATTGCAGGCTTTGATCCTGAAACAATGTGAGGCATTTCTGCCCTATTATTTTCTATAGTTCAAAAGATGAGATTTTATGAAGTCATATTATCAATCGCATGACATGGTTTTTTTCTTTTTTTTTTTATGTGCTGCAGTTGTGGTCTCAGACTTTCACCGTAGCTGAAACTATGCTTAAGCAGGACCTTAAGGGAGTGGATCTCGGTTGCTTTGGGGTGAGAACTTTAAAATGACCAGCTAAATCATAATATTCATTCGCAATGTGTGAAACATAGAGTGGGCATATAGTTTATGATGATTAATTGTGACATGTTTATGCATTTTTTTAATCTTAGGAATTTTATTGTTTATGCTATTTTTTTTACCTTGCGATTGTAGAAGTAGATTATCCAAAATATTTTAGACATCGTATGAGTAGTATAAGGACGCAGAGAAGGTAGGGGTATTTTTCAATCAGTATTGTTATTATGGTTTAGAATAAGTGTGGAAATGATTGGAATAAATGCAAATTGATTGACTTGATTATTTTCCAATCTTACTGTTTGTTTGTAGTGATTTATTCTATATACCATGTGCTCTTTTTTCTGTTTTTTCCTGATGGCAATGGTACTGTTAGCCACAGTAGGATAACTGTGTTCTAGAATGCAATAAATGCAAATAGCTCTGTTTGGATTCAGTAGATGAAAACTCCGAAGATCACAGAGTAATAGATCGTCGAATTTCTGCCACTTCTACGAGTTTGGTGGTTTAACTTCTGCAAATTTGTTTTACTTCATATCTTCCTTCTTGTAATTACTTTATGTAGTTTCTTTTAATTTTCTGGCGTTTCCAAAGGTTTGGACTCTTGGAAAGAAGAAAAGAAACAATTAAGTTTCCAAATAATTCCATTGTTATCATTTTTCGCACATTGTAACAATTGTTTTACGGTATAATGGTCTTTCAGACTCACATTTGTTTTTTTTCATCGTTTTATTCTCCATAATGTTTCCCTCACTTTACATGATAAGCCACGGGGCTAAATTGTATATTTCTTAATGATACTTGATACATCTCGCTTTCCTAAACCACTTCATTTTATATCATTTTAGCAGGTTTTAGCTGACATTATTGGCTTACCTTGCCGAATTGCAAAAGGATGCAAATGTTGTGCTGGAGAAGATGCTTCCTCGTGTCTTGTTTGGACTGAGCTAGAAAGGTATATATTATTGGTCAATGCTTTAACCATTGTATCGAAGTCAGCCCCGGGGCTTGAACAAAGAACAATTGCCATTCCCCTAGTCGAAAATGGTCGGGGTTCATATTTCATGGAAAACAGAAATAAGATATGTGGAATTACTATATTTCTCTTGCACTTAGAATTGAAGTTCGCTACAGATAGTAAATGGAGCAAACATGTTAAAAGACTGCAAGCATTGTGTTAATAAAGAATACTCTTCTTTTTGAAGATTTCTGCTATATGTCTGTTCTTTTATAGATATAGGTTTATGCGCTATTTGTCCGGTGTGTTGGTATGCTGATGGGCGATTGCGGTTTACATGAGTCTTGCTCCTTATTCTTTTCATTTTAAATTTTCAAGGTTGATTTGAGATGCTTTAATGTGGGTTCTTTGTTTGATATTTAAATAGCTAAAAATAAAAACAAGTGTGGTATCTATAATTGTAATATGATTCGTTTCAGATGTATTAATGCTACAATGTTCAACTATGTTGGTATGGTTTTACAGGGAGTATCTTTTTGATTTGATTGAGAAACCAGGATTCTTAAGCGGGCCTGATTCTTTATCAAATGGTCCATCTACAATCTCATTTTCTTCTCCATTATGGTTTCCTCGGATGAAGCAGGTGCAGCCTACAATTAACTTCAGATTGCTGACCAAATCGTATTTCCTGGACTTCCAATCTCTTAATCTCATAATTGATGAATCTTTAGCAGTGCATTTACTGCTTTTATTTTCCATCTTCTGTAGAGCGATATCTCCATGTGAGAAGGGGAGCTGACAGCAAATCCAAGCAAGAAGAATTGGAAGAATGGCGGATCAAGGCGGAGGAGGAACAACGTTGGCACAAATATACATAAGTTTTGAACATAGGCTGAGAATCTGCCTTCGCTGCAGGCTTGTGAAGACTTATGACCAGTTTTGAGACTTGGGGTGTGAGAACTGCCCCTTTTCCAGATGGAGGTAATGACCCTGAAAACACCAAACATTTTCATCTTCTAAGTTCTACCTAGATCTGTTGTTTTAGTTTGTCTCTTTTTGGATTTTCTTTTTTTTGTTGTGCATCTAAGAATTTTATTTGAGCTGAGTTTTTCTCTTTTCTCATTACATTTTGCATTTCCTATTGAAGCCTAGCAAATGTTGGTCCAATTGATGTTGCAAGAAATATTGCAAGCTTGGATCCTGAAATTCGACCCTATTATTTTTCTATAGTTCGAAAGATGAGATTTTATGAAGTCATTTGATATTGATTGCATGACATTGTTGTTTTCTTGTTATTTGATGTATTGTCTGCAGTTGTTGTGGTCTCAAAGACTTTCTCCACAACTTAGACTATCAAGACCTTAGGGGAGTGGATCTGGACTGCATTGGGGTGAGAACCTTACAGCTCAATGACCAGCTAGATCATAATATTCTTTGGAGAATGTGTAAAACATAGAGTGGGCGTATAGTTGCTGATGATTAATTGTGACATACTGACATGTTTATGCTATTTTTTTTTTATGTTGTGAATTTTAATGTTTATGCTATTTCTTTTGACCTTGTGATTTTTAATTTGATTGAGGTTGTAGAAGTGAATTATCCAAAATATTTTAGGCATGGCATGAGTAGTACAAGGATGCAGATAATTATGCAAGATTGGAGTATGTTCCAATCAGTATTGTGTGCCACAGTAGGATAACTGAGTTCTTGAATGCAATAAATGCAAATGGATTGACGATTTTAATGTTAATTAGGATAATTAGCAGCTTGTATTTAGTGATTTTTTGCTAGATGATATTGGCTCTTTTAGTGTCTTATCGTGATTGCAAATGTACTGTTAGTAATACTAGGACAACTTATAGAAAATAACCAAATAAACCTGTACGTAATTGTTGTGGTTAAATAGGATATGGAGCAGATTTTTATGTTGATTTATGCTCAATAAATTAGCTCCCATTTACTTAATTTAACAACCTACAATTAAATTTTGATTAAATTTCTTTTTTTATTATTATTTTCTATTAAATAATTATATGTTCTTTTTTAAAAAAAGCTTATTTTTTTATTTATAAATCTGTTATTATGTTGCCACATCAGCAAATAAAAAAAGGCTGCCATCTTAGCAATTATCGAAAGGTTAATCTGTTGCAGATGGTAATCGGGCTAATTTGACAAATTTTGAAACATAAGAACAAATTTTCAGAACTTAAAATGACAAGAATAAAAATCAAAATTAGTACAACATAATAGATGCAGGAACTATTTTCCCTTTTAGTTATTATTTCCTCCGTCCCACTCAATTTTGCACATTTTTCTTTTCGATCCATCCCATTCAGTTTTGTACATCCTTAAAAAGGAATTTTTTCTTACAATCTACTCCTCAAAATCTTTATCCTCAATCTCCACCTATCAAAAAAGCAAAAATACTTTTTTCTTAATATACGTGTTCGTCCCTACGTGCAAAACTGAACGAGAAGCGAGACGGAAGGAGTACTTAAGTGCATTCGCATCCAAATTTCCTAATACACATATAAATAAAATCTATCTTTTGCTTTTAGGTTGACTTTTCGAAAGTGGATTGATGGTGGAGATTATGAGATAAGTTTCCTTTTTGAGAGTGTGCAAATTGTTGTGGGACGTACCGAAGCAAAAAGTGTGCAACTTCATTGGAACGGAGGGAGTAGTTATTTTGTATCAAGATGTTTTGATACCATAAAATTATTTTGTTCATTCCCTTTGTTTTGCCGCCGCGGTCGGATTGATGTTTTTCTCTTTATGAAGTGTCAAACCTCAACGAAAACAGCCGGTGTTCAAGAATATTCAAACCTCAACAGAAAAAATTGAAATTAACTATGACCTCTTGTTTGATGAAGTCATTTTTTTTTTTTTCAAATTCATGGATATAAAAGTGAAATTAGCTACGAATGAAAGTGAATTAATTATTAGCTAGACAATGGCTATGGTATTACGCCATTACAGAAACAAAATATTTATTGAATCTAAGCTTTGATTTTTTCTTTCTTTCCTTTGTTCTTGTTTTATCTTTTTAAATTTTAATTATTTCATTTACAATTATTTATTTTAAGGAACTTAATATAATAAAAGGGTAAAATTGATATCAAGTGGGCTATATTAAGAAATTTATACTTATTTATTAAATAAAAGTGTGCTATATTGAAAATTGGGTTACATTAAGAAATTTAGTGACTGCCAATAGTCGCCGCCCTAAGAAGAGGCCTACTTATATTATAAAATTTGATTTTCTTACAAATTTATTTCATGAATTCTGAATAATCTTAGAATTATATTATTTCTTCCAATCTAACAATAAGTAGATTTTCTTAAATCAGAAAAGTCTAAATAGTTTTAGAGTTACATGCTGACCTATTTTTCTTATGTCAGGCTTTGGCGACAATCTCATGGCTCTGGACTGAATTCTCCAAACGGGCCATGAAGCATTTACAACACTTTTGATATTTATGAAAATTAAAGTTAAATGCAAGAGGCATGATTTGAATGCCTGTCTTTAAATTGTAAAAAAAATGTAAAAATAATTGTACTATATGAATTGATTTTATAAAGAAACACATATAAATACTAGAACAGAAAATATGTGTACAAAAAATACTTTCGGTCCTAAAAAAAATGATAATTTTGTAGGGCCCAAGACGACGGACCATGCCGACTAAAGGGATGTTCGTCCATGTACACATTCATAAACTGTTCTTGTTTATTTCAATGCTTGAGGCCCATCTTCACTTTTGTTTTAATATTTTACACCGCAGCTAATCATTTATTAAATCTTTAAGCATGGATTAGAACCTGTAAAAAATATTATTAATTTGAATTCCTGTTCGTGGCATTATAATTTGTTCCTCTTTTTTGTTATAATTATCAAAATAATAAGGTACTACTTCTCAAAATATAAAAACTCTGAACTAACACCCCTTTAGTTTTTCCCCTTTCCGTAGTTAAATTATCAAAATACTAGAACTATTTGATCCAATATGTTGTCGTCAAATAACTTCCGAAAGATTGCAAACGCTATAGCAAACTGATCTAACCTGACCTGAATAGCTATTGCTATCTGGTGAAACCTCATTCTCCAACGCCCAATTTTTTTTTGATTAAAGATGGATGTTGACCTTAAATGACTGATTAGTAATTTGGATATATTGATAAACCAATATAATGCAAATTTTTGTCTACCACCAATCATTTAGTCTGTCATCGCTAACATCTAAACAACATGGTTTCTTTTGTTTCCTATTCTCCTTCTTGTATTTCTTCGTCTTGTTTCTACGATCCTATCCTCCTTTTTTCAAAAAAGGGGTAATTCACCACCATTTGAGACACTATCAATTTTTAAATTTAATTTTTTGTATGACGTTACTATCTCGTATGTCAAGTTTTATACATAGTTTGATATGTACATACTGAAATTTTAAGTAAAGGTATTTACTGAGTCATCTCTGCTTAATAAAACGGAGATCAAGGGCTAAGGGCATTTCACTGTTATGTGGGGGAATTTGAGAATTTATGTGGGCACTAGTCATTTCAAGGCCGCGAGTAGTTTTAAGCACTGACGGACCTACATGAGGGACATTGGGGGCACTGGGTCTCCCTGGCCCCGATCGAAATGTGTTAAGTAAGTGTATTTTGTTTAGTCGATTTTAATACAACGTAATTAAATAAAATAAATAATTTTATTGTTTTACTTGAATATGATTTAATAATAATCCATTAATGTATTGTTAAGTGTACGTAATAGGGATAAAAATTTCAAGAAATAGAATGAAATGTTTAGAAACACCAAATATTGATTATCTTTTTCTTTTTTAATTAATTGAATCAATTTATTAATCTTATCAATATCATAAGTACTTTTTAGTTTTTTATACATAGTTGAATATTGTTGAACTCATGAATATATTTAGGGACGCCCCGTCCATTTTAGATTTTCTAACAACTATAGTTTTAAATGTAATTTAACAAAAAAACTTTAGTGTTTTGAGAGTTTGTTTGCTGGTCTTCTCAAAGTGAGCTACCTACTCGATATAAAATTTATCTTCAAATCTTAGAGTACAATTAGAAAAATTTACCCTGATAAAATGAATGCCTATTTTGTCCACAGATGGTCCCCCTAGATCTTCCAAATCATTCTCTTATTGGTTGAGATGGAAGGTCCAATAAGCTTTCACGCTTAATTGATTTTGATATTTGTGTGATAGTAGAGTATGGTGTGTTTAGAAAATCAAGTTGGTCCAATCACCATAAACTTACTAGGGTAGCAATCATTAGAATTAAATTGTATCTACCTAAATTTCAGATTTTGTAAATAATTTTATAATTTTTACATATTTTTTTAAAATCTAATGGGGTCAAAATGAGAGTGTTGGGACCTAAACAAAATAATAGCGTGTATAGTGGTAACAAAACTACAAAAATCTCGAAGTTATGACGTTACAATAACGGTCATGTACGAAGCACGTAACTGGTTTCCGTCAATTACAAACGGCAAAAAGTGTTGGGGACCAATTTTGTCAAAATTTTTGGAGTATTTATGCCAAGAAAAAGATGTTTGGGACTAAAAGTGCAACACTTTTAATTACTGGGGTAAAAAATGATAATGATGGGACCAAAATGAGACTGACCCATGTCTAATGGAACCAAAAATTCAATTTTCTCAAGGTGTTTCTTCGTTTCTTTGAGTAAATGTGTTTGTTTCTGCGGGAATGGACATAGAATTAGGGTTAGTATGTTATTTTTCTTCTCTCTTTTTTTCAGAAATAGAAAGTTAAAAATGCAAATTTTCTGTTTATTTTTTTTTTTTTAGGAGTCTAAATAAGATTTTTCTGGAAAATAGTTACCTACATGTTATTTAATAAGGTTTATGTATCTTATAATAAGAAAATTGAAGAAAATAAATAAAAGGCACCTCATATTTTTGGCGACGCAGGTCAAACGTCGCCGGAAGTCCCAAATGCGCACCGTCACATGGCGGGCACGTGCCCTTTGGTAAACTAATAAATAACACTACAAAAAAAATTCATATTAGAGACGGAAATTAGTAACGGATGATATTGGTCACAAAATAAAAACAGAATAAAAATAGAACAGTGACGAAAAGTGACAAAAAATTATTAGTATCCGATTAGTGACGAATTAGCAACCGAAAATTTGAGACGGACATAATCTGTCTCTATTCGGTAGGTAATTCGGTCTCTAATTTCATAATAGAGAGGGAAATTTCGTCACTAAATTAAGAGACGGAATAAAATCGATCTCTAAATTTTAGAGACCAACATTATAGAGACCAACCACTTGGTCTCTAATCCGTCACTATTTTAATTTAGAAACCGATATCATGTAATTAGAGACGAATTTTTCCGTCTTTAATTTGATTTTTTCTAGTAGTGTAAAGGGCTAAAATTGAGCAATTACTAGAGTCGTGGATCAAAACTATTAGAGCAATTAACTGTGAGACCAAATTCAAATAAGTAAAAAGTTATGGGATGATTTCAACTTTTTCCCCAAAAATATTGAGTTACAGGTTGAAATCTCTGACCGATGGTCTTGTAGGATCAATCTTTTGTAGGACATAAGCTTTAGGCAGGGCCGGACCTTCCGTTAGTCGGAAGAGTCCGTCGACTCGAGCCCGAAAAAATTGCAATTTTTTAGGGGCCCGAAATAATTTTTACATATATGTATATATATAGACACAAGTAATATATTTGATATTTGCTATACATGTTCAATAATTGATTTGTGGTCTAGCGGTTGGGTATCTCTGCTTTAGCTTTGCAGACTTGGGTTCGATTCTGGCTTTTGCCAATTTGACTTGTTTTCTGTTGTAATGCCTTGTTGAGCCTGGGCCCCTGATAGGCAAGTCGCGGCTGGACTTGGGCACCTGATAGGCAAGCCCACAACCAGACACTATATTTGTCTATATATTAGGGCAGCACTTAACCGAGAAAAAAAATAATAAAAACAAAAAAGAGAAGAGGGAATTAATATCATCATCAAGAAATTTTTTCTTTACAAATTGGAGGATTCTTCAATTTCAAACCCTAGTCATCAATACAACCATAGAAAATATAAGGTAATTATATTTTATTATTCATTGTTTTTTTAATAATAATTTATGATTGGTTTTGATTGTTTTTATTTATTTATTTTTTAAGGGTATGATTGATTGTGATTGTCGTTTTACAAAGTTAATTGTCAATTATTACTTGCAAGTGGAATGAGGACTTGAAATCCCAACTCAATTAATTAATTTATTTATTTATTTTGGTTTTTGAGAATGAACTCAATTTGTGTGTATATGTCCAATTCTTTTATTCATAGTCATAAATAAATAAATAATTCATAGATTGTTAATTTAATATTTTAACTTTAATTTACTTTTTTCTAACTTTATAAATGCTTCATTTTTATGTGTTTTCTTTCATATTTGTACATTGAAAAAAAAAAAAATAGAGGCCCTATCTAGAAACTCGACTTAGGTCCGAAGATGCCTAGGTCCGGCCCTGGCTTTAGGGACACCATTATTAACCTATTTGGTATATAATATTTTTGGAAAATGTGCAAAAGCATTAGTTTTGTCCCAAAAGAAAAAAAAAAATGACTTTGCATCTTTGTTGTATATTATGCTGCTAATTTCCCAGTAAATGTGCAATATCTAACCAATTAAACATTAAAATATTTAGTAAGATTTTATCATAAGTTTGATTTTTACCTTCTAGGATATCAAAGTAGAAAGTAACACCCTATAACTATTACTAAAGTCCTAAAGTGTCAAAAGACCGTAAAATTTTGAAATTATTATTTCGATTAATATTTAACTAAATAGATATTTTAAAATATCTAATTTTCAATATATTTTATAAATAAAATAATTACATTTATTTTAATTTTTTTATTTTCCGTTAGATTTTATCATAAGTTCAATTTTACCTTTTTTGATATCGAAATAGAAAATAATTGACAATCTATAGCTATTGCTAGCCCTAAAGTATAAAAAGTCCTTATAATTTTGAAACTATTATCTCGATTAATATTTTATTATATAGATATCTTAAAATATCTAACTTTTATATAGTTTTATAAATAAAATAATTACACTTTATTTTATATTTTTAATAAGCCAGATTTTATCATAAGCTTAATTTTACCTTTTAGGATATCAAATACAAAATAACTGACAACCTATAGCTATCGCTAGTCGTAAAGTATCAAAAGACCTTATAATTTTAAAATTATTATCTCATTTAATATTTTATAATATGGATATCTCAAAATATCTAATTTCTGTATATATTTATGAATAAAATAAAAAGTAATCGATAACCTATAGCTACTGCCAGAGTCCTAAGGTGTCAAAAGACCTTGTAATTCTGAAATTATTACCTCGATTAAAATTTTATTATATGGATATATTAAATATCTAATTATATATATATATATATATATATATATATATATATTTTAATTTTATTTGTTTTTTTGTAATTTTCCTTTAGATTTTATCATACATTTAATTTTAGCTTGTAGGATATCGAAATATAAAGTAACTCACAACCTATAGCTATTCATAGAGTCCTACGTAGTCAAATGACCTTATACTTTTGAAATTATTGTCTCGATTAATATTTTATAATATGTATATCCTAAAATATCTAAATTCTATATATTGTTGTAAATAAAATCATTACATTATTCCATGTATTTTAAATTTTCATTTAGATTTAGATTCAATCATAAGTTTAATTTTACCTTTTAGAATGTTTAAATAGAAAGTAACCGACACCTTAGAGTCATTGTTGGAGTTCTAAGGTATCAAAAGACCTTATACTTCTTAAATTGTTATCTCGATTAATATTTTATTATAAGGATATCTTAAAATATCTAATTTCTATATATTTTTAAAAATTAAATAATTACATTATTCTCAACTTTCCGAATTTTCCTTTAGATTTTAGCGTAAGTTTAATTTTACCTTTTTGAATATCAAAATAGAAAGTGATCGACACCTTATAGCAATTGTTGGAGTTCTAAGGTTCCAAAAGACCTTATAATTTTAAAATTGTTATCTCGATTAGCATTATACTAAATGAATATTTTAAAATATCTAATTTTCTATATATCTTTAAATTTCTTATTTTTTTATTTTTTCTTTTATTTCATCATAAGCTTAATTTTACCTTTTACATTATTGAAATACAAAGTAACAGACAACCTACAGTTATTGCTAGAGTCCTAAGGTGTCAAAAAACCTTATAATTTTGAAATTATTATCTTGACTAACATTTTACTATATGAATATCTTAAAATATCTATATTTCTATATATATTTTTATAAATAAAATAATTATATATTTATAATTTCTTTATTTTCTATTAGATTTTACCATAAGATTAATTTACCTTTTAAGATATCGAAATAAGAAGTAAACAACATCCTATAGCTATTGCTAGAGCGCTAAGGTGTCAAATGTCCTAATAATTTTGAAATTATTATCTCGTTTAACATTATACAAAATAAATATCTTAATATATCTAATTTTCTATATGTTTTATTCCTTTAGATTTTTTAAAAAGTTAATTTTTACTATTTAGAATATCGAAATAAAAGGTAACTAACAATCTATAGCTACTGCAAGGGACATAAGGAGTCAAAAGACCTTATAGTTTTAATTTATTATCTTGATTAACATTATACTAAATGGATATCTTAAAATATCTAATTTTTCTATATATTTTTATTTAAAAAAAAAATTACTTCTTTCTAAATTTGTTATTTTCCTATTAGATTTTTTTATAAGTTTAATTTTACATTTTAGACAATCGAAATATAAAGTAACCGACAACTTATAGCTATTGTTAGATTCCTAAGTGTCAAAAGACCTTATAATTTTGAAATTATTATCTCGATCAATATTTTATTATATGGATACCTTTAAATATCTAATTTTCTATATATTTTTATAAAAAATAACAACATTTAAAAAAAATTAACATTCCTTTAGATTTTAGCATAGGTTTAGTTTTACCGTTAAGGATATCGAAGTAGAAAGTAATCGAAAACCTACACCTATTATCAGAGTTCTAAGGTGTCAAAAGAACTTATAATTTTGAAATTATTATCTTGATTATCATTTTGCTCTATGGATATATGAAAATATCTAGTTTTTTATTATCTTATAAATAAAATAATTACATGTATTTTTTTCTGCTAGATTTTATCATAAGTTTAATTCTACCTTTGAGCATATTAAAATAAGAAGTAACCGACACCCTGTAGCAATTGCTAGAGTCTTAAGGTGTCAAAAGACCTTATAATTTGTAAATTATTTTCTCCTTGAATATTATACTAAATGGACATCTTAATATATCTAATTTTCAATATGTTTTATTAATAAAATTACATTGTTTTAATTTTTTAATTTTCCTTTAGATTTTATCATAAATTTAAATTTTATTGTGGGAAAATCGGTATAAATGTTCAGTATGTTCTCCTATTTAGAAACTAGGACACTAAGTATATCACTTTTTAAAAATATTTTCTAACTTACGAAAAATTAGTAAAAATGCCCTGTGACCGGCTATAGGCTGTTAACTAGTCGGTTACCTGTGAGCTATCTTTTTACTTTCAGAAAAATTTGTATAAATGGCGAGTATGTTTGCCTTATTTAAAAACTAGGATACTAAGTTTATCACTTTTTAAAAATACCTTCTAACTTACCGGAAGATGGTAAAAATGTTCCATGATCGTCTATAGACTGTGACATAACCGGTCATTGATGAGGTGGCACAACCGGTCAATGATGAGGTGAAGATCTTTTTCTGATGTGGCATAATTTTTTTTTTTTTTCTGATGACTCACTTGTTAGGGTGAAAAAAATATGTCGTCGACTTTGGCAGTAGCGGATTCGGCAAGAAGGAGGTGAATAGGCGAAGAATCGGGTGATTGGTCAGGTTCCGATCAGTTAATGGACAGGTGGGCTGGGCAACATTGCTGGCTTCTTCTCAGTCTTCCGTGTTGGTATTTTTGTAAGATTGCAGGACATCCATAGATATTAATGTTTAGTATGTTGGAATTAAGGAAGAAGAGCGGAACAATTTAGTTGTTAATTTTTTAAAATATTAATTTAAAATTTATTTATTAATATTTCGTATAATCATCCTAATTTATAATTTAAAATAAAATAATAATAACAAGAGAAATTTGAAAAAGAAAGTTGAAAATATTTATGAATTTTAGAAATTAAAAAAATCATAATTTATTTATTTTTCTGATTTTTAAATAAATTTTAGAATTTTAAAAAAATATCATAAATATTTTTTTTAATTTTTAAATTTAAATCAATTTTATAACTTTCAAAATAAATTTTAGAAATAGATTTTTAATTTTTGAATCTAACATGAATTTTATAATTTTTTAAATAAATATCAGAAATAAATTTTTAAATCTTTGAATTTTAAATGAATTTATATTTTTTAAAATAAAATTCACAAGCAAATTTTTTATTTTTCTGAATTTTAAACAATTTTTTGGGGATTGTAAATTTTACAAATTCAAACTAATATTTTATTTTTATTTTCCACCCTGACAAGTGAGTCAGCAGAAAAAAAAAATAAAAAATTAATGCCACGTCAAAAAAAAGAGCTCCACCTCATTAATGAGCAGTTGCGTCACAGTCTATAGCCGGTAACGAGGCATTATCACCAATTTTTTCGTAAGTTAGAGGATATTTCAAAAAGTGGTATACTTAGTGTCCTAGTTTTTAAATACGTGAAACATACTGAGCATTTATATCAATTTTTTCGAAAGTAAAAAGACAGCTCACAGGTGACCGGCTGATTAACAGCCTATAGCCGGCACAAGGTATTTTCACCAATTTTTCGTAAGTTATAAGACATTTTTAAAAAGTGGTATACTTAGTGTCCTAGTGTCTAAATAGGAAAAATATACTGGGCATTTATACCAATTTTTTCTTTAAAATATCGAAATAGAAAATACCGACAACCTATAGCTATTGCTAGAGTCCTAGGTGTCAAAGTACCTTATAATTTTAAAATTATTATCTCGATTAATATTTTATTATATGAATATTTCAAAATATACAATTTTCTATATATTTTTATAAATAAAATAATTACATTTTTCTAAGAAAATTAATTTTCCTTTTAATTTACATAAATTTAATTTTACCTTTTAGATATCGAAGTAGAAAGTAACCTACAACCCACAGCTATTGCCAGTCTTAAGCTATCAAAAACCATATAATTTGAAATTATTATCTCGGATAGCAACTATATGCATATTTTAAGATTTTGAAAGTTAACATTAGTTTCTCTAAAACCAGGTGATGCGTTTCCTCCCTACAGTATTACAAGTATTCCACATTTACGCTTAGAGATGAGCAATTAGACCTCAGGTACCCGACCCAACTCGTGCAGATTTTATCCGATATGGTCGGAGTCCCTTGGATATCGAGTCGGTTTGGAGGTCGGGTTATGGTCGGGTCGGGGTTTCCTCGGGTTACCCTATTTTAACAAAATCAACAATAAGTCTACACCTCCTTCAACAACCTTAAAGAAATAAGAGATGATTCAATCATAAAAATTCAATTTGAAAAGACCCTGACCCAACCGCAAAATTGAAATTTTTATTGAATACCCGACGACCCAAAAAAATCGAAACCCGAAAAAAAAGGACCTGAGCCCACTTATACTAATTACACTAGTTAGTGTTGTTATAACAAGATTGGTGATCGTTATAAAATATATACATTTAATTAGATTGCACTCAAAATAGATCTTAACATATTAATTAAATATAATATATGCCTTAAAAAAAATCATGGAATTAGCCAAATAATGGCACAAGGCCACAAACTGCAGCTATTTCATTTAAAAAAAAAAATTAAAGAAAAAAGAAAATGATAAGAGAGAATAAAAATAAGTCACAAAAGCCCTCATTTTCTGTCCAGTGAAGCAATCTCTCGTTCATCTCTATTACTATTAATAGAATGATATCTGCTAACTCTTTTTTTTCCACTCCTAAATTATCGCCTTCCAATCTCTCTTTGCAATTAAAAGAAAACTTTCTCAATTTAATGGTCTCCCACCATTTTCCTTTTCTTCTTCTCTCAGTTACGGCGGTTCTACCGATTGGCTGGTTCTGTCGGTTCTATCCAATTTTCACCCGTTATTTACGGTTTAACCGCAAATTCGATTAGATATCACTATTCGGACCGGACTATTGACCTGTTCCCGATTAAATCGGTCGGTCCAATTTTGATAACACTAACGTTAGTCACCAATAGGATTGTAAACAAATCAAATATTTTTTATTCAATTCGTGGTTCGAATTCGATTAAGATGATTCAGATTCGAAAAAATCGAATTCGAATTTGAATACGAATTAATTATAAGATTCAAATAATATTCGAATTCAAATATAGTTGTATTCGATTCGTTTATATATAATATATTTTAAAAATTAAATAATACATATAATACTAAATATATGTATATAATATATTTATATAGCTATATATTTAAATTAATTTATGTATAATATATATTATTAAAATTTGTAATTAAAAAAAATTTAAAAAAATAATATATGAATATTTAAAAAATAAAAAATATCAATATGTAAAAATAAAATAGAATTTTTCGACTCTCGAATCGAATCGAATAGTTCGAATATTTCTCACGAATCGAATTCGAATCACCTATTTAAATTTAATTAATATTCGATTCGAATTCGAATTCGAGTTTATATTTTCGAATTCGAATCGAATTTCTTAATATTCGGTTCGATTCGATTCGTTTACATCCCTAGTCACCGGCTATAGCAATCAAACATACAATTTTGTGGATACCCCAAACATACACATTTTAAACCAAAACTAATTTATGTGGCTGATTGGTTATGTCAATACTGCAAAAAATCAGACAACATAGTGGAAGAAATAAGCAGCAATTCATGCCAGCAGTGTGTGATGATACATAGACTAGAAGTTAACTTGCTCAAATGTCGCCAGCAAGAAAATAAGCTTTGTGAAGCCCTCCCATTCAGTTTAATCCTGACAAGACTCAAGGCAGAAGCCTATTTGACTCCATCACAGCAGCTACAGGTGAGAGGATGTCGCAAACTAAAGAACAAAATGAAGAGGCCAAATGTATATGACAACATAATATCCAATGGCGTGCAGGTGCACACATACATATCAAGTATTGCAAACAACAGATTGCCAGAAGATACAAAGAAAAATTGTTTATAAACTATATTAAAGAAGAAAGTCCCTCAATACTTCAATATTCGAGCCATATGGGACGAAGGCATGTTAACCTTACCTAGTAAAGGTCTTTTGCTTCAACAACTGCTCAAGTTCAAGGACCACATTGCTGCTAGACATATTTATGGGTTGTCTACTTTCAACACATCAAGGCTCTTGTGCCCTATCCTGATCCTTCAACCAATCAAGTGAAAATATTAATACATTCTTTCTATTTAAAGTGATGCCATGTATTTTCAAAGACACAAGAAAAAGCACCAGCCCATAGATTAGTGTCCTCTTTAAGCACGCCTTACATACAGTACCAACTCTAGAGTCTAGCCAAAAAAATACATCCACATAATATTACATGTTCGATCAATCTGATACCTATGAAGAGATTTTTCATCATCAGTTGATGGTGAAACTGAAAACTAAACTAGTTTGTGCAACCTCATCAACCTAAATTGGAAATACTAATCCATTACTGCAATTTTAGAGTCGGCAACATGCAATCTCATAGATGCAACACAATGGTTCTGGCAATTCTTGAAAGAATTTAATTCGTTATTGTCTGAAGCAAGGAAGAAAGAAAACCCAAGATTTTACCATAAACTCATCACTCCAGAAAAAAGAGAGATGAAAAGGGACAAAAAGATTATTCATGTGATAACAATGTAAACCCTATAATTAAATCAAAATCAAACTGCGTAAAAAGCAATCCCTGATCTCTAATAAAATTATTTGATAAAAGCAAACATGAAAACAATAATAGCAATATCAATTTGGTTTCTTCTAACTGATGAGTTTCACAATCCAGTCTCTGAGTTTCGTCTCTGGTTTAAATTTTTTTATTTAAACAAATGGAAGCATACAAATTACTTCTGAGTTCTATCTCTGTTTTCAATTTAAGAAAATAAAAAATGGAGGCAAAACAATCAGCCCGAGTTCTGTCTCTGGTTTAAGAAAAAAAATGCAAGAATACAATTAGAAATCTAAGTTCTATCTCTGGTTTAAGAGAAGAAAAATATGGAAGCAAAAACAATCAGCTAATTGAGACAGTTTCGACCCCCATTTAACCCCCCTTCCCCCTAACCCAATCTGAAAAAAGGCACAACTGTGATAATAATCTCTTAGTTCAAGAATTACTAAAAAATTGTTGGCGACCCAAGAAAAACAAACCTAGAATTTGCCTTCGTGATTGAAATATAAACAAAGCAATCCATAGATAGATGAGGCCCGTTCAAGCCCGTAATGCAGGGGTTGGTGAGAATATAAACGCTAATTTTCATCTTAGAGAGAGAAAAATAATATTCTTATATGGTGAACGGCTTGATAAGTTGCAGGTTACACATTAGAAGCTAATATGATGGTTAAGATTAAAAGCTGTTAAATCTAATGGTCCAAGACTTAGGTATATAAATACACCAGATGTATTGTAGAAGAACTCTATAAAGTAATACAAATAAAGCTGCCTAGAGTTTAGCTTTATTATCAGCATTGAGAAGAAGAGGAGCACACTTGAATCAAGTATCTCCGACTAGAATTTATTCAGCTGAAAAGGCCAAATTGTTTGGCGTATTTCTTTAATAAAAAGAATAGTGTTTGGATTATTAGTAATTCTCAACAAATTTGATTTCTTCAAGAAGATAGGAAATGAATACTAGTGCGCATTGAAAAGAACTCATAAACCTGAGAATTGACTAAAGAAGAGATCTTTATAAGATGTAACGAAGACCTGGTATCAGTTAGATGAACATTGCGCAAACGTGCACCCACTGCAGGAAACGTGTCATTGACATTTTAATAGATACTTGATGGAGGTTTTTAGATGCAAATCTGAATGAATAAACAATAACTGTAATTATGACCTTTTGCCATGATATTGTACCAATTATAATTCTGAAGGACAATAATATGTATAAGTAACCTAGTAACCATATCAACAGATCCATACCTGGTCCAAAAAAGATGAAGATTATCAGTGGAGAATAGAGGCAAGAGATACACAAATTAAAACAACCAAACCAGAGTCAGACTTTTATGATGGGACAGAAAGGCAAACAAAATAAACTAAAGATTTGCAAGTTGGATGCAAAAAGTTGCAGAAAATGAATGTTAACAATCTAATGGCAAGAGGAGAACAACAACATGAAGAAGATAAGAACACACTATGATCTACTCCACCATCATTCATCTCAACTATCACCTGATAATCCAATCCAGTATTTAGACATCAATATGCAAGAAATATGCTATGAAAGGCACTTCAAACTCTTAAGATAAATCTTTAATCTGGATCATAACTAACCTGCTGAATGGGCTTATCATAATACTTCGGTTTCACAAATTCAGTGATACACAATTTCTTTGCTGCTAGAAACAAAAGCTAGAAATTAGTCATAATAATTTACTGCAACCATCATATTTCATATAAAACACATTAAAAAGATCGAATATTGAATAGAACCTTCAGGAACATGACTCGGGTTTGAAATCAGTACCATAAGTTTCTTGAATAGATGTCTAGATAATCTGCTTCTACGTAGTGTTATTTCACAATTAAATAAAACTAAAAAATCAAGTTAAGGATTTATTAATAGGTGATTATGGTCCTACTCAGAGTTTTATCAAAACTGTTTCACCAAGTAATCACTATTTCAAGAACGGCCACATCTTACAGAAATGGTTGAAGCACAAGGATAATAGAGACACCAAAGTGTTCTAGTACAGTAGATACCTAAGAACTAGCCGACTGCACATTTCAAAAGAAAAATCGCAGCAACGACGTTGTTTTTGCTTATTACTACCACTAGTGTTCCATATTAAAATTAACAGATAATGCCAAAATTACTCGACGAGACTCAAATCAATTATAATATAGTCCATCAATCACCACCACAGATTTAACAGATAGAGGAAGAAAACTAATAACGAATCGTAAAATTAATTACCATCGGATTTGTCGGAGGAGGCGAAGGAGAGACTACGACGGCTTTTGGAGAAGAGATCAAAATGATCATCGTGTGATTCCTTTGTATTAGGAGCTCCGTCGAGACTAAGACCCCGGCGGTGGTTGAGCGGCATATTCCGGCCGACTCCGGTGAGAGAATCTCTCAAGTTTCGATTCATGAGAGGGATTTGAAGTCAGAAAATACAGAGAAGCATATATGGATGTGGAGCGGACTAGTAGAGATAGTGCAGAGATGAAATTTCTCCATTTTCAGGGAGTGCTCTGTGTGTGTGGGTGTGTTTTTGGAGGAGAACCGATTTAATTCAGATTTAATTTAATTAAGGGTTCAGATCAGACAACCATATTGAGGGAGTGATAAAGATGATTTAAATTAGATGTATTGGAGAAAATCCTGTGAAATATCAATTTCGCCCTTTTCTTTTTTTTATTACTCCTAAATTAATCAATGATCAGGATGACATATTAAAAGATCCAACGGCTAAAAATGATGGTTGCACCAATGCAACAATTGCATAGAAGTAAGACTCCAAATTTTATAGCAAAGGTATCACATTTAGCTGTAAAATTAAATGTAGTAAAAGTATCACTTTTATTTATAAAAGTATCACTTTTTCCTGTAAAAGTGTCAATTTTTTCTGTAAAAATGTATTCCGTCACACGTGTGACCGTCACACGTGTGATCGTCACACATGTGACCGTCACACACAAGACTCACTCTACTTGCCGAATATATTTATGTATTATGATAGTTACTGACCTAAATTTTTTATGGCACATGTATATATAACAATACATGAATTACGACATTTTACAAAAAAATCGCGAATTCAAGCAAAAAACAATAATTAAGACTTAAAGTGTTCATATCTTTTGGTTTTCAACCATCGGGCTAAAATTATTTTTGGTCCCGTAACTTTTCACTCATACAATTTTAGTCCTAAAAAATTAAAAAATTATTTGGTCCTGTAACTTTAGAATTAGTCTGGATTTAGTCATTTTTCGCCGTTAGTGACCAATTTGATCAGAAAATTGCACGTGTCGTTTACGTGACTCATTTAGGGTCTAGGACACGTGCGATTTTCGAGAAAAAATGGTCACTAGCAGCGAGAAAAAGACTAAATTCGGGCAAATTCCAAAGTTATGAGACTAAATTGAATTTTTAACTTTTTTCTGGGATCAAATTTTTGAGTGAAAAGTTACATGACCAAAAAAAATTCCAGCCCCAACCATCTATGTTGTTTTCTTCTTCAACTTGTGAGCTTCTAAGTGATTTTGGTAGAGTAGTTGGTGAATTAGTGTTTCATGATACTATATTTTTTTACAGAATTGAAATTGTGTGAGTGAATTAATTATTTTGTAGAATTTTAGGAAAGAGGTGATAAGAAAATGTCATTATATTCTATTCCACAATATTTATTTTTGTCAAAACAAAAGTGGTGTGAAGAGAGCTTTTTATGGTGTAAATAGAAATGCCTAAAAAATTGTATTCTTATAATCTTAAATTTTATTTTTCACTCCAACAACTCTTTCTCTACCATACATTTACAAATAGAGAGAAACACATAATTCATGTAATTACAATACTATGAGATTAGTAGAGAAATTTTGTATAGATTAACTTAAGGACGATATTGGAAGAAATAGGGGAAAAATATGCTAGAATGACTTATTTTCTCTGAAATGATTTTATTTTTATGAATGGAAAGAGTATTAAAACTAGTATATTACCCGTGAATAAAATTCACGGTTCTATTTAATATTTATTTTATTTATAGGAAAAGTGTTAAATTTATTAATATATTTATGTTTCTAAAAAAGGGAGAAAACATTTAAAATTGCAAACAATTATAATTGTAAATAATGATAGTTGATTTTTTTTCTAATATTTAAATGATTCAAAAATTATTTTTAATCTTAAAATTGTGAGATACTATAATAATTCTTAGCATGATACAAGTTCATTTTGTTCAGCTTTTAGCATATAAAGAATAAATGATCATGTGAAACTTTCAAAATTAACAGGGTGACGAACATCTTTGCATATTGATTCTAGTATTCATTATAAGTAGACTTCAGTTGTTTACTATATAAATTTATTGTATATAAAGCCATGCACTTTCGGTTGATTGTGATAGTAGAAATAAGTTAAGTAGCAAATTTGCAATATCTACAATTAATTAATTATATATATATATATATATATATATATATATATATATGATACTTGTGGTATAAAATCTCTAGAAGAATTCAAAAACTCATCTGGTCAGATTATCAACAAGTCTCGAGATTCTTTTTAAAAGTTCTTAGGAAATATTTCCCACAATATGCCTTCACATTCTGCTCCTATATTGGTACATATCATGTTATATGTTGTTTATCCACCAATACCCCCACCTTTCGGTCCTATTTTGGGCATGCGATTGTAATTTTCATGATAGCTCTTTCTTGTTTTATTCCTGGTCTCTCATGACAAGAAAATTAGTTCCAAACTGAGCCTTATTCTATTTAGGGCACTGCGGATAATCCGTTCCGTCCATCATCCAACATGCGACATGTTGCAATATTTCCGAGCATTTATTGAACTTGTCGGCATTTTGTTTTTCCATAACATATCTCTCTTTGATCGAAGATAGATTTTGCATAGCAAGAAGTCTTGGATGTCTTGGTGTTGATCATGATTTATCCCTTTGTCGTCTTATCATCATCGTCTTTGAAATTATCCTTGATGTTTCTCATCTCAGTGATACAAACACATAACCTCCAAGCTCTCCTTGTAGAGATATCACCCTCATTAAGGGTTGATACCAAGTGAATCTTGTGTTTTAAGGCAGCCATATTTTTGTTTGCTGATCTCTTATCTAGCCTCTACAGCTTTGTAAAATGGAAAGTTGGATGAGACCCATTCTTGTATGGTTCTTGAGCTGCTGAAAAGAACTTCAATTCTAGAATATTTTTGCTCTCCACATGATCATTGTTTTCCACGTTTGGCTCACATCATCTTTAATCCATTTAAGAAGTTTTGAGATTTCCAAGAATCCTAGTGATTCGGTATGCACTGAAGCTAGAGCTCCATAATCATACCATTCCTTAACGTCTTGTGGATTGGCTCTTGGGAATATCCGCATCCTTGGATATTTACCAGATCGATCAATTTGGCATCTTGTTGGGTTAACCCCAGGTCATGTAACAATTTTCTCCATGTGATTTGGTAAACCTAAATAGGGAAAATTTAAGCTCATTAACACTAATCTTAGAAGTGTCAACCATTGGGCTTAGATTTATCTCTCCCTCTTTTACCCCGGAGGGCTGGGTTAGTTTGAGACAACAGAAGGAGCATCCTTCGTTTGCTCAATTTTAGCTAGAACTGTATAAGGATCCAACTTAGAGCTTGTGCTTGCAGTACTTGAATCTGTAGCGACCGGGTTAGGGACCCTTCTTGAAACTCGACCTTTTGCTTCAATGAAGAAGCTTCCCATCGGATATATGAATAATCAGGCTATCCCAGAGACATGAACTAGCAAGATGGTAGCCTTCATCGCATTACATGCTTTTAACAAGTCCTCCAGTTAAACTCGACTCGTGACCGCGACATTAATATCCAAGATGTTGATCCTCGTGTCAAGCTCCTCCAAATGGTTTTGGAGATGCTTGAATCCTGTTAGGATGGAGTTTGCTTCACTGGACTCCATCTCTTATCAGAAAGTCTACAATAATATTTTCATGAGACTTTACAATGACAACCTCATACAAAAGATTGACAATCAGTTTGCCATCTAAGTGAGGTCTAGATTCAATATTTTTTGTTAAGAAAGCTTTCACACTCGTGTTATCAATATTTAGAATGAATTTCTTAGATAGTAGGAATAAAGAACATTTTCTGAAAGCCTTTCAAACTGAAAAATATTCCTTCTCATTGATATGTCATCCTGCTACTTCGTTTTCTGAAAAAAGACTGTTGCAGTATCGACGTGGCACTTCTCCGTTTGGGACGGCTTTGGTTAGCACCACCACCCAACAATGATCATTGGCGTTTGTGTAGAGTACCAGTTCATCTTTGCCCTTTGGCGTTGCAAGCTTTGGAAGTTCTTCAGATTTCTTTAAGTTGTAACACCGATTATTTATGTTCCTTTTCCCATTTGACTCAGCATCTTTCTTTAATAATGGGCTGAACACCTCTCTATATTTTGCTAGATTTTTTATGAACATTTCAGCAAAGTTAACAACTCCAAGGTGACTTTGAAGCTGCTTCTTGTCTTTGATGTCTTCAAGAAATCCTTGCACCTTCTCTACAATATGTTTCTGAAGGATAATTCTGGACTCATCTCCTCGATCCAAGGAACTCAATATGTCTTGTGTTGGTTACTGATTCTTTTCTGATAACACCAATCATTCTTTATTAAAAACTTCTGAAAAGATCTTCAAATGTTTGATATGCTCCTTCATATTCTTCGAGACAATGAGTATATCATCGACATAAACGAACATGAATTTAAAATAATCTTTAAAAAGATTATCCATCTTCCTTTAATAGATCTGGGATGCAGTTTCTAATCTCATCGGCATCATGTTCCATATAATGTCTTTGTGGTGTCTAAAGCGTCGTATACTTTTTTTTATGGCATTTTCCATCTTAATCTGATAGAAACCAGATTTACAATCGAATTTGAGAATACCTTTGCATCTTTGATGCAGTTCACCAGGTGTTCTCTGCTCGGAATATAGGGACAGTCGAATTTCAAGATGTTGTTGATTCTTTTATAATTGATCACCAACCTTGATTTCCTTTCTTCATTTCTCCATGGTTTCGTTCCAAAAATCATGAGCTACTATATGGAGAGGCTCCAGCTGATATTAGTTTAAGGTCCAAATGTTCCTTAAATATCATCTTCATATCCTCACGCGCAATATGCTTGATTCATAAGTATTGGTTTGTATCGAACAAACTCATTTTCTTTTCCATTCTTCACCTTTAAAGATGCTTTGAGTTCATTCTTGTCCCACCATTCTAGAGGATCTTCATTGAAATTCCTCTGCTTTTTCTTTTGATATCTTCTATAGAGATTTGATCTTCCATGCTGATCATGACATAAGGTTGTGGGCATACGTCCATAGAAACTTTGAGGAATTGGGTTGTGTCATTAGATATACAGTTATCCACCTTTCCTCCTAGTGTTTCTGTTCGATGTTGAAGGAGTGCATCTCCATATCTTTGATGATCCTCCAACTTTGGGTGATGTTGCGAAAATAAATGGGCATTTTCTTGTGAAATGCCACTCTTAATCTATGAATAATAATCTTATGATCACATAGGGTTTGCAAATGAGTGTTCATTTTTCATTCTCTTGAATGAATCGTTTGAATGTGTGTAGGAAGTTGTTCCCAACAGAATATCTGCACTCGTATCATGAAAATAAATAGACGGAGTCTTAATTTTACCATGGGATATCTCCTGCTCCTCCGATCATAATTTCCGCTTGTTTAATTCCTCTTTTGAGGATAAGAAACCTCTTTGAGAAATCTCTTCCTGCAATAGCCGGTAAATCTTCTCCAATTTCTTTAGGAAAAACTTCTAGCTTGGCCATGCATATTCCTGCACCTGAATCAATGTAGGCTGTGAAATAACCGCTCGATACTTTTCATTTATCATCTTGATAGAAATGTATATAGAGAATGCACTAGTGGCCATCAGAGCTTATAAAGAGCCCCGAACATATCATTAAATCTGAGATAGTCTATACGATACCGTGAATACCATTCTATATGGCCACCTTTCCCAAGGTTCTTCTCCTTGAGAAATTCTAATCCAAGAATAACACACTCCCTATCTCGTCCTCTTGTTCCCTGGATAATCAACTCGTACTCTCTTAGCTGGAGGAGTCCTTCATATTCCCTAGTGAAAATTGTTGTAAATAATATAACACATCACAAGGAAATAAATAATCCTTTTGCGTGATATTAAATAATATTTCTACTTCCTTCCAACCTTCTAGACATTGTAATTCACCTCTGATTGTGAATTTTTCTTGTTTCATCTTCTTTTGTGAGATGGGTTTCTTTTCCTAGCTTTGACTCTTGATTTACTATCATGAAAAAAGACTCTTCTTGGTTCGAACCTCTGACTTCTTGCTCTTGCCATAATAGGTTGATCCGCAACCCGCATGTCCATTTCATAGATTAGTGGTAACTCCATAATCTCCGGACGGACTGCATGTGCAACATGTTTAAAGATATCTGGTGATTCGATGAACTCATTTCCCACGAATAATTCTGAATAGTGGGTATTGGAAAGTGCATAAGAAACATTGTAGGTAATAGAGTATGGTCTCTATTCCTTTCTTTCATCAATTCCTTGTTCTTGAAGTCTTGATAAAGGATTAGAACTCTATTTAAATCTCGATATGCTAAGTTATAGGCAATCCTTGGATAAATATAGGACTCCAACTTCCCGGCTTAATGGTTACCTGAGATTCCTCCCAAACTTACATCTCGCAGATTCTTGATTCTCTTGCCGAAGATAGCAATATCAATCAGAGAATCAATTCCTTCCTTGAATGTTGATTTGATCAGAATTATGATGGCTCTGATATGGATCTATTGCATCTTGTGAACAATCTCTTTGTTCATTCTGCTGAGTTCCTCTCTGATTTCTCTCATAGGAACTAGCTGCATCTCTATCACATTACTTGTCAGCTCCATTGGAATTGCAATTTCCCCTGCTATAACTTTGTAAATGATATGATGCTCTCTCTTCTTTAAGAAATGTCACCAAAGTCTTGTCTAATATCCCAAAAAAAATTCAATCATAGATTTGGAGTTTTTGGTCTTCGCTCTTAATTTTCATAAAAGTCTTGTGAGAAATTGATATATGTGTAAAGAACCCTGAGTGATCTTCGCATGTCTCCTGTTGGAAGACATCTTATTCTTCAGTCTGATTCTGATTCTAAGACTCATCTTCGTTGTAATCTTCTTATTCTTATTTTTCTTCGTATATGCTGTCATCCGAAGGAATATCTTCGAACTGATATACTTGAATCACATCCTGAAAGTAGACAACTTCCTCCATTTCTAGAGTTGTCTAAAACTTACTAACTCCTAGTTTTTATTGTTTGGACAATTAGTTCATACGTGGTCTTTTCTTCTTCAATGCCTTCGTAGTAGCCGACTCCGATAAAACTAATTTTAAATACTTGGTTCATTTTTTAAACGATATCAATGAATAATTTGTCTATCCAAACCTGTTCTCTAATCACTAGATCAGTATTATCCCAAACGATTTTCACTGATCCTTCAAAGCTCATCTTTAGAAGTGAGATGAGACCTTCTTCTTCCATATCAGGTTTTCCTACTGCAATTCGCATTGCAGATGACATGAGCAGTTCTCTATTCTTGAAGTCCAATATATCCAAGTTTAGTACCATCCTATATGGATGAATTAGATCCAACTAGGATTTTCCATAAGGCATCTAAATGAAAATTGTCCTTTGGGTTCTCCTTCTAGTTCCTGCGGGATGACTAGTGTAGTCTCTCCTACAGTAAAATCTCCAACATGTGGCATATTGATATCTGGTGATTGATCATGGATCCCATACTTTCTGCCATATTGGTTGGATTTTGAGGTGTATTTATGTGGATCAATTGTTGCCCCATTAATGTATTCTTCTGCATTTTTTAATCTACAACTAATCCCTTAAAGGATTGTGCTAGGTCGTGTAAATCCTCTAGATTTTCTCTATCCATATTAGGATAGATTCTTCCAGTTTAGAAAAGCAATCATCATTTCACTATCCATTAGCTCCCTTTTTACTGCGATAACTTTCCTCTTTTGGTGTAGGTTTTGTACCGAAAGATGGTTGTAGACATCCTCATTCTCTTCTCTTTGACACACTTGGCATGTTTTCCAAGATGAATAATCTCTTTTGGACCTCCTTGAGTTGTTCGATGATTTCTCCATAACTCTGGACGGTCTTCTGGACTTCTCTAAGATCAGAAATCTTAGATTTTTTCCACTGATTTCTTCCCAATTAGACCCCATCATATTTTCATCCACAAATGCAAATGAGGTTTCTGAATTTCTGATTTGGACCGGTCGGGTTGTCTTCTCCAGATCGCCCTTGTAGAAAACCTTCCATGGATGTTGGTAAAGTCGTTGTAATCAGATGTGTCATTTTATATAGGTATCTCTTGTATAATAGTCTTTCAGTGGATTTCTTATCTCCTTTCATCCAAGCTTGGCATCTTAAAGGTTGATGTAGCTCTTGGCCGAGCTCATTACTTCTTTCAAGAATTTTATAACACCTTTGGAGTAATTCTCCAAAGAAATCTTGGTTTTGTCTTTCCAGAAGCTGGAAATATTCCCTGTAGTTATTACTTAAACCTTCGCTCGAGTATTCCTGTAGAGTTTTCTTTCTCGAACTTTTGTTCGGATTCATAAATCTCTTGTGACGCCTCCTCCGTTAGGATGTACATAATATAATAAATAATTTATTATTTCAAAATAAACCTAGGGCTCTGATACAATTTTCTTCGCTTGAGATCCGATCTTGCATGATTACCAATGTATAGGGCCAATTTTGTTTATAGTGAAAATGAATAGGACGTGAATTTGATATTTTAAGAATTGTAGAACTTAACTAAAACTATAAATTATAAATCCTGAAAAGATATAGGAAAATTAACGTTTTTTATTTTATTTTTTATTTTTTGTCTAAGGGCAAAATAGATAGTACACCCAAAGTATGGGTATTTCGGAGGTCAATAAATTGAAAAGGCAGGACCAAAGTTTTCTCTCTCTACCATAGTACAGTAAAGTATTGGCCCTAGAAACAGGCAGGTATTACTTTTTGTCAACAAGTCGCCGAATTTCGGTAATCTCCGCGATATTTCGAATCTCCTCGCCGAGAATTCAGTTAAAACTAGTTTCTTTTTTCCTTTTATTTCTTATTGTAATTGTGTGGGATTATAGGTGTAGACTGTAGTGAATCTTAATCTAATTATTTCCTTTTTTAGGAATGTTTAATGGTTGGCATTTGATAAATTATAATTTTTTTTTTCTTAGATAATACTCCTTCTGTCCCACCCAGATTTGCACATTTTCCTTATTGGTACGTCCCACACCCTTTTGCACACTCTTAAATTAGAAACTTATTTCACACTCGACCCTCATAATTTAGACATATTTACATATATGCCATTAGTTGATCTTTATTTTAAAAACTAAACAATTTTCATTAAAAATCTGATTTCATTAAACCAAATTAACACTAAACATCTAAACTAACCTAACTCAAACCCAAAGCCTAATTCCTCAAAACAGATCCACTACCCTTTCATAATTCTACACCCCCACCAAACCCTAACCCATCTTGTCTTGTTATGCTCTCAGCCGCAATTCATACTCTATTGTTTTCCTTCGATCTAAGATCGTCGTTCCAACTCCTATATTTACGATTGATCTTTGATCTGAAACTCCCATCTACATCGAGCTTTTTTCTAGTAATCTCATGGAAGAATCCCTAGAGATTAACCTTTTGGTGTTCAATTCGGAGGAATCGATTGTGCTCGAAACTCAGTTGCCGGATCTAACGCTTCCATTCGCGGTGATTGGGATGAATTCGGACCCATATTTAGGCTCCGACCCAAAATTTGCAGTTCATTCGATTTCAGATCCTAGATCTCCGAGCGGCGAGTGGTTCAACACCAAGGAACTGAGGAGGCATTACATGCAATGTCTTGGATTTTAGTTTCCAGCCATTTTTCAGGTTTATATATTTGTTCCTTAATCTTTTGGTAAAAAATCTGTTTGGGTTTTTGTGACCCAGATTCGCTTCGATTTGGTGCGGGTTTATTCGAATATGTGCTTGATGTTTAACTTAGATGATGTGTTATGTGTTCTAAGGAAATTTATGATGGTTATGTTCTTGATAGTTTGATGATGTCCTTGTCATTTGTTGGATCGGTGTTGGTTATGTATGGTGTTTTACTGGTGGTAGCTTAAATTAAATGATGTTGATGTTGTTGTTCCTGATAGTTTGATGTTGCCCCTATAATTTATTGGAACTGTGTTGGTTATCTTTACTGATTGACTGATGGCAGCTTAAATTAAATGATGTTGATGTTGTTGTTCCTGATAATTTGATGTTGCCCTATATTTTGTTGGAACTGTGTTGGTTATCTTTGCTGATTGACTGGTGGTAGCTTGAATTAAATGATGTTGATGTTGTTGTTCTTGATAACTTGATGCCACCCCTGTATTTTGTTGGATTTGGGTTGGTTATGTATAGTAATTGACTGGTGGTATCTTAAATTAAATGATGTTGATGTTGTTGTTCCTAATAATTTGATGTTGTCCAAAAAAAAAAAAATTGGGAACTGTGTTGGTTATCTTTACTGATTAACTAGTGGTAGCTTGAATTAAATGATGTTGATGTTGATGTTGTTGTTCGTGATAATTTGATCCTGCCCCTGATTTTTGTTGGATTTGGGTTGGTTATGTATAGTGATTGAATGGTTGTAGCTTAAATTAAATGATGTTGATGTTGTTGTTCCTGATAATTTGATGTTGCCCCCGTATTTTTTATTGGGCTATGTAAAAAAGGAACCCAATGGTGAAATTTTTCTGAGGGTCTTGGGTTCACAAAAAAAAAAAAAAAAAAAAAAAAAAAAAAAAAACTACACTGCCTTGTGTTACTTAAAATACATGAAATTCATTTCAATAATCATTATGTTTACAATCTAAGCAAAATGTACACATATATATATTGTGTTTATGTCGTAAACATAAGACATGATAAAAAAGCAACCCTTTAGTCCATTCCTAAGCATAACCCAATTTAGACATGAGTCCTCCAATGTGATATGTTCCTCCAGCTTGTTCATTCGCAATCAAATGCTCAATCCCTCGTCTAACAACATCCTCATCCACCTCTAGAACTGTTGGGAGTGTTCCTTCCTTAGTTAAGGCCGCTTTTCCTATATGAGGCAATTTGTAATTGTTGTTTCCTTTGACTTTCATGACCTCAATCATACAAGCTTCTAGGCTCAAGAAAATGATGTTTTGTTTACTGATCTCTAGATCTTCATAAGATTTGAGAACATTTTGCACCAAATCTTCCACATTGTATGATGATGTTTCAACTTGTAGTGATTGTAGTGCTCTGAAATATCCCAAATCTAGGACATTTGTGTCTGGTGAATTTGGGGGCTGGCATATGAGTTGAATGTTAAAGCTATCTGATGATGTTGCATGTTTGAATTCTAGGTCATAACTGCTGAGATGTGGCTTTGCATTATCCTGCAGTATTACTATTTATTTGTTTGCATTTGCCGACCACTTTTCTTTATGGCTAGAATAATTTGTTATTATGCATGATGAATCAATTAGCATTCAAAAATAAATGGTCCTAAATTAGTAATGTCACGAATGTATCTAACTACATAGTTAAGATGCATTTAGGAGACTTATAAAGTTTTTATGCTAGATGATGAAATATATTCTGATAGTGAAAGAACACACCTGATCCAACAAACACTCTTTGATGACTTGCTTGGTTATAGACTCAATTGGTCAGTAACCAAGGTGCCCCTTGTTCTGTTTCTATTGTTTCTGAGGGTAGGTTCTCTTGTTGTGAATGGGAAAATCCCTATATTGCCATCAAACAATAGTTCCCCCTCAACTGTATATTAAGGTCGTGCCACTGCACACATGAACATAACTTTGGGAATATACCTTTTGTTTTTGCATGACCTGTATGAGTCTTCCTCTTCTGCTAGTTTGTATGCTCTCTCGGTGATTCGTTGCATATAGAACCACTTTTCATCAATATAGATAATGTTATGCATGTCATACCTGATTTTGTTGAGTTGGCTGTCCAAATACAAACAACTAAGGCTGTATTTGAGCTTTTATAACATGTTGGCTTGGCTAAGAGAAGGTTTGATTGCATTTGTGTGTGAAACTGTGGTTTAATAACACCTGATTTGACCCATCTTCTAACTTTTCTCTTACTTACCTGTAGTTCTTTGGCTAACCTTCTAATGGTTTGCCCTTTTGAGAATGGTATGCTCTTTACTAGCTCTATGTCCAGTTCCTCTCTTACCTTTCCTCCGTACTGTTTTCATTCATTGAATGAAACAGGTGACCCTTCTAATATTTGTTGTTTTGCAGACTCCCAAGTGTATTGAATAGTCCGCTGACTCACTCCAAATGATGTTGCCGCTGCCTTGATCTTGCCAAGGTGTACAACTCTGTCTGTGCTATTGCCTAAGAGAAACTGAGCGATCATGATTCGATCTGATGGAGACAAATTAGGTCTCTTTCTAGTATAATGTTTTGAGTTTGTAATTTTCTGTCTTAAAGAACAAATGCAGCATTGAATGTTACTTTGTGCATTTATAACAATTTAGGTTTGATGTTTAGTGTTTTTGAAGGGAATTTTGAATTGTAATTTGAGTTTTAACTTGGCTAAAAAAAGATGTAATTTAAGTAATAGTGGAGGGAAATTGAACTCAAATTATTGGCACTGAATTCAAAAATTTCAGTTTGAATTTTTTCCCTAGAATTTGAATTTGAATTTTTGTTTTTGCACCACTTCAGTGGAATAAACAGGTTATTGTTTGGTGAAAATGAGGAAAATATTAGTGTACTAATTTTTCGGCGGCGACTATTCACCCCCCACTAAATTTCTTAATATAGACCATTTCTCAATGTAGTCCACACAGACTTAAAAAATAAGTATACATTTCTCAATACAGTCCACAAAGTATTAATTTAACCTTTATTTATTAAATAAATCATTTAAAATAAAATATTATAAACAAAAACTTAAAAAACTTAAAAAATAAACCGTCAAAACAGAGGAAAAATATTTCTCTTGAAGTCGTTGACGATTGTTCCAAGAACATCTCCGATGGTGTTTCCGGTGAGGCGTTGTGTGAAGTCCATGAGTGTGTTGGAGGTTGTGCGGACGACTTTCGGCAAGATCGCCGCATATTGTGATGGGTCGGCAGCTAGAGGTGGCAATTCGGGCAGCCCAGTCCGATCGGGCCAACACCATATTTCGGACCGGGTTGGGCCTGCCCAAAATTTGTTCGGGCCTAAAATTAATTGGTCCGGCCCGAGATATTTCCCTATAATACACTTAGATTTTCAGGCCGACCCGGTCGGGCCAAATAGTACTTTGGGTCTATATTTTTATGACCCGACCCATCTAAAATATCGAGCCTACTGGATCGGCCCGACCGGTTTGCCACCTCTATCGGCGGCCCTTCGCGACAGGCCCGAGAGTGCGGTGAGGGGTGGTTGGTACTGCCGCCGGAGAATAACGTCGGAGGCGGAGAGTTCATTAGTAAGGATTTCAATCTGAAATACTAACGATACTGGAGAACTGGCTGCTGCAATATTTTTAGGAATTGTATATCTGCAAAAATTCAATACATTCTTACAAATCTCTTTATTATGCAGTTTCTTGGTTATTCTCCTTGGCCAGTAATTTTCTCTACTAAGCTTATTGATAATCAAATTCAAAGTCCAAGATTTAGTTAATTTTTTTTTTCTTGCGTTAATTTCATGTCATGACCGCACCCACACCTCTCTCAAACTATTGTATCCTCCAAGAGAATTTCTGAAACTCATGAGAGACGACGATGAGTTTCTTGAAGTGATGGGAAAGGTTGAGTCACAATTAATTTATTATATATATGAGAGTTTTGCTTTTAATATATATATTTATTATTTTTAATTATTTATATTTGTTATCATTAAGGATGTTTTAGTTAATTTATAATATTATTTTAATTTATTAAAATAGTGGGCTGTGAATAGTCGATGTCTAATCTTTCCCCAAAAATTCAAGTTAATCCCATTTGACTAGTCAACTAAAAAACAAAAAATAATTTTTTCTTAATATACGTGCAAACTCCCGTGAAACGGAGGGAGTATAATTTTCTATATCTTGTGAATCAGAAAGCATTATTATCATTATTATTTATTTAATTATTTTTTGCTTTTGTCTGTGGAGGAAATTGGACGATATTGCTAAAAATAATTTATTAAGTAAAATACAATTCATGTAATTTTATTATTTAGTCAGTGTATTCTTCTAAATCTAATCATTCCAAGCTTGCTTTTTTAATTCTTTTATATGTTTTTGAATATGGGACATTCGTTTCATTCATTTTAGTACTAGTAAATAATAATGTTAGTATTAAATGTATCATTTTTGTACTAATAAGTAGTAATCTTGTATTAAAAAACTTCAAAATTTGTATGATATTGTCAAACAATGTTTATATTGTTCAATATTTATATTTGTAAATATTCCAATACAATTGTATAAAATTTTAACATAAATATTTGTATTTAAGTTTAGCAATATATAAAATATCATGATAATTTTTTATTTTAATAGATTTTCCAACATCTTTTAAAAATTGCACCAATATTTCTATAGAAATCGGCATTTCTTTCGTAAAACTGAAACATCGATATTTCGCTAAAACCGATATTTTCGTGCTTGCCAATATCCACACAACCAACTCAAAACCCAGCAGATCACAACGGCATGTACCATTCAATTTAGTCGTAGCAACGAGTTTTTTTCAGCATACAGCGAAGCAAAATATGGGCTATGTGCAATATCCGGGAGAGGAGGGACTGAGAAGACAAATTCTTTCTTGGGGAGAGAGAGAACAAAATTATACTAAAACAGCTAAAACAAAATTAGTAGCTAACTATATCGAAACATTCTAAGATATGTGCTTAGCCAAAACATGAGAAGCTCTCGATACTCACCTGTAGGAGCCGACGCTCTTCAATCAATTTTCACTGACGAGAAAAGGTAGTGAACAAAATAAAATGAAGTAAGCAAACCAATCGTGCCAGTTGAGAGCATGATCCCGATCGACATTATCAGCGAGTAGCCCAGGTAAAGTGTAGCCGACACGGGCCCACTCAAGCTCTGAAGATCAAACACAAGATAATTAATGGAGTACAAGAAGACATACAGAGCAACTGAACCCGAGGCAAAGAATGCTTTCCACCACCACATCCAATCCTCAACACACAGATGCATGTAAGTCAGGACAACTGAAACCTCAGCACAAACAATCACCAACAATAAGAGCACAATAAGTAGGAATCCGAAAACGTAATAGAACCTTCCGAGCCAGATGCTTGACAAGATGAAGAAAAGCTCGATAAAGAGGGTCCCGAATGGGAGGGTCCCGGCACCAAGAACAAGAAGCCACGAGGGGTATTTTTGGGCAGGAATCTCTCTAGGGATCTGGTTAGTTCGAACAGGGTACTTTATAGGCTCGGCCCTTGTCCCCAACAGTCCTCCAATCAGAGTGAGCGGAACCGAAATACAGAACCAGAGGGAAAAGAGTTTGAAATACAAGGAAATCGGGAGAGCCCCAGTACTCCCACTTCCCCAAAGGATGAAATTCAAGAAAGTCAAAATAACAAACACAATTCCAGGGAAAAAGCAAGCTGTTGACCAAGAAACTGATTTCCACCCTTCGGATGAGCCCTTAATAGTCGTCCACGATCTTACGCCAGCATAACCAGCAGCTATGCCCAAGAAAAGATAAAGTAAAATCATACCAGTCAATAGCATTCCTCTAGAAGCAGGAGACATGAAACCGAGAGCGGCAAAGACGATGGTGACAACTGCCATTCCTGTAATCTGAACGCCATCTCCGACAATCACACAGAGTAACTTTGAATGGAAAGGCTCTCTAAAGACGTCACCTACCACAAGCTTCCACCCAGAAAGCTCTTCGTTCATCTGAGCCTGAGCTTCCTTATCCAGCTCTTCATACTTAGTTAGGTCCCTTCGCACTGTTCTCAAAAATATGACAAATACAATTGCAGCCAAGAAGAATATCACCATCAAAGAGTTAAGAATCGAGAACCAGTGGACCTGAGCACCATCCATCTTCAGATAATGATCCCATCTAGATGGCCACCTGATGTCACTTTTCACAAACTCAACCTCATAGGTGAACGACACTCTCTCTTGCTCCCTTATTACCTGAGACTTGTCAAGACTGACTGGACAGTTTATGGATGTAATATTATCGTACAAGTGGAGTTTTGTCATCTTGTCAGCATCGTACTTTATGCTGCATGGGGCAACCTCAAAGCCAACTATTTCATACCCTGAAGCCTTACTGTTATCGGATTCTAAAATGACACCCATACCCTCATCTCCAGTACCAATTAGCTCCAAACGATCTCCATCATACTCATGAATTAATACTTTAAACCTGAGATGATTGATAATGTAAGCATCATTACTGTTTTCAGGAGTGTATCCAATGGGATATCCAGTCCACTGGATCTTAAGCCCTCTTTGCTCGGTAAACCTTAAAGCTGGTAAATTGTCAAGAATCATGTTCACTTGATACATATCCCGTGTTCTCTGTTTTAGAAGGTTTACCTCATTCTCATTCAATGGTGGAGTTGTGCACAGATAGACTGTCTCATTAATATTCATTCGGAACCGATACGGTGAATTGTCAATTTGATCTCCCATTAGCAGTTCGCCAAGATTCTCAGCACTTTTTTTTATGCCCCCTTTAGGCTTGCAATAAGGAAGGCTGTAATAGCTGAATGGAAGCTCAGTTTCAATGGAGGTCAAAGAATTAACTTTGGCATATATTTCATCCCCAATTGAGTACGTGCGCATGTAGGTCCCAGGTAGATAGAAACCATTACATGTTTCCAAAATGAGAACCACCAATGCAAATACAGTGTAAAACGTCCTTCTTGAATTCAAAGGCAACAGCAACACCATTGTTAAATAGAAGCTAGGCAAAGAAAATCACCTCCTGCTGAACCTAAGCTACGAAAGGCTGGCGTCTAAAGGATAAATACTGCACAGGAAAATTTGTAGAAGTAGTTATTAGCTAACCAGTTACAAATTATGAAGTAAATCATGAGTACTAAACCGACAAACTAAGGGCATTATGTGTTCGCTAGCAAACGTTACTTAGTTCTTAGCTATGGAATATGTTTAAATTCCTTAAAATACAGAACACGTGAAAAGTGATAACAGCACAATACATTTTCGAATACCGCTGGTACATCAATATAAGTGATATTAATAACAACTTCAGAATCGAAGGCATTGCAACTCCCTACACATGTAAGTAGCCTGAAGAGCAAGCTAACATCTCAATTGGTCTAACAAATATCAACATGGTTTGTGCATAAGATGAGAGATAGTGCATAACATTCTCTTACTTATCATAAGTTTCAACTTTTAGAAAAATAAATAAATACCGCAAAAACCATATTCATCAAATTGGGTTTGGTAACAATATATACAATGTCAAGTTTTATACTTCAGAAAGGAAAAATGACTAGATTTGAAGTCAAATCAATTTAATAAATACATCTCTTGCATTCGAATAATTTGCCGCTATTTTTTATTATTAATTGGAGGCCTTTATTCCTTCAAAAACCGTACGTTCTGAACTTGTATTCTGTAGGAAAATTAGCAGAGCATAATTAGCAATATTTTTAGAGCACTTACAGCAGGGTCACAGGAACATGACAACCTGAAACTGACCTCATATATCAACACATCTATATGCATGTCAAACAATTAACATGGTACAAAATTAAGGAACCACATGAACAATTATATAAGAACAAGACGATTCACAAGGAACATGACGAATGACATGGCCTGGGAAAGGTTGGAATTTCTGCAGAAGGGAATAATTTCTCCATACAATATTCCACAAATTAGTCATTCTCAAAATATTCCGTCAATAATTAATGCACTACAAGCAACCAAGCAAAATATGCTAGCTCGTCTACCTGAGTAATCATCGGTGTCAACTCCATTCTTTCTAACTATGGCAAAGAAGAATCTAATACTACAAAACAATGAAATCAGTTATTATTTATTAAAAAGGAAGGCTTTAACCTGCATTAACTCAAACAACCTTCAAACTTATTCACCATCAGACAAAATAATCCCACTACATTTGCCTAAACATTCTTTATTATATATTTTCAAACAATGAATTAGCAGCAGCACAAACACATTCGTCGAAACAGAAAAATAAAGACTAGCAGAAGATGGGCATCCACACAATTCGCAAACAATCAATCCGTTGTGAACCGCAACAACTCAATCAATCTTCTCCTTATCACCATTAGACAAACAAAATCACCCATATTCTTTGCAAAAACATTCTTAATCATATTTTTTGGAATAGCGCACCCAAATGCAGATCAATATATCTACACACTCAAATGCCTATCTATGAATGCCAAAATTCGTGTATACAGCGCAGAAATGAACGTACCTGCGATGGATCTGAATTCGCATTAGCCAAGGCAAGGGTTTAGTGAAACTGGGTTGGAATGGAGTCTTTTTCACGAAGAAACTCGTTTTTGAATCCTGCGATGTCTCTCTTACCTGGCATTTGATTTAAGATCTCAGGCAATTTCTGTTGTTACTTTGTCTCAGTTTTCAAATTTTACAATTAATTCATAACACGCATTTCCCAAATAATCTCCTCTCGTTTTTTCCTGTTTTTAACTACCAAATAAACTACTCACGGCATGATTGGTATGAAGGAATGATGTGGGATGTACTAGATAAACTCCTCAGGACATGATTGGTATGAAGAAATAATGTGAGAATGTACCAAATAAATTCCTAAGGGCATGATTGGTATGAAGAAATGATATGAAAATGGAAGGCTCATTCATTTGTTCATTTTTGTATGAATTTATGATGGGAATAATCATTCCCAAAAGAATAGCTACTTCCATATTCATGGATTAGTCATTCCTACCTCACATGGTATTAGCTATTTCTAACAACAATGAAATTATTATTATTTATTATCATTATTTTTAATAATTTTTAATATTCTCAGTTAACAATTATTAATTAATTTATTGATTGACGATAATGATGTTCTTGTTCTTGTGGTTGTGGTTGTTGTTGTTGATATTATTAATGAATTGATTATTATATTCACTTTTAATTAATCGTTATTAATTAATTATTTAGTTAATAATAATAGTAATCATTATTATTATAATTACTACCATTATTACTATTTATTATTACGATTGTTATCATCATTATCAATAATTGATAATTAATTAAATTATTGAATTAGTTACAATTATCGATGATGATGATAATAATAATAATAATAATAATAATAATAATAATAATAATAATAATAATAATAATAATAATAATAATAATAATAATAATAATAATAATAATAATAATAATAATAATATTATGTTGTTAATATTACTGTTTTGGTATTTCATTAAGATAATTAATATTTCATTCCTTATCACTCCTTGAGCATACCAATCATTGGAATGATTATAATTATCATTCATTTCCCATCTTCATTTCATTCCTAAATTGATTACATTCATGCATTATTTCATTCACTCATACCAATCATGTCGTAATATGAATAACAAAACACAAAATTAGTAATAAGTGCACCTAACTACTTTTTATAAATGTTAGTGCATTTAGTGGTTGTTTAGCTAAGCTTATTTAAATAACTTATAAGTTTCCTTATCTTATAAGTTGTTTCAAGAGTTTATAAGATATAATTTTTCAAGAGCTTATAAGTTAATAAAATATTTGAATAAAATAATTTATAAGCTCGAATTGAAGTATGTGTAGTGTGCATAATGTGCGTGGTGTTTGCAGGGTGGATCCAAGATGAGTAATTGTGGGGCGGGGGGGGGGGGGGGGGGGGGGGGAGGGAACAACAGCCAACTTTATCATAAAATTAAATTACACATATCATGACAAATAAACAAGCTCATATCTAATATATTTGCATTAATCATCATCATTAAATATTCAAAACATTTCACAAAATATATAATATGCAATCTATTAAAATTCAGAACGTATTTCCTTCAAGTCATGGAAATTATCTATAAGAGAATCTATGTTGACTTCTTTTGCAATTTTCTTTTCAATATACACTAGCAAACAAAATTGACGCCCCCTACTGTGAGACACTGGGTCGAATAAAACCCATGAGATCACTAAGCGGCGAAGAGGTGGGCTTTCATGGAACCAAATTGAAATCAACACCCCGTTTCTTAACGACCATGAAGGCTATGAAGATGCTATGAAAAGGACAGTGTCAAGGGTTCTTGGTGAATGTTATGGGAGCTTCACCTTAAAAGCTGACGGTGGCTGACGTACCAGTAGTGAATGAATTTCCAAATGTTTTCTTGGAAACCTTACCTGGAATTGCTCTGGATAGACAAATGGAGTTCACCGTAGAGTTGGTTTCTGGAGCTGTTCCAGTGTCTAAAAAACCTCCATACCGGGTGGCACCGAAAGAGTTACAAGAGTTGAAAGTACAAATTCATTCAATTTGCAGTTGATAAATTCATATTAAATAACACTACAAAAGAAATAATATTTTTTTAACAAAATTTAACCATTTCTTTTTTGTTATATATTATCAAATAAAAATGCATTTTTAATACAAATGTATTGTTCATGTTAATGTTGATTTACTCTTAAAGAAAAAAAAAAAAAAATAGCCTGTGCATCGCATCCACATGAGCATTTACTAGTATATAATGAGCAAAGTCAGACAATTTAAGTAAGTTTTAATTTTTTCCACCATTTTGTACATTGGCTTATTGTTATGTCTTACGTACATCGTCTTGTTTAATTGTTTTGGACTCAGTAATTGACTTATGTTGACCTCTTTTTATTTTAATTTTATGTTGGCTTCTTATAATAAAGTTTATGTATTTGAATTCTTTTTTAATACAAATCCTTCGTAGCAAAAAAATTAGAAGCTTTTTTAAAATATTAAACAAATTGATTGTGGTGCTATATCATGATTATCTTATACATATATATATATATATATATATATATAAAATTATATAATTTTTGAATTAAATAATTAATAAAAAAATCAAAATAATAATAATAATAATAATAATAATAATAATAATAATAATAATAATAATAATAATAATAATAATAATAATAATAATAATAATAATAATAATAATAATAATAATAATAATAATAATAATAATAATAATAATTCCTGGGCAACGTCTAGGCCCCGCCTAGGTTGCCTAGACACTAGGTGGCCAGAAACCGCTTCGCCTCCACTTTCCGCCTTCTGCAACCATGGTTATGAGTAACTTAAAAGAATCTATATCCAAATTAGACTTACTAAAATAGGAAATATTATTTCCTCTTGAGCGAAATTAGTTAATTATATCTGATTTGAAAATTTGAATTTGAATTTCTAATTAGATACAATTCAAAAATTGAATTTGAATTTCAAATTTATGAATCTTGAATATAAGAGAAGTACATATATATTTCAAAGAAAATTATGTAATTTTTCAGCCAACCCAAATAATTATATTTGATTAGATCCAATTTAAAAAATTGAATTTGAATTCGATTTTCTAACTAGTAGTTACCCCGTGCGATGCACGGGAAAGAGTTTAAATTAATATTTTTTATACACAAAAATATCATTTAATTTAGTGCTAAAAGTGTAACATGTTGGAATTTGATTGTGTAACTTTTGTGTGTGCGTGTGTTCTTGTTAGGAATGTTTTAATTGTCATTTTTACTCTCATAAATATATCCTCAATAACAAACATAATAACATCAAAATTCATCATAAATAAACAACAGGAATTCAAAATATTCGAAATTAGTAGGTTTTCTTAAAAAAAAAAAATCATGCAAAAACACAAAAGGTTTAGTATCAACATACTATAACAAAAAATTACTGGAAAAAACTAATATAGATTATTCAAGTTTCTAAAAAGACATAAATGTTAACGAATTTTGAAATACTTATTTATACACGAACCTGTAGTAGCATTCCCATAAAATATCAAAATCTTCAATTATTATTGATTCGTAACTCTAAAAACAACTAAGAATATACCACGATAGAAGATAGGCTTACTAAAGAGCAATCATAACCTGATTGCGAAAATATCAAGTTGTACCATCAATTAGTATATATCGTCAGTTCCAGTAGTATCACAAACTCCCACTTTTGAAAATATAGTCTTGAAAATATTGAAAATAACATTGGAAAAGAAAGAAAAAGTCGGTATACAATTTTCCCCATTAGGAACTACTATAGAAAATAATAAGAAATCTATCAAGAAAATGTTTGTCATTTGAAACTTTTGCAGAAAAGCAAGAGAATATAATCTAAAAATTGTTCCTCGGTGGGGACTTTGCAAAAGGATCCACCAAAATCTACATCATAAACCTAGAAATATTTCTTTAATTATCCTCATAGAAGAAAGCAATTGCTTGCAAGATCTTCAATTCTGAAACTCATACATGAACTATAAATGTGAAGCAAATCAAGGTATTGCTATTACTTATATAGTGGAGAATAGATTTCTCCCTATCAATAATCAACCAAAAAAAAAAATTAAGAAGTAGGTAGTCAACGTGGGGAACTTCCATAAGAATTTTTTTTTTCTCCATAAACTAATTAATTAATGTAGTACTACCTCCGTTTTTTTTAGTTGTCATTCTAACTAATTTATTTTGTTTGTAAATAGTTGTCATTCTAGCGATGCACGGGCTATGTTTTTAAAAAGTAAATCAATATTAACATGAACAATACCTTTTTATTGAAAACACATTTTTATTTGATAATATATAACAAAAAAGGAAATGATTAAAATATTTTACAAAGAAAACTTTTGTGTTCTTTTGCAGTGTTACATTCATTGCCTCTTACTCCAGAAAATCAGTAATTTTCACTAATAAAAACACATTTTAATTTTTTCACGAATTTCTTACTCGTATCTTGTTCCAGTCAGACTTTTTTTTTTTTTTTAATATATATATCTTGTCTCTATCAAAACATTAATATTAAATTATAATAAATTTTGAATAGACTACACTGATTGGTAATAATAAATAAAGCGAACATACATAATCCAGAATCCGATATCAGTTAATAGAATTGAGAAACAAATAATCTTAAGGATTATTCTTATATAAAATATTTTATTAGTTTACGTACAAAATATTTTCTATTAGAAACAAACATAATTTTCTTTTAAGGATTATTCTTATATAAAATATTTTATTAGTTTACCTACAAAATATCCTCTATTAGAAATAAATTTTAAGAAAGATATAGAAAATACAATTTTATTTAGGATGAACTGAATCTTCATAGTCCATATGATGAGCTCATTCATATAGAGTTGGATTTGGATTTAGAATTTTAAAAGAAATAGATGACTTCAAATCTTTCAATTTTTTTATCCAATAATCTCCTATATCCATAAGATGAGTTCATTAATATAAATAAAGTTGGATGACTAAACTAATAAAATACTTTATATAAGAATAATCATTAAGAAAATATATTCTTCTCTCAATCTTATTAAATTGTATTGCAATTCTGGATTGTATATCTTGGTTGTTTGTTTATTATTATTAATCAGTATGATCTATTCCAAAATTTATTATAATTTAATATTAAGATTTTGGAAGAGAGATAAGAGGAAAAAAAAACAAATGAAATTATTTCCTAGAGAAGAAATAAAACGGATAAAATACTTTACAGATAAATAATTTTGGGAAAAATAATATTGTACTGTGGAAAAAAAATGGATAAAATACTTTACAGATAAAATAATTTTGGAAAAAAAAAATATAGTACTGTGGAAAAAAACTAAAAAAACTGATTTTGTGGAATAAGAGGCGAGGAAGGAATTAAAAATATATTTAGCGTATTTTTTTTGGTGGAGTGTGTTAGCTGACCAAACACATGGTGGAGTATGTTAGCTGACCGAACACATCATGGTGGCTCTATAAAAAAACTCACTGGTGGTTTCATATCATTATTGATATACAATAATCTATATATAGTTTGATACATTAATTTTTACAATTTATAAATTCTTGAGATCAAGCAAGCGGCCATCATTTTGCCTTTTTTATAGGAGTATAGAAAATCAGAAATCATATCTGAAAGATTTGGAATGATCTGGACATTCTGTTATCAGATATCTTCAATTAAAGATTACATATTATTGTATATTAAAAAATTGATAAAATCACATCTATTTTTTGGTAAAGCTATGGTAATTCATATATTAATATACACATCATAATCCTCCTTTACCATTAAAAGAGAATCTCAGGACACGTGTCACTCAACCATCTATTTAAATTCCTTCTTTTTAGCTGCGACACATGTCCCTTTTTACTTTATTTTTTTCTAAAAAAATATATAATCTGTAACCATAAATTGTCTAGTTTGAATTTGAATTTTCAAATTTTCAAATTTTTAAATGTCATAATATAAAATCTAACTATCCCTATTTTTTTGGGATGTTGACTTCCATCCTATGTCACGTTAGTTTCACATTTTTTTTTATCTTTTCTCCTCAAACTTTTAAAGTGTGATAACTTTTTCGTCTCAACTTCGTTTTCTACAAAAGTTATATTAAATTAATCTTCTTTACATGATCTTTGATTTGATATCCATGATGTATATATTTAATTTAAATATTAATTTTTTAAATGTAAATTTTTTTTATGATTATTGTAATATTAAAAGTAAAATATATAAATAAATAAATTCATATAACATATAACATGGAAGGGGAAGAAAAATGATTGAATAATAATATATGAATAAGTTAATTCATTGACATGTATCTCACTTGATACCCCCAAGTATTATATATGACATAACTCCATTATATTTTATTAATATAATAGAATATATTAATCCCATGCATAGCACGGGAGGACATCTAGTTATAATTTATATTAAAATAAAAATCCGGTCTATAATGAGTATTGATTTCGCTAATAATTCCAATTATGTGATAGTTTAAATTTATATGTGATATCATTTTATAGTTGTTATCAACCAATCTGTATATATATATTAAATTTATTTTGTTTATAAGATAATATTTTGGAAATTTTTCTGCAATAGTTCATGATAGTTGTTAAATGGGATATTTCTTCTTAAAAGTCTTACGTATAGTAAACGTTTTCGACTGAGTTTTATCAAAGTTTAATTGTAAACATATTGTAATGACAAAAATGAAATACTGCCATAAAATTAGAATTTCAATTGAAGTTGATACATGAACTTATTTTTGCATAAATTAAAAAACTGAATTCTGCTACAATAAAATCAAAATTAGTCTTCAATCTCAACTGATCGTCGGATGAGTTGATTTTCTCTAATCTTTTGCCAATATTTTGAACGGATTGAGACTGTACATGTTATAAACAAAGTGTAAAGTTTAGCACAATATATGGACAATAATATAAATAATTCACATAACAGAAATTAAAAATATAGGTTGAATTTTTATATGATTACAGATTACCGTAGAAAACGATGATGGTATATAGATTTGAATTCTGCAATCATCAAACTTGTTTTCGCCATAATCAAGATTCAGTGTTGCTAAAACATAATCAAGATTCAGTGTAGCTGATATTTTCTTATCTTGATTTGCATGTAGTACTTTAGGAGCATCCATTGTGAAGTACCTATCAAAGTTGACCCATAATAATCAAGGAATGAAGAAATTATACAAATTTGCAGTAAAAAATGTAAATTGCGAAATGAACTATCAAAGTTGACACATAATAATCAAGGAATGAAGGAATTATAGAAATTTGCAGTAAAAAATGTAAATTGCGAAATGAATAAAAAATAGAAATACCAGCTGCAAAAGTGATTCTCATTTACTGAAGACCTTATGTATTTATAGGAGCAATAATGTTATTGGATAATTTTTTTTTTTAATTAGAATTTCAAAATTTAAAAAAATGTGCAACAGATTTTGTTATACATATATGTACAGATTTGTTCTTGCTGAATTTTAGACGGAAAAAATATTTGAAAACTTGAATCCCGGTAATATCATTGGATTTTTCAAATTTCAAAATTCAAATTCACATCTATTTATGGTAACTATTAAAATGGGCGGAAAAAGTTTCAACTTACTAATTTCGGATGACTTGGATTATTATATATATATAGATTTTTAGGGAGGGATACATCACTTCCACAAAAAAAAAAAAAAAAATGTGATTTGATTTAATTTTTACCAAATTAGTTAACTGTTTCCTAATTTATTGGAGTAAAAAAATGGTAGGTAAGTGGGCCAGCCATAAATTAAAATTTAATGTCAAATAAATAAAATAATTTTTTATTTCCCAAATAAGTATATAAGTTGGGGAGGGGGGGGGGGGAGAGAGGAGGATGAAATGCTTTATTTTCAGGTATAAAAATAATACATTTTTTAGATAGTTGAAATATAGGGTTTGTAATTAGTATGTTTTACCCTAATTTTATGCGATAAAATAAATTTGTAGATTCATTTGCATAGTGATTTCGATAAAAGAAATAGCTGATTTATTTAGGTATTGTAACATAAATAATATTGGTAAAGATTCATTCTAAAATATTATGGTTAAATATTGATTTGTATCTTACGATTTGATAATTTTGTAAAGTAAATTTGGATACAACTAATTATTACTTATATTTATGGACAAAAAAACTCATTCCAATAAATTCAGCAACAACTTCCCTAATTTTGCGAAAACATTACCATTACATATATATGTACCAGATTCGGCGATTTTAGGCATATATTGTGTTCTTTTTTTAATTAAAAAAATATTTTTTATTACCATATATAGTAAGCATTTTGAGCGAGAAAAATACTATTTTCCAATTGTAGTATAAATCCATTTTGTTTATATATATATATATATAGATTAGATACGGTTTAAAAATTTGTATTTAAATTTCAAAGTTATGAATTTGGAATATAAAAAATAGTTGGCATATGATAAGGACTTTTGTTGATGGAATCGGTTAATGTAAATAACAGAAAACACTTTTTCCTGCCTCAATTAGTCAACAAATTGTGTGACCCGAAAATCTTATCTTTAAATACTTTGTGCATTTATCAACAGTCAGTTGTTCTTCTTGAAGAATATATTGACTGATGTTTCTTTTTGCAGTACAGATTGGCATCATCTCTTCTCTCATCATTTGAAGAAACACCAACCTTATAAAAGTAGAGTAATTTTTATAAGTTTACCATGTTTGTTATTCTCTACTTCTTGATTATAGATTTAATATTAAATGTTTGAGAATCTTTTACAGTGACTTAAGAAAATGCCACCTGATGTAAAAAAGAACGAAGATATATGGACAAAAATTTTATACATCAGTATATTGAGGTATGGTTATATATACACACGCGAGCGCATACATAAACTAGACTTATAATGATGTTTAATTACAAATTAATTTATTGTTTGAATAATCATATAATTGTGCATTTTTTCACTCATATGTTTTTTAACCACGTATTGTTGGTTTCATATTGATCTCTACTATAATTTTTATTGACTTTGCTTATATTAATCTAAGGTGTATATGTGTGATTAGGTTTTTCTACCTTACACCTTGGATAATATCCAATTGTTACTATTGGATTTTGATAATAACAAGAAGTGTTATGCACTACTAGATTAGATGTATAAATACAAGATCAAAAGCCGATGTGTTTCTATGTGCATTTAATTGGGATTTATTTGTGAATAAGAAAATATAGTCAAAAGTAGGTTGTTTGTGTAAAATTGGAATAGTTGTATTTTTTTTAGTTTTTTTTTTTTTTTCTTTTTTTGTTGCTAAAATGACATTTTTTTTAATAAATGTATCTTCTCTAAAGCGACACTTATTTTGAATTGGAGGGAGTATAATTCTTGACTTCTTAATATACTATATCCTTCATTTCTTATATATAATTTCGTTGATATGTACATGTGTGTCACATATGTATGCTAACAGCGAATTCCATGGGCTGTCGCTCATGTTATCCATAAAGAAAAATCTTCAACGTTTATTGTTAGAAAAGTAGTTGGTTGCATTTTTTCATGTTGGTGTCAAACATGATGAAGATTGAAGAATTTATTTTGAATGAGAATGATTTAAATTTATACTTTTTACACTATAACAAAAGAGGTATTTGTATAAGACTTTTTGACATCACAATTGTGATCACTAATAATAAGTTATTTGTGACCACTTGTTGTCACAAATATCTCTACAAATTATTTGAGACCACTTTTGTAGTCACAAATATATTATTGCAACCGAGTTATTGAGACGACAATAAAGTTGTGACAAATTCTTATAAGTTGGGACAAATACTAATTATTTGAGACCACTTTGCTTAAATTGTGACAAATACTCATTATTTTAGACCACTTTTTGTGGTCTCAAAAGATGGTCTCAAAAGACCCTTTTTCCGTGTAGTGTTAACAACACAAGAATGACTACCTAATGGGTTTTAAGCACGTGGGTAGAAATTTGCTATTTGTTGGCATATTCTCTACCACAACCTACCTAAAGAAGAATATTTACTGAATATTTGGATCAACTAATCTTGGAGGTATAAATTAGAAGATGCAATTGTTTCTACTTCCGATAATTTAACAATTAAATTGTTCCAAAAATCTAGGGAATGCAAAGGATTTGCCGTTGAAGATCAACGCGAGAACTACAAAGTCAAATTTACCGTTATGTTAAATTGTGGTTTCGAGTGATTGATGGTCTAAAAAATGGCTGAAATAGTGAAATTTCCTGATTGAGTTTGTATTTCTGATGAACATCCAGTTTCACGGTTTAATTTAATGTTTTATTTTAATTTGAATTTTTCGTATAATGTTATCAGAAATTTTGGATTGTGCCAAAGGTTCTCGATAATGAGTTGATAGAGTTTTGTTGTTATTTCATTTCATCTTTTAAGACAATTTATTTGTTAATTCAAATCGTGATTTTTATTGAGATGAGATATATCTTTTAATTATTTAATTTATTGATTTTAATTTAATCAAGAGGCCTTCCGTCGAGACTTAAAAAAATTATTATGCTAAAGAGATTATTGATCGAGTATTAATTAGAGAAGAGACACTATTTGATACTGAATCCTACTCACTATACCCATATAACACTATCTTGAAAATCAATTAAATATTTTCTATACCAATTATTATCGTCGGGATCAACTTCCTTCCGGGATAATTAATCATTCAGAGAGTATCGTTTTTCATCCTTCAATATCAATATTCATAGATATGTATATAAATTAAAAACAAACATAATCATTCGTTATGCTTTTGGAACCATGCATATCAACATTCTCGGATTTTTAGCAAAATGTAAGCTAAATATTGGAAATTTGAAGACATAAATAAACTTCCCAATAAAAATAAATAACATGTACGACAATTCAAAGTAATATTTTTCATTAGAGTAAGCTAATTTTTTAAAATATACCTATGGTCATGGCTAATTACATAAACTAGAAGTTCCCATTGTGAGATGCACCGTTTGAAATGCATTTATTTATAAGAAAAATAAAAAACAAATTAATAAAATAAGTTAAACTGATTTTCTTAATTAATGAACTTTAAATTATCTGATATTTTTTATTTCATATTAAAGTTATTTGCTTTATTTTTATTTGCATCCTAAACTCAATACAAAAATTATCCAACCCTCAATAGATGTTCAAACCTAAGCAATATAATCGATCAACTAATAATTGCTACTGTTTAAAAAAATTATCATTTTATATTAATATATTTAATATGAATGTTAAATAGAAGATTGAGAAAAGAAATTTAATTTTTAATTATTGTAATTAAATAATGAATAGAAAATAAAAGTTTTATTGTAATTAGGATGTAGGAACAATACTTTTGAACTTTTTTGTGGAGTATGAGCGTTAAAAAATAATGATGCAGATATGTAGATTTTCACATCTCTTAGGTGGACTTATGTTATTCAATCTTTATGTTTTTATATTTTTTCCAAAATGAAAATATTATCTCATACTTTGGAATTTAAAATTTAGTAGATAAACATATGTAACAAATTAAGGATTTTAAAATATAAAAAAATGGTCTAATATTATAAAAATTACTTTTAAAAATTATATGTAATAAATATTAATAAAAAATTAATTATCTTGCTTCACATGTTCAATGTGATGGGAGTTGAAGAAATGTGATAAGTGGATTGCGAGTATAGGTGGTTGAACTATAAGGGGTCCCAATGATGGTATTGTGGATATTAAAATTCATATGACATATTACCCAAGACTTCATGCGATCCTATTACAGCTATAGTAAAAAGCATTTATCTAGGTTTCTGCCAAACATATGATAACTCATCCTACTTAGAGGGTATTGCAATCCTAGCACCAACACTTGATTACGTGAACTCTATAAATGAGTATATGACGTCCAAAAATAAGCATGAGGCCAAGATGTATTTGAGTTCTGATAGTCACTGCAAGTCAGATATGGGGTTGACTTATAGCAAGATATACACGCACCGGAATTTTTGAACAATCAAGTGTTCCGGGGTACCTTATCATCAATTAAATTTGAAAGTGGGTACTCCTGTGATGTTAAGGAACAATGACCACTCGCTTGGTTTGTGTAATAGAACACAGATGGTTATAATAAGATGACTGATCACGTCCTGCAGACACGTTTGGTCTCAGGAGGTAATGTGGGTGATACCGTTCTAATACCGAAAATGACTCTAACACTTTTTGATAAAAGATTTCCATTCAAGTTCCAACGAAGACAATTTCCTCTCATTGTTTCTTATGCAATGACAATAAACAAGAGCCAAGGTTAGTCACTCTCACATGGACTCTTTTCTAGGAAATCGGTATTCAATCATGGCCAACTATATGTTGCGGTGTCTAGAGTGACAAATGGCGGAGGATTGAAAATTTTAAGTTGTGGCGAAGATGGTAGATGTAATAGTAAAACCTACTAATGTTGTGTATAAAGAGATAATCCAGAATTTGTGAAAATTTTATTTTATCCATATAATACTTTAACAAATCATTACTTAAAAACTCTAAAGAAACCAACATTTTATAGTTTAACATTACCATCACTTTTCATTTTTTCTGTATTAAATATCAAATAAAAAGATATTTTTAAAATAAATAATGTCAATTTAATTTATTTTTTTAAATAATAGTACTACCTCCGTCCCACTCTAACTTTCCTACTTTCCTTTTTTGTTTGTCCCAACTTAACTTTCCAGCCCATAAATGGCAAACTCCTCTCACAATCTCCACCCTCAAAATCTTCACCCTCAATCTTCACCTTTAAAAAAGTCAAAGATTCCACAAAATCTGTTTTTTCTTAACCTCCGTGTCCGATCAAAGTATGAAACTTAAGCCGGGACGGAGGGAGTAATTAATATTACATGAATCATAACTCCTTTAGTTTAGATGGATACACACGTTAACATCTAATATGCAGTCCCGTCGGTGGGGTTATTAGCAAAATTTTAAACTGCATCGGTGTGGTTTTCCGCCAAAAAGATTAACAGTGGATTCTATGGCTCTGTTTGTTTATGACTGTGGGTTGTTGGAGTACTGTACGCTGTGAAAAATAAAGTGGAATATGAAGATTGTGGTAAATAAGTAAGTATTTGTTTAGGTTGGTTAGAGATTAGATTATGGGGTTGTTATAATATAAAATGTATTAAAGTTGATTTGCTGTGTGTACAGTTAGTTAGTGAATGATTGATTATTGATTAAAGTGTGTATTGAGAATGATGTTTGATTGATGATGTGTGTAAAAGTTAGTTAGTGGATTGATGATTGATATTTTATTTTCTACAATATATTGGGCACAACCATTTGCGAAACACACCATTGGTTGGGCTCAATCCTGAACGACTGAGCCCAACCACAAACAAGCAGACCCTATAAGTAGTATAGATAGTGGTAGTGTAATTTGTCTCCGACAGTTCAGGCGGTTTTATAACTCCTATGCACTAGAATTACACTACCAAGGATAGTGTGGACTTCTCCGTTGGATGAATGATTTTTTCGCTTGAATAAAATTACTTACAATGTTTGGTTGGGGCTAGGGTGGCTGAGTTGGGGCAAGTAGCTGGAGTTAGTGGCTGGGGCAAGTAGCTGGAGATGTTTGGTTGGGTGGTTGAGATTGTGGTTGGAGTGTGATATTTAATTATTAATTGTAAAATGTGATGTGATATGTGTAAGAGGTAGTTATTAATGATTGGTAGAATGATTAAAGTAGTGTTTAGATTTGTGATTGATGTCCCCCCATCAAACCCTAATATCCCGACTTGGCCAAACCAGCCTAAAGAAACATGAGGTTGGGTTGGCCCAACTGATGAGAGGTTGGGTCAACCCCAACCAAACATGCCCTTACAGTATCTTTCAAATATTTCAGTAATCAATTTATAATTATATATTTTCCAACTAAAATATTAAGTTTTACATAGTTTTAATTTATCTTTTCTAGCCCGAAAAAAGTTGGCAGGTCATCCCACAACCAAAATGGGTCATGCTCGGGTAATGTACACAACTACCCACAATCTGGCTTGTTTGACACGCTAAGATAATTATTCAAGAAATAGTGAAAATAATTGAATTAAAGAAAAAAAGTATACTAACTCCAGACGATTGGCTCTATTTGACCCTTATCATCAATTGTAAGATGTCACTCAATGAAAATAAACAACTCTTCTGTAAAACACACCCTCACGGATTTGAAATCTATCACTTCCTTTTAGAGCTACATTTTTATCAATTTGGATGGATTACAAATCCATTTCTTAGATATATATTGTGTATATATATGTATACACATCTAAGAAATAGATTTGTAATCCATCCAAAGATAAAAATGTAGCTCTAAAAGGAAGTGATAGATTTCAAATCCGTGAAATCTAAACATCAATTAGCTGCTATGAATTTTAAATCCATCCTCAAATTCTTCATTTCAAATGCAGCCTTGGAAGATTAAAAATAATAATAAAAATTATCTTACATGTGCCAAAGAAGAGGGAAAACATTTACAGCAAGTGAACCTCCAAACACATAACCAAGTGATCATGAAAAATCAGAAAAAAAAAGTCTGAAATCCTTATGATTTTGTACACAGGTTATCTACACAGTTTTGCAGTATGCAATTCTAGTGCATAGGAGTTTTAAGATGGAAAGAATACCCCCCAAGAAGTGCAGTATTGTGGTCGACGAGGCAAAACTGCAATTTACACTCGTCTGTGCACTTGTAAGGCTTGTAGAATGCTATCAACCCACCTGCAAGAAGGAAAAAATAGCTGTAGAAGGATTGAATATTACGATTCAAAATAATTGAACTCCCTCCTCATTCTTTAGGGTTAATTCTTCAGGGTTAATTGCAGCAATTCCACCAAATTATCAGCATTTTTGCACATAAACCACTAAGGTTACATTTGGATGGAAGAATTTGACGATGGATATGCAATTCTTAGTCTCAAATCCATTACTGTTGTTTGGATTTCTAAATCCATGATTTCATTTTGAGCTGTTTTTTTAAGGATTTGAGTGGATTTCAAATTCTTTCTAACTTGAGTGGATTTCAAATCCATTGATTTTAAATCCGTCCATTTCAAATCCCCCAATCCTAACACAACCTAACTTTTATTTTTGGCACCAATATATACAAACTATACGGGTTTGACAAATAAACTACTAAACTAATTTTCCAGCCATTTTTACCAAATGACCTTCACGTGACAAAATTTAAAGGGCTTTTTTGTCAATACAATTGAGTCGTTCTTCTTCCCGGTATATACTTAGGTTGTCGTTTTAAGGTTGTCAAGTGATTTTTCTAGAATCTCTAATTTCAATCACTTTTTTAAAAGCAAAAGCAATCACAAACATCCTCAAAATATGATAAAGACAAGCACATTACAAAATAAGGGAACAAGAGAAATAAAAACGGCATTTCAGTTTTAGTTGTACCCGGTTACTATATACAGATGCAACCCCCCACTTTGCGCTCAACTATAAGTCAAGCATATAAAGTCTTCCTATAAAATTCCTCAAAGGAAAAAGAGGTTACCCTTCAAGGCCAGGATTTGCTGGGAAGTATACTTTCGTTAAGCCCAATTTTTTAGCAGCTGAAGCAGTTGTCTCACCAATACATGCAGCGGCATTATCCCACCTTTCTCGTTCTGGAATTAGACCAACCCAAGCGCTGGTAGAGAAAACGGGCACAAGTAGAAAAATTAAAGAAAACTACAGTTAGATGAGTCATGAAATAAGAACCTGGATATAGAAAAAGCAAGTACGGAAAATTTTGTAGTAATCCTTTATTTTCACGGCTTTTTTCCTAACTTTGAACTTAGTTCAAATTTGGCTGGAATTTCAGTTTTTGTTGTGAATTGTTAACTTGGCAGGTGGTCTGTTATTGTGGCATGTTTAAGGATTTCAATTAAATGCAAGTAATTGACTTATGTGTTTTTTATAGTTCCTTGATGCCATATAAGGAATTTTCCAGCTTTTACATAAAATCCCCAAATTAAACATGCCACATCAGCGAACCACCTATCAAGTCAAGGAAATGAAATTTGCCGATGAAACTTAGTTTGTCCAGAGTTAGAGGACCAAAACAGAAAACATAAAGAGGACTGCTAATGAACAATGCCAAACTTAAAGGCCCAAAAATGAAAACTTTCCAAGTAAACACTATCATTAGTTCAAAGCGTGGGCTGGAAGGTCAGATGTTGCTCAGTACTATAAAGATATTTTCCAGAATGATGCAGAAGAAGGTTCTGCAGACGACTAGGCAGACATAATAATCGAGCACAAAAAATTACCGAGCTGCAGTAGGTGAAGCTAAAGCAATAACAGGAGCTATAAGTGCCTGCTCTAGAACCGTCGGATCCACGTGGGTAACAGGTGTCTACAAGAAAAATTCAGTTGTTAATCTGATGTACCCAATAGCAAGTTAAGTTTTAGTGTCAGCAACTCATAATCACCAACTTTCACCAAGAAAATGTGACGACGACATTATAGTATCAAATTCATGCAACCGCATGCCAAACTAAAAAACAAATGTTGTACCGTGGTATAAGTATTCAGTCTAGCGACCTCAAATCCACGCCTGGCAAGGCCTTCTTCTGTAATAAAAGGGCCAAATCATCAGTCAAGTGTTTAAGATTTTTCAATATATGCCTTATTCATGTATCGGTTTTGCAAGCATCATAATTCTTTCAATCCCTTGGCTTCTTGATATTAATAGACTTAATACATTTTAAAAGAATGAACAGAAAAAAAATGAAAAGGCTCCTTCAATATGTCACAATGTATTTAAAGTGAATTTCATCAAAGAAATAAATGATAGAGCTCTCCATGTTCCGAGACGAAAGAGTTTCACCATTACAAGTTTCAGACATTTGACAGGTAGAATCAACTAATAACTAACTGATCGATACTTTAAAAGTCGAGATAATAAGTTGATGTAACCTACAAGAGAAGTGGCAAGAAATGAGTTCACCGGAAAAGGCAAAAATCATCAGCAGCAAGAACATTAATTAGGCTTTCTTCACCAGATATACATACATTAACATTATGCAAAATGAATACAACTATTTCAGCATGCATAGACCACATCCGGATAGTTCAAATTTAGAAAATCACAAATAATCATGGTTCAATCTGAACATATTTCTAGCCACCTTCTCTTTGTTTGACTCAAGATAGCATTTACTAACCTAGCAAGTCAACTCAGAGGTAGTAAGGTCAAAGAAGATAACTGAAAATTGGACATTTCTGGACATACCAATCTCATTGCTAGCTTTTGCTGAAGCAGGATACAACACAGTGCACCTTGTATTCCCATAGTTTGGAAGCTCAGCTGCCAAAACCCTGCCAGTTGCTAAAGATCACAACCAAGGTTACTTTCAGTTGATATACTACTAGTTTGGTGAATATTTGGTAAATGCATATATGGTGCGAAAAATATCTATAGCATGCAGACATACACATATTGACACGCTCATTCTCTAAAGCTGTTTTTCATGGTGCTGGAATCTGAAACTACAGAAACACCTTTTGATGGAGTAAAAGCCACATCAAGAAGTGGCTTTGAGGATGGTGGGATGTTCCCAAATACATGTGCTGTACCAGCTCCCACAACTCCAACCCTAACTTTTGGGGTTCCTGCAGCCCTGGAAGGAAGCAATATGGCCTCAGCAATAATTGAAAGCCGATTCTTGAGTGGATAAATGACAGCAATCCAGCACTATGATGGATTTGCAGGTACCAAACAAGAATAATAAAGAATGAGCTCTTTCCTACAGGGAAATATCAAGGAAGAACGACTGAGAGTAGTTTACGCATATTTACTGTAGATGAACTAGACTGAAAAAGGGACTCCTATTATGGAGAAAAAAACAATAATTGAGAACATGGCCCGTGGTTTGAAAAGGAGCCTGTAAACCTACGGCCAAGATGATTCGCCTATCAGATGTCCTGGATCAGGTATCTTTGACTAAAGCAAGAATGATGCTCCAAGCAACAAAACCTCTACCAACGTGAAGAGCACTAAGAGAAGTGAATACAAAATCATTTTTGAAGAAATAAAACGAAAACAACACTCTGGCAAGCTAGACAATTCTCTGGCTTGTTTCTACTTCAGATTTTCATGTCATAGATAACAAATTAATATGTATGGTACTCAATCATTATTTTCACAATTTTCCGGAATCTTGACAGCAAAATTTTGTAATAACGCCTTTAAGATAAAGCATAATCATCACTGATTTGAGACCGTAAAAATAATCAAAGAGAATTGCTTTTGAACCTTACTTCCAAGCATCAAGAAATACACCACCTGCTTCTGGAGAAGTTATGATTATCCAGTCAAATGAAGTGCCTGCAGCATATCGGAATATACAAATATCAGGGAGTAGGCCCCAAAGTTATTATGCACTTTCAAATACGAAGAGAGTGACTACACAAAACAAAATTAAAGGAACTGATGAGGCCCAAAATGTGTGCATATTTAGAAAGAGGGAATGTCAATAATCATTTGACTGAAATCATCAAATGTATATATATTTTTATAGGAAATGAGATCATCTAATATAGAAACTTGAATATTTGAAAAGGGGATCTCGTATTAATTTCTATCTCCCGACCACCCTTGGTACGCACCCTGACTAACCACGTTTCTCAAAAAGCTAAAGGAAACTGGGTTTTATGGTTAAATTAGAAACACCCAAAAATTATCTGAAGTGGAATGAACACTTCATTGATGTTATATTTCCTGAGGTTCACTTACATATAAAATTACAAGACAAAAGAGGTCTCATTGATATACGTAACATTCTAAAAGAATCCACTATGCAAGGAAATAAAAAGCATAAAATTCTTGCAAATGACTCTTAACAAGATGGCATAAGAAAAGATAGTTGTGTGTTTTATAGTTTTTCAATTGTGAAGAAATGAAAGGTGCATTTCACCTTTCTTTATTTCTGTTAAATAGAACACACGTATCATGTCTTCATAGATCGGTTAGTTAGCCATTTTTATGTTTCTTTGTAGCAGCCTCTTTCCAACTGTACAAAAGGCAGGTGAACTACTTTCTTAGCTTAAATATTCTCTCAGCTCTTTTTCTGCCATATCTGGTTTGTTAGATTTACTACACGGTACCAGAGAATTAGGTATTGAGAAAAGAAGAGCCACGGCACCACCACGAATTCAACCATTGAAAATAGAAGCCTGGCCAACATTAATAACAGAGGAAAGAAGCACAAGCAATCAGATCACCGTTCAAGAAAATGATCCAATGAACCTTCATGGATGGAATCACCCTTGGATGCATCTACTATCAAATCCATCTAGTAAATCCGGTGGACATATTAAAGGTAATCTTGGGAGAGTTTCATTCATGAATAGAAATAATGGCAAAGGAGGAAATACAGGAGGCAGAGGAAGGGGTTTCATTAGAAAGAGCAAAGTTGACGTGGATACCAAGGAAGACCTGGTCATGAACAAGCTGAATGTCTTAAGATAAATTGTTATCTAGACTGGTATTTCAAACCTAAAGAAGAGAGAATTCAACAAGCCAATGTTGTGAACAATGCACGGAAAATTAAAGAACAACATTTGTTGAAACAACTAAACCAGCAATGCAAATGCCATATTTTTCAGCTTTGGAACAAGAGTTAGCGAAAGTATTTTGGAGCAAAAGGAAATCAGAGAAACAATATTAATGAGATGAGACAAGGTTTTGTACACATGGCAGATCATACGGGCTTGATGACTCACACTTATGCCTTCACAATGATAGAAGACAAGGAGTATGGATAATTGACAGAGGTGCAAGCAAGCATATGTGCTGATCCTGCTCCAATGACAAACATTACTCCAGTAAATTCACAAGTTTCTATCTACCTCCTTGATGGTTCTCAAAATATGGTCACTCACGGAGCACACGTAGCCGTTACAAAGACAGTCAAAAAGGAAGGCGAGCTATCTTCTTAGCTGATAACTTCAATGTGAAATAAGAGTTCAGCTGAAATATTATCAGTTCTTTTTATGCAATATATCTGGTTTGTTAGATTTTCTACAAAAAGAGTCAAATGACACACGACCAAAAAAGGGTTATGTAACAACTCAAATATGCAAGCTATGGTACAAGATGCCATAATCTGACAAACCAAATACAACAATTTATGAAATCAAATAATGACAGCTTACTGCGCAATGTTGAGGAAAGCTTGTCAAAATCACACATCTTATTGTGGTGGATAAGAGGGAGCTCAAGACAGTTAACCCCCTGACTTGCCTGAAAATAGAAACAAAAACATCTTTGAACCCTAAACAATAATGTAGCACCGCACAAATTATCTCTCCTACTGAATCAACAAATCCAAAATACCAAATACCAATGACGACATTGATTTACACAAAATGCAATAGAACATACATTACTTTTTCCCAAAATTATATAATTAAAAATTACCAAAGCATCAATGAGCTTGCCGTTTTTGCCGCGTTCTCTCGTGACGACTACTTTTGGTTGGGAGGAAGAAGCTGAAAGTGAAGCTAAAGCGCCGTTTTTGAGAAAACTACCTGGACTATGAAACTGCCTAGACATAGACGAGCAGTAAATTGCAGTAACAGAAACGGGAGAGAGGGTAGAGAGAGAATATGGAATTACCATTTTCGGCAAATGTGTTGGCCTGAGGGTTGGCTTTTGGATTTAGACGTTTGCGGCGCTGATTTATTTTTGACGATTTACCTCCCGAAATAATGTATAGAGCCGGCGAAATTAGTCCCCTACCACTCGTATTTTAGGGCTACAAATCCCCTATTACACAATGGTATTACATCTTCTATTACACTACTTGAATTTATGCCACATGTAAATTCATCAAAAATTGTAATGTGAGGTATAACACCATAACATAATCATCTAAAAATAGTGTAAGATATTCCCGGAAAAGATTATTTCATAAAATTAGTTCCAAAGTTCTTGCAATTTCGTAGCTATTGAAAAATCAAAATCAATGTTTCTCAAAAAAAAAAAAAAAAAAAAAAAACTTGAGATAAAAATACTAAAAAAAATATTATTAAAAAAAAAAGAGAAAGGACAAGAGGAAAGAAACAATAACCCGAATCAATTCATCCGAATTACACAAATAGACACGAAATAAATAATTTATCTTCAAATGTGATAATTATATGTTTTAATTTTTTCCATATATAATCCGGATCGATCTAAATTGAACCCGACCATGACGGGCCAAGCGGACCCAATCCAACCTGACACGATTTTACTGAGAGAAACCAACAATCAACCCGACACGATTCTGTTAACCCGATTGCCCCGAAATCAATAATCTATCTAAAATTGTGATAATTATATGTTTCAAATAATTTTTAATATATAACCCGAATCGAACTAAAATTAATCACGAATCTAACCCAAGGATTCATATTGCAACCTCGCATCTCTCATTTTCATTTTCTCATTGTTTTATCTTAAAATCTTCAATATCATTGCTCGAAAATTTCTCTGGACTTAGGAATTTAGTATCGTTGCTCGAATTTTTTTCTAGACTTAGGAATTTAGGGATGTGATTTTCCTAAAATATATCATTGGATATGCTATAGTATTACTCATTTTAGTTTGAACTTTAGTAAATTTACATGTGGCATAAATCTAAGTGGTGTAACAGAAGATGTAACATCATTTTGTAATAGAGGATTTGTAACCGTTTTTTCTCACTTGTTAATTTTCTCCCTAAAAGTTGGTAGACGTATTAATTCGAACGATGTAAAATATATAATATAAATAAATAAAAAATAAATTAAATTATTCTCATTAACCGTAAAAAGAAATAGGCACAAGACATAAATAAAATATAGCATAATTTATATAAATAGACTAATATTGGTAGTAATTTCTTCTCTTTTACGAATGATATAAATATCACGTTTTGAATATGAATACTTTACTTAATTACCAGTGCTATTTTGATTCATATAAAAATGGATATATTGGGGCTATTTTTATAAGTAGCTTAGTCAAAGTATGACTTATTAAAAATGGTCTTACTTATTCTAAACAATCAAAAATAGCTTCTTTTTTATTCAACTAAACAACCAAATTTTTTAAACAACTACCGAGTTGTTTAAACAACTAACGAGTTTACGGATTCATTTAAACAACTAATTATTTAATTAAAAAACAACTTCAGTGTTTTAAAACAACCCGGTTATTTAAACTCAAAACAACCATGTTGTTTTAAACAACTCAGCCGTTTTCATTACAAATCTACCATATTATTTGCACAACTTGAAGAATGAAAATACACAACTTTAAATCTTAAAAAAACATAATGTTTATAGTTTGAGAAACAAAATAAAGTATGTTATGAATGAAAATAAAAACATTCACCCATCTGCAAAAATAATCCGAACATGAATGATGATGGAGCTATGAAAGAAAAGAAGAAGATAAATGGAGAATTGAGAGAGTTGAGGGAAAAAATGAGAGAAAGTAAGAAGAGAAGAGAAAATAGTGAATACATAGGAGGAAGAAAGAGAGAAAATCAATTCTCTTTCAAATTTGAATTTGAAAATTTGAAAATATTATTTTTCTTTTTTTAAATTAAGTCAAATATGAGGAAGATCATTTTATCCGGCCATATTTGATACATAACACATATTATTTTGGTCCATATCATATTCCGGGAATCTGAATTAATGTGGGTAATTTTAATTTATTTATTTGTTTTATAAATCATACACGTCTAATTTTCTAAAAAGAATTAAAAATACACACACGCGCTTGAAAAGCAGCCCACATCCAAATATATTTTTTAACATCCTTTTTCATATTAACTAATTCTTAACAGAGGTTTCTTTACTTCTTTTTTTATATATTAGAAACAACTATAGTTTGTTTAGTAAAACTAAATAAAAGTGTGAAATTAAGATGTTGCCTCATAACTCCAATATTGATCATCTTCTCTATGTTTCTAATTTTCCTTCAAACCTTACCTCCTCGCCAAATTTGGATTACATGGAAAAGAATAGAGTTGAAGATTTCAGAGTGGTTCGGAGATATAAAAATTTTCAAACCAAGACAAAAGTTTGGAGATTTCAAAATAATAGTCTCCATAATCGAATCAATGCTAGGAATCACCAAGTCGAATTGCTCTAAAATATACAGTTGTCCTATCTAGAGATACAAGTCTCAACATATGAGATACTTCGAAACCAGGATATTCATAGTTTTCCAAGATAGTCCGTACATATGTTACACTCATCTTATAATATAGGGAACGATGTTATATTTACTTACTATTACTTAGTTTATATAATTATATTTTGGAATGCACATAATTAAATGCACGAGCACACATACTATATACGTTCTCAGAATTAAATGAGTTTTACGCATAATTCTTAACATATGCTACCGAAAAGAGATAATTATAATAAGTAAAAAAAAATGTTTATTATAGTTATTCAAAAAAATTCTGACCATAATAATAATAATAATTAACTACTAACGTTGTAATCTAGTGGTACTATCTTCTGGGCTTAGGCCCTAGGGGTATCCAAATCTCTTATCTCTGATGTCTTATCTCTTATCTCTTATCTCTTACTATATATTAAAAGAGAAATCACTTGGGCAAGTGTCATTTTCTTAGAATTTTGGGACAAGTGTCATTTTCTTAGAATTTTTTAGTATATAAATATTCAAAATTTATATTTTTATCATTTAAATATTCAAATATTGTCATGATTTACATAGTCTACCTTAAATTTGATATATTTTTACTTATAAATTTTTGAATAATTTATTAATTCAAATTTTATTTATAATATCTCACATTTTTATAACATAAATTAATTTATCAAAAAGTAAATGGTTAAAGATTGATATCATCGCAGGCGTGATTAAAAAACTATTTTTATCATATATATTATAACATATTTATCATTTTTATTTAAACTATAAATAAATATTTAAGGGATTCTTGAAAAAAGGTTTAGGATATGCAAATACTCTATATTTATAACAACATTTATTTTTCTTTATTTATAGTTTACTTTATATTATTATTACGTTATAGACGCAATGAGAACTTTAATCTCTCCCAATCACAACTTTAATATTTTTCATTGGATTTTTTCATGTAGTAACTAATTTTATTGTACAAGATTTCGTTGTACTGTGACTATCCATTGAGATTTCTCTTCTTTTTACTTAATTATTATTTTTCATTAATATTTGACTTGATTCACCTCAAATATAAAGACAATTGGTAAAAATTATTTGAAATTTGTATAATTTTGATAACGAAAGTAATTTTAGTTGTTACTATAACTCTTCCTATCTTTATAAAATAATATTTCATAATCTCGATATTTCATGAGTTTATTTTGTAGGTGACAATTGTAGTATCAAAACTATCAGAAGAATGTAAAGAAAATAACGTTCAATGATACATAAAATATAAAATTGCTAGATTTGGTCACTCACATTCTAAAATATATTAAAACAATAAAATTATTCAACAAAAAATCTTGAAGAAAAATTTATTAAAATAATGACCACGAATTGATGAATTTAACATTATTAATAATGCAGTAACTACGGAATGTCTTGCCCAAAAGAAAAATATATGAAAGCAACTCAAGATTATTACTCATTATAATTTTGAATTATATAACCATGATTGGGGAATATCTTAAATCTAATTGGTCTTCTGTTTACTTGGTTTTTAGATGATTGTCGAGACTCGACTAGATGAACAAATGAATTTTTTGAATTATTTTAGAGATATTTTATACCACAACTATCGTATATTTCGTACAGAATTAATTGTAAATATTGAAAATTTGTACTTAACTAATTTCTACAATCACAATTAGCTAAAGATATATGGCTTCAAATTGCAATAAATTTATTTATTGAACAACTCAAATCCATCATAATGAATATATCAATATCAATATGCAAAGATCTTCATCATTTTGTTAGTCTTGAAAGATTCACATAATCTTCTACTCTTTATATACTAAATGACAAACAAAATGAACATGTGTTATGCTGAGAATTACTATAATATCTCACAATTATAGGAATGGAATTATTTTTAGATAATTTAAATATAAAAAAATCAAATCTCATGATATACGTTTATAATTATTTCAGTTTTAAACGTTTTTCACTTTTTGATAAACATAAATATATTGATAAAATAAAAGTATTCCTAAAGTTCAAACAAAAATTAAACAGACCCGTGAATATTATTCACGGGTACTGTACTAGTTGCTGACTAAAACAATAGGATTCATATGATATACTTTCTCCATTCCGGCCTAATTTGCACACCTGTTTCGACGCGTATATTAGAAAAAAAATTGTTTTTTTTTTATTTTTAGTTGACTTTTTTAAAGGTGGAAATTGAGGATGGAGATTTTGTGAATTTTTTTATTTTTTAAGGATGTATAAATTAATGCGGAATGGATCGAAAAGGAAAATGTGCAAATTAGGATGAGACGGAGGGAGTAGCTTTTAGATGATTTAAGAAGGAACTATAAATAGTGTGAAAATTGAGAAATTATGTTGTATTTACACCTATGTAATTCATAAATACTCAATTACGTCGACAGTTTATAAAATTCAATTTTATAGGTCGGAATTTGATCACATCTTTGAAAAAAATAAAATATATCTTACATATAAACTCATTCAATATTCTTCTTTGGCAATTAACTTCTTGGGTCCAATAAACTTGTCAAATTTTACAAAATTATGGTATGAGATATGTATTAGGTTGTAATTAACAAAATGAAAATGTTAAGTCAAAGACACAAAAAAATTATGATGCTAAATTTGAAGTTTGTGAAGATTAATTAAAAGGAAAATTTAGAGAGTCGACACCTTAAATGAGTGAGCTTTACTTTATCTCTCTATCTTTTCCTTTTGCACGTGCATGATCCGTAATCATGTAATTTGTGTCATATTTGCTTGTCCTTGATTTTCATGATTGATTTTTATTTTTGTGAATTTGAGTATATGTAAACTTGTTTTTCCATACACTTAATTCATATTCATACTTAAATGACATGTTTGCATTTAAGTTTGTGGGGAAGGAGAGACATTGTTTCAATTAATTGAGGTTCTCTCCTCATATTCGCATAATCAATCATGTAATCTTGTAATTATACATCTCTTGAAGATTTGAATCTTTGTTTGAATAAATGGTTAGTGTGGAAATGTGAGTAGCTATGAACTTTTTGATTGATGATCTTTGGGCAAGAATTCCACTTCTTCGCTACTAGGGCTTGAGAATTTCACTCAAGTTTGTGGGGAGGAAAGGATGATTGTTATTTTTATGTGCTAGAAGAGGATGTCCCTCATAATTAATTAAATTGCTTGTAGTTATGGTATGTGTTATTCTACCATATTTTGTTTCTAGGTCTTTATTGCTTTGAATGAATAATGTGTTTGGTTGAATAAGTATTGAGTTGACTTATTGTGTGATTGATGAGGAAGAAGTATTGGAAGTGTCCCGACTTTTGAAATTTTAAATTTGAAATCTCTAAAAATTGAGCATAACACTACAACATAAATGGCTTTATGTAACACTTCGTTTGTAACACTTTTAAAATTTTGACTTTTATGTAACACTTTTGTAACACTTAGGAATATGTAACACTTTCATGTAACACTTTTGTAACATCTGCGAATATGTAACACTTTCATGTAACACTTTTAGAATATGTAACGCTTTGAACGTAACATTTTTAAATTGTAACACATTTAGGTAACACTTTCAAATAAGTAACACTTTTTACGCAACACTTTTGAATAAGTAACACTTTTATGTAACACTTATAAATAAGTAACACTTGTAAATAATAAAATTATTTATTTTATTTTAAACTAATTAAATATTTGTGGATTATTTTTCTTATGTGACTTTAATTTTTATTTGTCTAATGTGTTACATTTTAATTATCACAACAGAATATCTGTAACATAAGTGGTGAAAGCGATCAACTCAGACCTACAAAAATAACAATTCATTAGAGCACCTAAAGATTTACTTATTCGTTATCAAAAATAAATTAAATTTTATTTGTGACTTATTTGTGTGTATGTATATAGATATACACACATTATATTTTTACTAAACAATTACAAAATAGACTTGTAGCTTTAGCCTTTAAGAATTTGAATACATTTTTTTTAAGTGTGAGAGCCTAGACTTGGGACATTTGGTCATGTCTCTTCATATTTGTAAGTTTATTTTTTTATTTAAAATCTATGAAACACAACAATTAAGGTGTCTTAATACATAAAATTATGGTAATTAAAATTAATGATAATGTCTTAAGATTTATATACAATAACTAGATGTATAATGTGATATAAAATAAGTTATATATATATAAATATATATATATATGAGTGGATGAAAATGAAAAAAAAAAAATAGTGAAAATATTGTGTCAAATTGATATGAATAACGTAAATAAAATTAAGTTAGATTGTAGTTTGATGAAAACTTAATTTTGAGTGTATTTTATTGATGGTATAATAAAATCTTGTGTATATATTGTTTTTCTTAAAATAATAACTAAAAAAGTTATTGTAGCCTAGTGGTTAAGACTTTGCGCTTAAGCTCCTGCAATGTAGCAACCTGGGTTTGAAACCCAACAATGACAAATTTTTAATTTTTTTATTTTTTCTTTCAATTAAAAGTGTTACATAAAGGGGGTTATATGTAACATTTTTTAGTGTTACCATAAAGTGTTACAATTTAAAATCTAATGTAACACTTATTAAAAGTGTTACTAAAGATCATCAAAAGTGTTACATTAGACTTTAGGTAGCACCGGCAAATGTAACACCAATAAAGTGTTACCTAAAGTCTATAGTAACATATTTTAGTATATATGTAACACTTTTTGGGTGTTACATTAGCCCATTTATGTTGTAGTGTAAAACACTAGAGGATTCCTTGCCTAAAAATCGATGAGATCAATTGGTCGATATGTGTAAATGAAATAACTTAGCCCGAAGTTGTGTTGCTTGCGAGCATTACTGTAATTCTAAAATACACACGGCACGATTAAGGACGAACTTGTGAAAAATAAAATAAATTGACTTTAGGTGGTAAAAAAATAAAAGAGATGTAGGAGGAGCTATAAGGTGGATTAGGTCGCCGGGCAAAGTCATTGTTTTCATTGATTGTATGAATTTCTAGTAACAATTGTGTACTCTAAGTATGGAGATGAGCATAAAAAGAAAATACATTGTATGAAACGTAGAAAAAAAAAAAAGAAGCTCAAAATAAAGAATCGCATATGAAATAGTTGAAAATCTTGTGTAACTTGAAAGAGTATTAAGCTGTAAAAGAACAAAAACTAGAATAGCAATTTTATTTCTTTCGTCTAAGACTGATGGAAAAAGGAGTAAATGAATAGAGAATATATATATATATATATATATATATATATATATATATATATTGAAAATCAGTTGGCTCGAGGGAGAAAAGAGCCGCATTGCCTACACCGGGTGAGTGCGTGACATCTTCCTAAAAAAGAACCGAGTCAAACCACCTAGTGATAAGTAGAAAAATATGTATTATTTAGACAGCTTAGAATGTGTTCTTAATGCATTTTATTATAATACATTTGTTATTTTTCTACTTATCTGCACTTTGACACCGATTACTTCAATTATTGGATTTTTATGTTAAATGCAGTGAATTTGAGTGATTTTGAATTCCATTGAAAGATTTTGGGCCAAGACATTAGATCCATGGGTTATCCAATGTCAACCCAGGCCCATAAATATATAGCATGCCTTGTGGAAGAGAAAGGTCAACGGGCCTCATTATTGGAGAAGAAAGGCGGTGAAGATTGGGAAAAGGCCCACTATGAGCGCTTAAATTGTTGAAAAGCAGAGGCTCATTTGGGGCTTATAAAAGGAGCAGCTAGTGTATGAAGCCAATCATCCAAGAATCCAGACGAGAGATTGAAGCTTACGTGAAGGAGAAGAAGCACCATTTTCGATCGTCGTCATTCGGTTCTTTTATTTTTCAGTTTGTTTAATTATGTCTTTGTTTAATCATACTTTAGACAATAGTTTAATTATGTATAACTAAGTTATTTTATACTAGTTCATAGGGATGTTGAACCCTATTCGTGTTTCATGATTAATTGATCCGTAATTAAATTCTGATTTTTATTTAGCAACTTATTTGTGTTACTTGATCCCATGACCCATGATATATTGATTTCTTGATTTGATAGGGCCCGTCGAATTAGGTTATTAATTTACCAATGCTAGATTATAAAATTGTAATCCGTAATTGTTATAATTTTATAATCATAAGTAGCAATAACGATTAACTCGTTAGGGGTAACACAAATCTAGGCCATCCGAATCGAGCGTATGTATTTGGAGTCTAGTCTGACCCATTATCCTAATAATTAATGCATTTAATGAATTAAACCTAGAGAACTTGTTCTAAGGTATTCAACTAAATAGGGTTAGCTAAAGAGCTTGTCTTAGTTGACTAATATTAAGGGATAATTCGGGCCGACAGAGCTTGTTGTCGGCCTAGGGTTAGAAAGTTGTGGATAGATAATCAGGTTTAATTAGTTAATTAATTAGTATATGAATAGGGGGATACTGAACTGAGAACTAGTATTATTTTGATATTGGTTTAAGTCGGTTTATTATTTGTTTAATTGAGTATTTTGAGTCTTTATTTATTAATTGTTTATTTGATTAGTTTAGTAAGTAGATTAATACAAATCAAAACCCCTCCCCCCCTTTTATTTACTTTTATCGTCTAGTTACTAATATTAAGAAACATAATTAATCCAACTGCTCTTTGTGGGATTCGACCCTTACTTAACACTGCTACTAGTTAGTGGAGGTAGAAAAAATAGTTAATTTGACGTGTCTCGACAGCGCGGTCACTTAGAGTCAAAGATTTTGAAAAATAATGAGTCGTCCAAGGTCACCTCACATATGCACGTTTTGGGATTGGAGTGAGAGCTCTTAGCACATGGCCTAGGGTATTAAGTGAAATAAAAAGACTACGTGTCTTTCCGAATTCCTATGCCTTTATAATATTCCTCTACTCGTCTATCAAATTCCTTGAAAGAAAATGATTTAGGCAAGATTGGTGAATCAAAAAGTGGAAAGTGCTCAATAAAAAGAGAAATTCATGACTAACAGACTTCCAATAACTTTCCAACCTCGTTTCTTATGTGCTTAAATGTTTAATTTTCTCGTGGACGAACAAAGCATAAGTTTGTGGGGATGATGAACGTGAAAAATACTGTTTTTCTTGCATATTTCACGTCCATATTTATGTGTGAATTGCGAGTGTTTATTATGTTTACATGCTATTTCGTGTTTTATTCTATTCCCGCGTTGATTTTCCTTTTTAATATGATTTGATGCACTTCTGAGTGTTTTTTAGTTGAGTTTTGAAGGTTAGGAAAATTTGGGAGATCAAGAAGATCTATTACGCCCATTTTTTCGCTCTGGCCCACATCTCGAGGCCCAAATGGGTCCAAATTGGGCCTAATCAGGCCCAAATTAAAGTTCAATAAGTCAAGAACAAAAGTCGTGAGGAGTCAAGTCGAGAAAATGGATAGAAAGGCCTCAAAACGACAAGAAACGGAAGAAGAGATTAATCGCCCGTGTATTCCCGTCCCGGTCCGCTTAACGAGGCCTAAATGGGCCCAACTCATACTCTACAAAATTTCCATGTGAAGTTCATCGACTTGCGAACATAATTCGTGAGAGGTCGGGATGAGAAGATGATATGAAAAGGCCCAAAACAGCGATGGAAAAAGATGGGACGAAACAACGAAATAAAAGGGTGCAAGGTGAGTGTTGGACCGGTCTGAACTGGTTCCGGACGCGGTATTGGACCGGCACCCGCGTAATATAGAGACTAGGGAGGGTTCAGGGCTTTGAGCCGGACCCGGTACCGGTCCGCGCGCATGCCCACTGCCCCTTCTCTTGTGTTGTCTTCATATTTTGCTCATAACTTCTTGATACGAACTCGGATTCGAGTGATTCAAGATGTCACGTAACTGCAAGATGAAGATCTACAAGTTTATGTTTAGTTAGAACGTTGATTCTGCACCAATTATTCCCAGAAATCACGAGAAGTTCGAGTCAAGCGCAAACGAGATGCTCGACTCAACAACTTGTGATCCCTTGCTTTCTTATTTGTATTTTACTTTTATGCCCTTACTATTGGGTCTAATTTCTGCACATTAGGGTTTGGGGGACCTATATATATCCCCTCCCCTCTCATTGTAACATTATTTAAGACTTGCCTCCCTTTGAAATCTTCCAAGACACATTTTCTCTCTTTTCTTCTTCCATTTTCAGATTTTCTCAAGCTCTTAGTTAGGATTTTTCTTCCTCCTCTTCAAGGAGGAGGCCGTCTTTGGAGGAGAACTCGGGGATTACTCACGAACTTGTGACAACCAGACGATTTCATCAAAGATTTACGAGGATTCTTTAATTGATTGAGCATTTTCTTACCCCTTCTCTTTATTTTCGGTTTTAATGTTTTTATTGCTTGATTTTTGATGATGTTTGCTATGATTTTGATGAGTTGTGAGTAATTTCCTTATTTCCCGAAGCCCAAGAGTAGCCCAAGCTTCGAGTTTGATGATTAGTTGATTGATTATTGGATTTGTTGTGAGTTTTGGTAACCTACGGTTAGGATTTGTTTAATTTGTAATAATAGTTAATTGGAACTGAACCTTCGACCACAGGCTTGCTTCATGATCGCTCTGGATTTCAGTGGCTTAGAATCACTTTAATTAATCGTGCAATTAAAAGATGATAGTTGACCCCTCCTAGGCTAGGATAGCTACCCTTTCGAGGATTGTGTCGACTAGATTTTAATTGAGCTTAGAGGTTAATTGTTACGCCTTAGTATATTCAGGTGGGGAGTTAACCTTGGATAATTATATTAACCAAAACTCAATCGGTAGAAAGGATACCTATGGAGGAGAAGCTCTACCAAGCAGGAAAGTGGAGTCTAGGGAATCTTGGCTAGGATGGACGAAATCAGGTTTAGTCGCATGTATAGGAACTACACCCCTACGCCGGTCTTTAGCGTAGGAGAAGTCGGGCTAACCTCTTCTAATCTTACGTAGTTGATAACCTGGGGTTCGGGGTTGAGTTTGTAAATCTCATTCGTGTAGGTAGTCTACATTGGACCCGGATTACTTACCTATCTGAGGGGAATACGGCACCTCAACTGTATTCCGGAATTATCACCTAATTAGGATATCGATTAGGTTGAGAATTTAATTACTTAGAACTCATACTAGTTTACTTTAATCGTATTCAAATTATTAATTCCATCTTGCTTGTGTGAAACCGAGCCTCGAGAATATCTCCCCATCGATCGGTTCCCTCATTGCCTTTGTTTATTGTTTTATATTAATTAAATTAGTCAAATCTCTCAATTTGCATTTTAACCTATTTAATTCAAGAGTGCTAAAGCCGATTCTCACGCAAAATCCTCCCTGTGGATTCAATATCTTATATACAACTTTTTTCACAAACCATACGCTTGCGGTTTGAGAAGGTTGTTCCAATCTTAGCGATTTGGAGCAACTTCGAGGACAAGTTCAGTGATGAGGAATTATCATTGTGAGGGTTGTTGGTGTCAGTGTTAGTGTGGATGGGCTGGTTTGGATGAGGAGGGGGTGGATTGGTGGAATTGGGAGGTTTAGATGAATAAGTCATGTGAGTTTTAGCATAAGCATGAGCGTATGGAATGTTTGTTTTAATTGGTTGGGAACCATGCTCAGTTGTTTGAGGTGAGCTTCTATTCAGTAGAAAAGCGTCTTTGGTCTGATTAGATACATTAATCCCTTGGAAAGAGTCAACCAGGCCCTTGAGGATATCCAGATTAACACTTGGTTTCTCAGATCGTTTAGGTGAAGTTGACTAAGGCTGATAGACCTCTAGATTAGAAAACAATTGTCTTCGAAAGGGTTCAGATGCCGACGGGCGCGCGTAGCCTTCCATGCGGACCTGGACATGCTTCTGAGGGAAGGCTTTCATCCATGTGCCATATGGTAAGTCGATTTCCGGTACCAGGAGACTTTCTGGTGACTGATCACCTGTGTCTTCTACCCAATGCTAGATGCAGAGGAGCATAATAGATCAATATGAACTGCACTATCTCTTCATATGGCCCAATAGGCCACAAATATAGCAGAATGATGGGATTTTCTCATATTTAAACGGGATCCACGTCGTTTGTCCGCGGCTGATGTGTATTCGAGTTCCTTTTTTAAGGGCAAAAAATATAGCAGAATGATGGAATTTTCTCATATTTACTCTTACACTCCGGCCCACTCCATCTATCGATTTTCGGTCGAGTTCAACAAATGACCCGCTATGTTAGCAATTGTTTTAAGATACTTCTCCACTATAATAGCTACCAGAAGATCATATATATGGACTCATAGTGCTACTTCCGTGAATACAACCTCAGATCGTTGCTCCATAATGCCAAGTTCCTTAGTCATGACCACGTTGTTTTTAAAGGTCCAGGGAGCCAACATGAATACCTTCTCCATGGCGCTTCATTGATTGAAATGAAATGCAAAGAGATTTATTTTAATCTCCTTAGCCGTCAAGCCATATTTTGGGCCCCATGCGTTGCGCATCGCCTCCAAGAAACCAAAGACATTGAATGGCTTGCCAGATTAGACGGAAGTGATAATACATAAAGAAGATTCTTCCCCATGTGATTCATCATCGAATAAATTTAATGGTTCCTCATCCTCGGAATTGTGCTGGTTAGCAACAGATGAAGAGACTTCCATAATGCCGATTTGCACCAATAACACGCACAACAGAGAACCACAAAAGCATTATGTTGGATTATGTCGGGTTAGCCTAATATTTCATTAGACTTAAAACAACTCCATCCTCTTAGAATAATAAACTGAAATTTTCACGCTGATTTGCAGTTCGTCGGACTTTTGGTCCATCAGGCCAGGCCTTCGGGTCCGATAGTACTTCAGACAAAGATTTTGATGGCCCAATCCATCTAAAATGTTGAACTAATTGGATCAGTCTGTCAAGCCGGACTAATTTTACCACCTCTAGTCTCTATAAAATAGTATGTTCTTTTAAGAAAACTATTTAATTTAATTGTAGGAATTCTATCGATTTAGCCACTGAAATAACAATTCTAATGATTATATAGAAAATTGTGTATGAAAGTGAGTGAGTGTGAAATATAAATTTCATATAAAGGGTTAATGAGAAAAAAAAAAATCATGACCTTTGATTTAATTTTAAATTGCAGTATGACCTTTAAAACTTAGCAATATTAGTCACTAACTATAAACCTTTTTTCAGTTACAACATCGATCATTTTTTTTACATGTAATTGTGTTACCACTACCACCATTACATACATCGTGACAAGATTATCCTATTTTGTCATTAATAGTTACAATCATAGAAAATCGGTAATTGAAGTTATTATGTCTCACCTCCCACTCGAAACTAATGACAGTGCAAGTAACTTATTGTGAAATATGTGGAGGGTAAATAAATTTCTAGTCAAGCTACATCTAGCGATGGTGATGACGACACAATTGAATGTCAACTGAAAATTGGACCAAAGATCGTAATTTGTTTTGTAGTTACCCTTGTGTAAATCATTGATAGTGAATTGTTAGGTAAATGAATAATTGAAGTTATATTTTGGGTAACATGATTGTTAAAAAAACTGATAAGTATCTCTTACATATACCGATATATAAATTCGTTAGGTCAAGTCGACTCGAAAATTGTGTAAATTTTATTTGGCAAAATTGGTAACTATCATTGATGTTACACATATTTATAAATCCGGATGAAAAAAGCTGGGAAATTGACCAAAACAGAATGAGCTAAAGAGTTCCATTTACATGATCGAAATGGAGCGTTTCGGCCATTACGGTCGGAATAGAATCAATAAACATGATAAATCTTGCATGTTGATCTCCTAAATTTTATGCTACCAACAGTGCCTTCACGTATTATGTGTGTATCGTGTGGTACATTATTGAAAAGTGACATCCCATGAATTTATTAAGGTACTACATGACACACAACCACTAGAGTGGAGACACTACCGGTTAAGGCAGCATAAAAATTTTCCATGCCATACACGATTAGACGCAAGCACTACTTGCACCGATATCATAGAATTTCCCGTTGAACTTCACGGTCACCTAGAACCATTTATTCCAATCCAGGAGAAGTTTCGTGTCAAGTTCACAGTGCTTCTTTCTTAACAAATATTGATTTAAATTCCTAGAGAGCTACCTAAATTAAGTCAAAATTCAGTTTTGCTCCAAATTAGATGCAGACAATTGTAATTGTAACACGTGTTTCATCAAACCATGTGGTGGTGGTACTTCTTCAGTTTACTTGTTTTCGGTGGGTCACGTATATTAAGTACGACCCATATGCATCGTTGTTGGGAAAAGGTCATGGATATGTGGAAGCGAGTTTCTTTCCCAACACTGGTATCAGATCCCGGTTGCTACGGGCATGAGAATTGTTGTGTGATTTAAGATGGAGGGTATCAGTCATGATGGAAATATGTTCAAACTCACGCCTGAGAACTATTCATATTGGAAGCCCATGATGGAGGACCATCTATATTGTAGAGACATGCATGAGTCAATCCTTGACAGAAGAAGCCGGAAGGGAAGAATGAAAAATATTGGGAGCTCCTCAACCGCAAGGTCATAGCAATGATCCGTTAATATATTGACAAGAGCTTGTCCAAGCTTGTAGCTACCTACACAAATGCTTACGAATTATGGACAAATCTCTAGTCCATGATTTAAAAGAAGACACCTCGAAATAAAGCTCATCTCGTGTGGCGGCTAGTGAAGTTGGTATATAAAGATGGGGAGAGTATAATTGAGCATCTAAATAATTTTAAAGGGCTCATCAACCAACTAACAAAGATGAAGATGAGTTGCAAGCTCTATTACTCCTTATCTCACTACCCGAGAGTTGGGATACTCTGGTCGTCACCCTGAGCAACTCTAGCCCAAAAAGAAGGCTTACCATGGATTTGGTGGCAAACAACTTATTGAATGAAGAAGCACAAAAAAGAATGAGGTATGTGCAATCAGTTTGATGCAAACATCCTTGAAAATCATGGTAGGAGTGAAATCCATGGAAGAAATGACACTCGAGGAAGTAATGAGACTTGAGGTTACGAAAAGTCAAGAGGAAAATCCAAATCACGCTCAAAACTTGAATTTTACTACTGTCGTAGACCCGGACACAAGAAATTTGAATGTCAAAACAAGAGGGATCAAAAGAATGGGATAGTAAAACCGGACAAGATAGATCCGAAGAAGGAGGAGAAAAGTACCACAATTGTTGCAAGGGTAAAAAATGTGATGTTTTCTCTTTGGAGCAGACAATCATCTCAACCTTGCACATGATGACACCTACCAGATAGTAGACTCGAGCGCCTCCTACGTCACCCCTCATGGAGAATTTTTCTTATCCTATCAAATGGAGATGCTAGGTCTGTAAAGATGGGAGATCAAGTCACAAGCAAGATCAATGGTATTGGTGATATCAATTTGATAGTGGATACGGGATGCAAGCTACTGCTAAAGAATGTAAGATGTACTAGATATGCACCTAAATCTTATTTCAGTCGGATAGCTTGATGATGCAGGATTGGTGAGCCACACTGGTGATGGTAAATGAAAGCTCACCAAAAGCAACATGATCATAGCTTGAGGAAGAAATGAAGGCTCCTTGTATGTCACATAAGGAAAGTTGTGCAAGAGGGAGGCTAATGTTGCACATGACAACTCAAATATGCAGATATGATATAAGTGGTTGGGACACATGAGCAAGAAGGGACTACAATTCCTCGCTCGAAAAGAACTACTCCCCAACATAAAAGGTACGACACTTGACTCATGCACTAATTGTCAAGCTGGAAAACAACATAGAGTTTCATTTCAATACCTGCTCAACCAACAAGTAGAAAACATATTCTTGATTTATTACATACTGAAGTGTGCTCTACACTGAAAAATCTCTCAGTTGTGCTTTATACTTTGTAACCTTTATTGATGACCATTCAAGAAAAGTTTGGGTGTTTTTTGCTTAAAACTAACGATCAAGTGATTGAAGCATTCAAGGAGTTCCATATGAGAGTGGAATGAGAGACGGGTCTGATGCTAAAATGCATTCGATTTAACAATGGTGGAGAGTATTATGGCCCATTTGATGAATATTCTAGGTCACATGGCATTAGGCTCGAGAAGATGCCTCCATAGACACCTCAATTGAATGGAACGACTGAAAGAATGAACCGCATCATCGAAGAAAGAGTGAGATGCATGCTTTCTCATGCGAAGTTGCCTAAAACATTTCGGGGAGAAGCTGTGAAGACTGTTGTTGATATCATCAATCTCTCACCGTCAGCTCCTTTGGATGGATATATCCCAGAGGAAGTTTGGTCGGGAAATAAGGTCTTTTATAACATTTGAAAGTAATTGGGGCGTCGCGCATTTGTTCACATTCCCGAATATGAGAGAGTCAAACTTGATTAAATAAAAATCAGTGCATATATCTTGGCTCACGAAAAGATGAATTTGGATATCATCTGTGGGATCCAATTGAGAAGAAGGTAATAAGAAGTCGAGACGTCTTTTCAAGGATTAGACAATTTAAGATTCTAAGGAAGAAAATCCTAAGAAAGTCGGCAGTTGTACCCCAGAGGCGCGCAACAGTTCACAAACTGATGTTTTTTAGACTCGTGAAGAAGAGGGATGCAATGATAAAATCTATGAAGCTGCAGAAGAGTCAAACCACCAACCACAACTAATTAAGCCTGAAAATACTCAGTTAGAAGTTCCAACACAATCTCAAGAAAGTCGACCCAAAAGAACAATATGTCTTCCTGCCAATTTTGATGGGTTTGTGATGCTTACGGATGGGGGAAGCCACAAAGCTACGAGGAAGCTATGCTTTACGACCACAAGGAGGAATGGATGGTAGCTATGCAATAAGAGATGGAATCCTTGCACGAGAATCAAACATATGATCTAGCAGAGCTACCCAAAAGAAAACGAGCATTGAAAAATAAATGGTTGTACAGGCTCAAGGTTGAAGGAAACAACTTAAAACCCAGATACAAAGCTTGGATCACTGTGAAGGGTTGCAATCAGAAGAAAGGTGTAGACTTTGATGAGATATTTTCACCAGTGGTGAAAATGTCGTCCATACGAGTGGTTCTAGGCCTCGCCATGTGCCTAGATTTGGAGATCGAGCAGCTTGATGTGAAAAAAGGCATTTCTACATTGAGACTTAGAGCGAGAGATCTAAATGGAGCAACCCAAAGGATTTGTAGTTCCGGGTAAAGACAACATGGTTTGCAGACTTAAGAAGAGTCTCTATCGTCTAAAATAAACCACGAAACAGTGGTACAAGAGGTTTGATTGTTTCATAAGCGAGAATGGATTTAAGAAGGCCTCCATTAACCATTGTGTCTTTGTGAAGAGGTAAGATAATAATGAGTTCATTATACTTCTTCTTTATGTCGATGATATGTTGATGGTAATGCAAGATTCAAAGAAAATCGCTGCTGTGAAGAAAACGTTGAGTGCACCATTTGCCATGAAAGATATAGGTCCAACAAGAGAAATTCTTGGAATGAAAATCACTCTTGGATTGATCCAAGAAGATACTGTGTCTTTCTCAAGAACGATACATTAAAAAATTTCTTAAAAGATTCAATGTGCATAAGGCCAAGCCGGCCATCATAAGACTCACCAGACACGTCAAGTTGAGTAAGCAACAATGTCCAAGGAGTGAGAAAGATAACACGGAGATGGAAAATATTCCATATTCATCTTCAATTGGAAGTCCCTTGTACGCAATGATATGTACAAGGACAGATATAGCATATATCGTTGGTGTGGTTAGTCGCTTCCTATCTAAACCTGGAAAGGAACAGTAGGAAGCTGTGAAGTGGATACTTTGGTATCTCCGAGGGACGACCAACAAACAATTGTGCTTTGGTAAAGGAAGGATTATCTTGGAGGTATAGATGCTGAGACATTGATTCAAGAAAATCAACTTCAGGATACTTAACAAGTTTTGCAGGGGGAGCTGTATCCTGGCAGTCTAAGCTCCAAAAATATGTAGTACTATCTACAACTAAAGCCGAGTACATCACAGCAACTGAAGCTTGTAAGGAGATGTGGATGAAAAAACTGGTACTTTAGTTGGGCCAAAGGAAAGAGGGGTACATGTTAAATTATGACAATCAAGGTGCAATAAACCTTGCCAAGAACTCAAAATTTCACTCTCGTTCGAAACATATAAATGTTTGATATCATTGGGTTCAAGATGTATTAAAAAAATCTTCTACAACTTGAGAAGGTTCACACCGACAAGAATTGGTCAGAGATGATGTAAAGTAGTTTCGACCAAGAAATTCGAAGATTGTTGTGAAGGATATGGATTGGTGATTCCTCCCAATTAGTCGGAAGGGGGAGATTTGTTGGGTTATTCCTCCATAATTGGGAAGCCCATTTGGTTATTGGCCCATGACCCAATCTCTAGAAGCATCTATCTCTAGAATGGCATGGAAGGATTCTAGAATTGTCTTGAGATGTTGCATTTAATACATGTTCTAGAATCTCCCACTAAGTACTATAAATAGTCAAGGGTGGGAAGAACATTTGCATTCAGAAATTGTGAGTTCCTCTTAGAGAGAGAAAAAGTGAGCCACTTGAGAATGAGATAGTGTTCTGCTATATAATAGTGAGTAATTGAGAGTTATCCTCTCGTTGAAACTAGAAAGAATCTTTTTGTATTCTTATCGTATAGTGAAGAAATTCTGGACTGAAGTCCATCGTGGTTTAGTTTAGTTTAGTTTAGTTTTAGTTTAGTTTAGTTTAGTTTAGTTTAGTTTAGTTTAGTTTAGTTTTAGTTTAGTTTAGTTTAGTTTAGTTTAGTTCCACGTAAAAATCAGTATCTCTATTATATCACTCTGTTCTACTTATTTTTCTTATTTTTGTTACTGCTTATCTAAAGTCCACAAAGAGGGAAAGAAACTCGCTTCTGCATATCCAAATCATTTTCCCAACAAGCGTAAATGCTTGGATCGTGAGGCAGTTGCACTGCATATCAATATCCGTAAAAAAAAAAGAGGGTCTGTAGTACGGCCCCATCTATTGATTCCCGAACTCAGCCATTGACTGTTAATACACGCCTGTGTTAGTTCTTGGAAGTGGGATGGTTAAGCCACCCCATTTTAAGAGATGGAGTAATTAATCGTTTAATTAGTAAACTTGATAAAAACAAATATTTGATCATATACAATATTCGATCCCGCTCAGCCCGACCTATTGGGCCAACACCATAGGCTGGGTCAGACTAACCCAAAATTCCATCCGACCAAATATTATTGAGCTCAGCCCAACACCCCCTTAAATATTTGGGCCTAGATTAATATGGCCTAGTCCATCTAAAATATTGGGTGACCTGGGCTAGCCCATTGGGGCCGGGCCAATATTGTCAAGTCTAGTTACACGGACAAAGTCAGGGCAGCGTGATTCACCTAATTCATACGTTTAATTCTTCTGAGTACACCCCATGGTATTAAAACTTGTTTCTATTTAAGATTCAAATGAAAAAAACATAATCATGCTTTGAGAATTTTTTCGAATTTTTAACAAGGTGAAAAGATAGATGCTTGTTTGTTTGTTGGATTTCGTCCCCACGAAGGACGCATAGTTTGCTTTCTGAATATCGTGCCACTTAAGTGCTACAACGCTTCTTCGGCATCATCCCTATTAAGATGTGTTAATCTCATTATTATAGTTCAAGTAGCCGATCAAACACGATCTAATTGAAAATTTCACCCAATTGCGCAAATTTGCTAGCAAATCAAACAAAACTACAACCTTTTCCAACGGGTATCTTGACAGACACAATTTGACCGCATTGTGAAAAAGGTTTCCTGAGATCTTCATCGCTAACATTAGGGCCAAATCCTCCGGCAGGTATCTAGAAAGAACATACGTTAGCCAAAATATTTCTTAGAGGAAGTAGATAAAAAAAGGAAAATGAACTGAATAACCAACTGTTGTGTTAACAAAGTCTCCATCCGACTGCGAACCATGGGCCAAGATACCATTTGAGTATCCACCAATCAAAAATTTTAATTGGAAATTAAAAAATGGATTCCATAATATCAACTCTCAACATGATTAGCAAATGACGTCACATTGTAGGTTATCAAGAAATGAGTCTGGTTTTTTTTTTATCTTCTCTTAATGAAAGTTATCCTTGTTGCCCAGAAAAATTAGTTAGCTCACACAAATGCATTATTGCCACATAATTTAAACATTCTCTAGGGGGTGTTTGCGATTGCTTTTGCTTTTAAAAAAGTGATGAAATTAGAAATTTTAGAAAAAGTAAGTATTGTTTGAAGAAACATGTGTTCTCAAACAATTGAGTATAGAAAGAAGCAATGATATGCTTGGAGCTTGTATTGGAAGTACTTATTTTAAAGTTGAAGTTGGCTTTTCAAACATTCCAAAACAACTTTTTTGCAAGCTATAAGGTGAAAAACATTTGGGAAGAACGGCTACGAACTCCTCTATTCTAAAACTATGAAAGCCAACAATAGTACAAAACGAATATAGTACACAAAGCATGTCTTTCTTTTAGTCGCGTATAATGACTTGAATCTTGACTTTAAAATGAAACTAGAAAACAAGGACTTTCAGCGGTTTACAAATCCTTGCTTTAGCATCTTTAAAGACAATTGGCACAGATATATAAGCAAACATAGCTGAGATGCCATAGAATTTAACGAAGTACCTGACGACGGGTACTATTGCTGATAACCGGACGATTTCCTTGGTGTTGTTGCACCAATGCGCATGGGCCTACTTGAACAATAAACACCGTCCATTTGCGGTTATAGCCTGTGATCTTTCGTTATCATCTCCAAACCTAACAAAACCATAGCCTTTTGAGAGGCCAGTATTAGCATCAATGAAAATTTTAGCGGCTTTAACAGAAGGATATTTGGCAGTAAAAGTTTCATGTAGCAAGGTATCAGTAACGTCGGCAGCTAAGTCCCCTACAAAGATCAAAAGACCAGAACCGTTATTTGACCGTTTGTCACCCATGCTAAATGCAGCCCAATTCAAATGGAAAAGTTGCTCGGTGTTTGGTATAGCAATGCAAGAATAATTTTGCAGAACTTTCTCAGCAGCATAATGTGTAAATAATTCCACAAATCCATATCCCTCTGAAAACCCTGTTTGCTTATTGCGAATAACCTTTATGGATGAAACCTGCATTAGAAGCACATTATTTTTATTGGGAAACCAAAACTAAAAGTCGAGTTTACTTTATATAGGATAGAGTCACAAGCGAGACAAAACTCATATTTAAAAAGTCTTTACAAATTACTAATTCTCATTTCTCAAACTTAAACTTTATGCGAAACATCTCTTACTTGAAGACACCAAATTTTGCCCAGTCATTTATATCAGATCTGCATATATGAAGCATTATGAACTTAGTGACTAGAATTAGTCATTTTATATAATTAACTACAATTTTTTAAACCAAAAACATTGTGAATTTTTTTTTACTTTATGCTTTTCTTGAGAATAGTTATATGCTCTATATAGCTGGATATTAGGTTATAATTATATGTCAGGAAGGAAAGGAATGGACTGAGTAAGAAAATCCCATAAAATAGGTATAAAATGCAAATATGGACATCTATACCAAAATTTATAATGTCATGAAAAACAATAACATGTGCTTGAAAAAGAAAAAGAAAAAAAAAAAAAAAACCAATGGTTAGGGTTGGGGGTGGTTGGAACGTCGTTGGCTGGGGAAAGTGGTCGGGATAGGTGGCTGGAGAAGTAAACATGTGGTGTTTGTTTGGGTGGTTGAAGAAGTGATTGTAGTGTAGGATGTATTATTTAATTATAAAAAGTGATGTGATATGTGTAAGAGATTGTTATTGATGGTTGTTTAATGACTAAAGTAGTATTGAGATTTATGATTAATAGATTGTTTGGTTGGTTGTAGAAGTGGTTGTAGTGTGAATATATTAACCAAATGTAAAATGTGATGTGATATGTGTAAGAGGTTATTAATTGATGATTGGTTTAATGATTAAGGGGAGGCCTCTTGTGCACCAGTTGCAGGGATTTTAGATCCGTGCAATCTGGGTCATGGATCAAAATGTATTACTACCTCCGTCTCGAATGAAGTTGCACATGTAAGGGTGCACACATATTAAAATCCGTGCAATCCGGGTAATGGGTCAAAATATATAACTGTCTCGGTCCCGAATGAAGTTGCACCTCTAGGGATGCACACATATTAAGAAAATCTGCCTTTTGTTTTTTTAGTTGACTTTTCAAAGGTGAATTAAGGATGGAGGTTGAGGGTGAATATTTTGAGGGTGGAGATTGTGAGATAAGTTTTCTTATAAGGGGTGTGCAAATTTGATTGGGACATACCAAAAGGAAAGTGTACAAGTTCATTCGGGACGGAGGGAATATTTATACCTAAGGGTATTACATGTGATGGGTAAAGGTATTATGGTGAAAAATATCACCATTTATGCTTACATGTATTACATGTTCTGGGTAAAAGTATTGTAATATCTTTACCCAGAACATTTAATACCTTTAAGTATAAATGGTGATACCAAATTTAGATAGCACCGTGCAACTGATACACATGAGACTTTGCCAATGATTAAAGTAGTATTGAAAATTGTGACTAATTAATTAAAGTAGAAGAGATTGGGGGAGATTGGGGAACCCACCAAACAAACATGACTTTGAGTTTGTGCCAACCATTTTTTGGTTTGGCACAAAATTTAACCAAACACAGCCGAAGACTTCTTATTTTGGTCTCAGAAATATAGCAAATAAATTGGGATAGAGCAATTATTACATTCATCAATCTTGTTATGACCATCAAATAAAAGCAGAGGTTTCAAATGTACACAAAGAATATTTTTAGGGTGGAAACCTATCATAGATCACGAGTCAACTGACTCAACCAAAATAATATATTCAAGTGAACCTGGCATAACACCAGACACTCTCAAATCAAACGTAAGTGTAAACGAAAACTGAGCTAGGTGATGCACTAAAGAGTTTGTCGATGTCCTAACTAAACCAAAAGACACATACTGAAATAAATGAAATAAATAACAAATACGAGAAACTGCGGAGCCCAAATAATCAAACTCCTCAACTCCTTTTTTTAGCTAGTAGTAAAGTGTGGCGTTATCAACCTCAATAATCATATGTGGAAGCTATAATGCAACAACAATATTTACCCCTTCAACACACCCCAATGTTTCCATTAAGCTCGCCATCTTTGATCTCTGATATACGCGCTAAGAAATTCACAATTGATTTTGAGTTATCCAGCAAATCCTCCGATAGCCGAATCGATGAAGCTCGCTAAAGCGTCTCACACCACCTACAATCGCGTAGCACATGTGTACCTATCTCCAAACTACTACCCTCTTGCAATCTATATCCACGTCAACGCTATTCTAACTAAATTTGCCGACTAACTCAAAAGAAGCTAAATAATGTCTACAATCTTTTCAGACAAATAGTTGTCATATATTACTTAACTAATAATTTTAGACTAGTATATAGCAATGTTGTAGAAACTGTTAGGCGCTAGACTAGGACCTAGTGACTAGTCGGAGCCTAAACGGTCTAGTCCCTAGGTAGAATTGGTCAGAGCTAGTCGGATATTTTTCCAGCCGAGGTATATAACAAACATACAAAATAATATTTCGAATATAGCATCGCGCTCCATTGTTCAAATTGCACCAATTAAAGCCACATAAACATAATCCCAGCTACAAAATAATATGTAAAATAGAGTTCAATGCAGAATAAAAATAATAAATAATTATAATCCAAATAATTTTCTCTCCTTATACTTCTATTTCATAAACCATAATATGATCCAATTTGATAATATTTGACAAAAATAACCTCATTTTTAAATTTTTGGTTTTTTACCTCTCCAGTTGAAGCGAAGCAGTTGCGGAGACATCCATAAGCCAGATATTGCCTTGACATATACCTGGGTAATATCCAGTATATCGACACGTGTTGTATATCGATGAACGTCGTCATCGATAACCACGGGGTGCATTGATATACTAAGTTTCTTCCAAGGGGTTAAAAAAATGAAAAATATTTTACTACATATGCACATGGATGTTCATTTCATCGTCGATATACTACCAGCTCATCGATATATACTGTTAAGTCGATAAGTTTACATGCTTTTTGTAAAAAAAAATTAAGATTTCATATGACATGAGTTTATCGAAAGTCAATATAACACCATATCGATACAATTTGTGCATCGATAATCAATAAAAGCTACAATAAAAAATCTTGACCTAGTTTATCGATGCATAGTTTATCGACACAATAGTGTTTATTGATGCAAATTTGAACCAATAAACATTTCGTCTTCTTCGTCGGTGCATCAATAAATGGAGGTCTAGATTTTTTTTCAGAAACAAAAAATCAGCAGCAAATAAGACATTTTTAACATAAAACCCTATGTATACATCTACCAGAAATCCATAAACAAGAAACCTAACAATTTAAATTGGTACCAAATTGATATATATAAAAATTATATTGCACATGTTAAATAGAACTCGATATAAAGATTTTAAAAGAGGGGGAAAACTGACCTCGCTATCTCTGTCGATCTAGAGGTGTATCCGGAGGATTCACCAAGGTCGCCGCTGTCATCGCTTGATCTGACCTTCTTCAATAGGGAGCTCGTCATCGGAGCTCATTCTCAACTCTTTGCCGGAATAGAAGGTCGGGTTTGCTTGGGACTTGGGAGGTGTGGGAGAGTGGTGCAAGATAGTATGAGTATGTTAATGGGTTATTCGATTTGGATGTGGTGGTAGGGCAATGGGGGAGTTGAATCGATCTAGTAAAGGAGAGGGGATGGGGGTGGGAAAATTAAGGGGCCTAATTTATGTGTTGTCTTAATTTAGGGGTAGTTACCACTAATTTGACTAAAAAATATGTAGTCACAAAATATAGCTAGAAAACACTTAGGGTCCATTTGGATGGAGTGATTTGAAGGGTGGATTCGGAAATTCATCATCAAATCCTCCCAACTTGTTTGGCAAAAAAAAAATCAAATCAAGGGATTTTAAATTTCTCCTAAATTTTTAGTCATTTTGGATGAATTTCAAATTCATCCAACAACCTAGTGGTACGCATGTTCATGCATTCATTTTAGGCCGAATTAAGTGTCATTTTACTGAGATTTGCATGCATTTTTTATCGTGTATTGTATATTTTATTGGGCAAATTGATGTGTTTGGAGTCGTTTCAGGATAATACAGGTAAATTAAGACCAAAATTCGAGTCTCGAAGAAGTCCAAATGAAGAACGAGCCAAGGATGACATAGAAGAAATTTCGTGCAATTCGTCACGGCCGTGCCTCGAAGTCACACCCATGACCAACCTAACGAAAAACAAGCTTGAAGCCCCAACAGGTCGCGGCCGCGATCCTGTACCCTGTTTTCATCCTGAAACATGTTTTTAGGTTTTTCAGCCCAAATCTCTTACCTCTATATATATAAGGTCCACAATTCGGATCGGGGTATCTTTGACCTATTCACAACCTACATTCACCATTGGAGCAAGGTTTTGAAGAGAACTGAAGATCAAATCAAGAGATCGTCATCTTTTGGTTCATTCTATCTAGTTTTGTTTCTTATTATGATTTCTAGTAGTTTTAACTTTGTATTAGTTGTCATGAGTGACTAGTAATCTTTTATTCAGCCCTTGATCAATTGTTGAACCTTAAGCTAGGATGATTGTGTAATTTTTACGGTTATTATCCGATTAGATTGTGGTTTGTTATCTTCTATGTTGTTTGCTGTTATTGATTCACATTTATGAGTTGATTTATGGTTTGATCACCCATTTTAAAGTTCATTTGTGTGTTGCTAGGATTGAATTTGTAATTCGTAACTGTTATAGATTTAATCCCATGTAGCAAATAGAAGATCATTCTTCTAGGGCAATATAGTTTACGACCAATGAAATCGAGCTTGTGAATTTTATGTCGTATCTACTCCGTTGTCTTAATTCGTAATGCATTCGACTATTGAAGACTACAGAGCTTATTCTTGGAGTCAATAAGTTGGGTAGGTTAATCAATAAGCTTATTTCGGTTAATTACAATTAAGAAACAACAAGGTTAATAAAGCTTGTTATTAATCTTGCAGTAGGGATTTTAGGACTAATTTATCGGGTAATAGCATCAATTACATAGTTAATCCGAGCTAAGGGGATACTAGATCAAGGGTTCGATTCTTTTTAATAGTTTGAGATAACAACAAATGGTCTCAAATAATGAGTATTAACAATTATGAATATTTGGTACAACTTTATTGCCATCTCAATAACTCGGATGCATAATATATTTGTGATCACAGAAATGGTCTCAAATGCTTCTAAAATGTTTTTTGCAATAACTAGTTTTCTCTAAAGGTAGTCTTAAAATGATTTCAAATAAGTTGTAAAGAGATTGTGACAAGTGGTCACAAATAACTTATTATTAGTGACCACAATTGTGGTTACAAAAAATGTTATACAAAATACCTCTTTTGTTGTAGTGACCAGTGCACCCATTTATTTAAAAATACTATTTAGAGACACATGCGATGCACGTGATATATAAAATTTACTAAAAATATACTATTATGTTTTTAAATAAATATCTTTAAAAGTTGTATAGTGTATCTTAATAAAAAATACTTCTTAGTATATAATTTTCTAATTGATTAAAATATACCTCGTAATACATATGTAACTTGTATTAATGTCTTTCATAATCTTTATCTAATAGAGTACTATGAATGTTTAATCTTGACAAACTAAATATATATATATATATATATATATATATATATATATATATATATATATTTTATGTACAACTTGTAATCAAAGAGATCTTTTTGCCAAAGTTAGATCATGATATTGCTTATAATTGTACCCACGTGTTCCATAAAAAGAGTCATGTTTCAAAAATACTTCGTGTCCTAAAAAAAGTGTCAAGTTTCAAAAAGACAAAGCATTGTTTTTTCAGTCGAAATAAAAATATTAAAATTGTGTATAAATTAATATGGTTGGATAAGTCAAATGAAATAAATAAACGAAGTCGTGTAAGTGAGAACTCACGATTTTTAGAAAGTTATACTAATACCTTCATCTAATTGACCGGAACTAAAAAATTATACATTTATCAAACATAACTCTTTTTTGTGGTTGGACATAGCATAAGTTATTAATTTTCAAAAGTTTAAATACAATATTGCAAATATAATTACTTTATGTTTACACTTACGTCTTTCAATTGTTTTTATATGTAAAAAGAAAAATAAATATAAAAATGTATAAGTTAAAAGAGTCACAATTTTTTTTTATATATTTAATTATCTCATTAAAAATCAAATTTTACTACATCATCTTAGAACTCAAGTTACTCGACGTAACACCAATATCCCTTTAACGTTCACTGAAATTGTCTCATTCATGTTATACAAATTACTATTAAATATAAATAAATTTTAAATAGAAAAAATGTACATTATATATCTTTTTTCAAATATATTTACTTGAAATTGTGATTTAATACTTTTCAAGTAATTATCAATAAATATAGATAACATTAGTTAACTTTTATAATCGAGATATATATTAAATGGAGATATATTCCAGTTTGATTTTTCAAAAATTGAGCAAGAAGTTTAAGTTACTTTTCTTCTTTCTAAAGTTTGGATTCTTATAGAGATTAAAAGTATAATTTGAGAAATTTTTGAACTTCTATCCCCATCTCTCTCCTAGAGTAGATATTAACTATTTTAACAAGTGCTACTAAAATTAACTAACGTTTACTTAATTTATAGTTGACATTTACTCTTAGAAGTAAATAGATATATTAAAACATAATTACCAAAATATATTTGTTACTATAATAAATATATATATTTGTTACTGTAATAAATAAATAAATATATATATATATATATATATATATAAAGTATATTTTCCACTTAAGTTTGAAATACCACTTTCTTTAAACATAAACAAAGATTTGACTCTAAATATGTAGATAATAACTAATTAAATAGGTCATGCATTGATTGCATAGCTATAGAACAAATCTGGATAAAGAGAATATGTTAAGAAGTTAAATTAGTGACATGCCAAAAATTAGTCTTTTTTTATAAGTACAGACATGCTAAAGAGAACTCATGTATATGAAAAATTCTCATATAAAGTAACTTTATAATCTCATCCCATATTTATAAATAATATTATGTAATTTTAAATTAATGTGAAAATCGCGTAAATTCTTTTCAATTTGTCTTTGTATGGCTATTAAAATTCATATTTTTGTACCTACAATATATAGTTGATCAAGAAAATATATTCAAAAATATAAATCTAATATGTTTTAAAAAGAAAAGATAAATTTAACTAATACTTAAATCATATAGGCATAAATGATTATCTGACAAATCATTATTTAATAAAGATCCAAAATTAAAATAATACGTATATAATCCTATTTTTAAGAATTTTTTAGGTGTTGCTTATCTTAAAACTACTTTTCGATTTAGCATCAAAATTAAATATGCATTTTTTTGTTCTTTGCATCATACAAGTATATATTTTTTCGTTATAAATATTGCTCCTTCCGTCCCACTTAACTTTGCCTACTTGCCTTTTCGGTCTGTCTCAATTAAATTTGTAACCCTAAAAAAGGAAACAAAAGTCAAACACTAAAACACGATCGCATAATTACAATAATACAATTACTTAACATAATTAAAAACCTAAATTATCTAAACATAACTGAACTAATCTAATTAACCCACCCCAATTAAACAGCCTAATTAAACTACACACCTCCCTCCCCCCCCCCCCCCCCCCCCCCCCACCACACACACACACACTACACCCCATACCTTGATCTGGAATCATCCCACTGATTCAACACCCCCCCCCCCCCCCCCACTTATACTCTCAAACTCTAATTCTCTCTCTATCATCTCCCTCTCTCTCTTCACGCTGCTCTTCTAGATCTTCCTCAGATCTGTTCCAGATCTTGCTTCCTCTATCTTCTTTTGTTATGTCATGGACCAATCTTCTCCTAATCCCGATGACGGCTATGTTTTTTATTTTGAGAAATCGTTCGTAGCAGAAATGATGTTTGATAGTGGTGAATCTCCTAGATCGAAGGCTGTGGAAGCTCTCTCGGTGGGGATCGAAGTTTTCGCCTCTGAAGGTGGGTGGTTCAGTTTGTTGGAGTTGCGAAGACACTTCTTCGCTTGTCTTGTTGTTAGGTTTCCTTTGATTGGAAGGTTAAAGTACTCTCACCCATTTTTTTGTGAATTTTTTGGGGGGAAAATCGATTTTTATGTGTTGGAATTGTGATATCGTGGGTTATTTATAGATATTATGACTTTTCGAGAAAAATCCCTAAATCTATTTCTGGATTTTAGGGTATGTTGTTGAAAATCTTCTTTTGGAGAACAAATCCTAGATCTATGTTGTGGTAATTCCGTCTTTTGATGATGTTGTTACTGTGTTGCTGTTATTGTTCAGATCGGAGTTCGATTATTTATTGGGTTACAAAGTTACTGTTTCGGTGATGAATTGCTCTGTGTTCAGTTCAGTTTGTGATTGTTGCTTGGCTGATGTTTGTTGATTCTGTATTGGTGTTGAAATTGTTCTTTTTCTGAGAAATTATATGCTAAAATTGTTCTTTTTCAAAATGATGTGTAACTGTTGTTGATTGATTTGTGCTGCCCAACAGATAATATTGGTTGAACTTGCATTTTGAAATTAAATTGTACAGGTGTTGATTGTGGTTGCTTGAACTGGTCCTCTGTGACTAGTTTAATGCTGTCATCAACAACCTTTGGGGTATACTAATTCATCCCAACGATGATTTTTTTCTGAGGAAAAAGAAAAAAAAAAAAAAGAACATCATTTCATTGAATGATGAATTTACACTTCACCTGATCACATTGTTTACAGTTTAAGAAAAATGAACACAGCAATTGTGTCTACACTGTAAACAACACTACTTTATAAATACCCAAGTTCTGTCATTAGCCCTCTTATGTCATAAGTACCTTCTGCTTGTTCATTTGCCTCTACATACTCAATGCTTTCTCTTACTAGTTGTTCTTCCACTTTAAGTGCATGTGGTAGTGATCTTATTCTTGCTTGTGCTGCTTTGGCTATGTGTGGCAGTTTGTAATTTTTGTCACTATTAACCTTCATCACCTCAATCATGCAAGCTTGCAAACTTAGGAAAGCATTGTTCAGCTTAGTTGTTTCAAGTTCTTCAAAAGATTAAAGAACATTGGACGCTAAGTCTTCCACATTGTAGCTCCTTGTTTCTGTTTGTAAAGACTAAATGGCCTTGAAATAGCTTAAGTCTAACATATTTGTGTCTGGTGAGTTTGGTGGTTGGCATATAAGCTGAATATCAAACCCATCAGATGTTGCAATCATTCTGAAATCTAGATCAAAATTGCTTAGATGTGATCTTACATTATCCTGTTGAATGATAGCCCGTTTGCTTGCATTTAGACAACAAATTGTGTTAGTAATGTCATCATTTTTTCGCAATAGATAATCATATTGGTATGAAAGAATTATGAGACTCACTAACAACAATAAACTAAATGATGATTACCTTATCCAGTAGACAATCTTTAATAACCTCTTTGGTTATGGACTCAATTGGTTTGGTGACCAGTGTCCCTCTAGCTCTATTTGCACTGTTTCTGAGGGCAGGTTGTAATGTTGTAAATGGGAAAATTCATATTTTCCCATCAAACAATAATTCCCCTTCTAATGTATATTATAGCTTTGCCACTACATACATGAACATGACCTTGGGTATAAATCTCTTGCTTTTGCATGCCCTATAGGGATCTTCCTCTACAATAAGCTTATAAGCTATCTCACTTGATTTTTGCATATAAAACTATTTCTCTTCTATGTGAATCACATTGTGCATACTCTCATACCTGATTTTGTGATTGTTGTTGTCCATATGTAAAAAGCTGAGGTTGTACTTCATTCTTTGAAGTTTGTTTGAATCTGTGAGTTGTGACTTAGTTGCATTTGTGTGGGCCTTTATGTCCCCTGATTTAACTCCCACCTGCCCACTTGACTTTTGCTCACCACCAGCTCTTTTGCAAATCTTCTAATTGTGCCTCTTTTGGAAAACGGTATGGCTTTCATGGCTTGTTTATCCAATGTAACAACCTTTGATGAAGCTAATCTATGTCTGGTTTCTGGAAATGATACAGGTTGTCCCTCTGAAATCTGTTTTTTTGCACGAAATAGTCCGAATTGATACTCCAAATGATGCTGCGAGTTCTTTAGCCTTGCCATTCTTCAAAACTCCAATGTTGTTATTTGCAATAAGAGCTTGAGCTATAAAAAGTCGATCTGATGGAGGCAAATGCGGTAATTTCTTAGTGTTTGTCATATTTTGTGTTTCTTTGCCGAATCTATAATTGAAATTCTGAAACTGCATTCAATGCAGATTTAGGGAGTTTTATAGTGTGTGCTAGGTAAATTTTGAATGTATTTCCAAATTTTTTAGAGGGATTTTTTTATTTTGTGAACATGAATTTTGGGGGAAATTAATTTTTTGTGGGAAATTTCCCCCAAAAAATTTAAATAAAATTTCCAGTTTTCCAATTTTTCAATTTCTGCATCGGTGTGTTTTTTAAATTTTGGCAGATTTACTGTTCAGGTTGTTTCAATTTAGAAAAAATGGAGGAAAATGTTAACACATCAATCCCTCCCTTAAAAACTGATTAAAATTAGCTGAAAAGTCAAAAAAAAAAAAAAAAAATAGTAATTGTTTTTTCTTAATATCCGTGCCCGGTCAAGGTTGCAAAGTTAACCCGGTTGGAGAGAGTGTATTAGAATTACCTTGTAATTTATCCTTAAATTAATATTCAGTTGACACGATTATCATTCTAGATTGTTGGATTTATTCACATCAAATACTTAAATTCATAACACATAATAGAAATAGACGACTTACATGTTGAAGCGTGCTTTAACGTAAACCTAGTTCTGATCCACGTGTCGTGATACTACGGATCGAGACAAAGTTACGATGAACTTTGCCTACTTTTCACAACCCTAGTTGCCTCTTCTTTGGAGAATGATAGTTGAGAGAGTTCTTGCAATTACCGGAATAAAGAATGAAAAGTCATTCTTAATTCTCATATTACCGGAGAGTAAGTTTGACTCTCACTTCCTTGATTGAATAAATCACTCAATCAAGGGAGTAAGAGAATCCTTTCCCTTTTGAGAGTCATCCCTTCCTTATTCTCCTATTGGACTTATTCGGATATTCTAGACGGACTGTCTAGTGTAATATCCGGGTATATTCAATTGGGCTCATCCCATGGGCGACCCATTACTTAAATAAACAGTTATTTAATTAAGCCCAACTACCATATATTTTACTCCATATAATCTTCATAGGGAGGCTCCATATGATATATTATATTAACATATAGTTAGGCCACTCATTTGCGTATAATCACATTGTATAAGTGTAGAATGAAATTGAGAAAGATGGAATAACGTGGCTAATTTATGCTACGCAATCGGACAGAATCTAACTGAGTGATCCAACTATTTTATTAAAAGATTAATTGAGATCAATAGGTAAGGTTTATTTGATCTCCATTAACTTTTTAGATGGGGGATTGAACCACTCAATCTGACACTATCTGATTTGGTAGCATAAAATCTCTAGAATAAGACATAGTAGCTAGGCATGTCAATGGGGCGGGGCGGGGCGGGGCGGGTTTCTGAATTTTTGACCCCCGCCCCATGTCCCGGCACAGGGCAAAAATATGCGCCCCGTGATTTGCCCCGCCCTGCTCCGCCTTCATCTTTTTTTTTTTTTTTTTTTTTTTTTTTTAATTAAGAACCTTGTTTTTTTTTTATAATTGAAGTCAATAGGGTTTTAATTTTTAGGCTTACATTAGTTTTGTTTTTAACATTTTTTATATTTTGCAAAATTAATTATTAGAAAATGAAATTTCATTATTTAAATTTACTCTAATCATAATTTAATGTATTAGGATGACATATGTATAACATATCATATATAAAATTTGATATTATAAATACATATATACACATATTTAATATTTATGTGTGTGTATATATATATCTATATAATATTACATAATATATATCTAAAAATAAATTATATATATATAGGGGGAAGGAGCGGGGCAGGAGACATGACCCGAACCCGACCCACCCCGTGGACGGGGCGAGGCCGTTTTTCATCAGGGCGAATTTTGCCCCGCCCCAAAGGCCTCGGATCAGAACGGATCGGAGCGGGGCAGATCGTTTTTGACATGCCTAATAGTAGCGGGCATATCCCTGCAAAAGCTTAATTGGTCCATTTGATTTGACTGAGGAGGGCAGAGGCCTCAGAGGTTGTGACAATTTCCAGCTAATTTTATACTACCTACTTGGGAAGTACAAAGTGGATGATTCACCATATACTCAGAAATTGTATGAGATTTAATGGTTAATTTTTTTTACTTATATAAATTTTTCAAGTGTACGATAAATTATACAAGTGGGGCACTATCCACCTGGGTAGGCGAGAGTAGGGCTGGGCAACAACTTTTAAAAATCGTCCAGACCGCCCAAGCCGCACCGAATTGCACCGCCATACATGTATTTTTAAGATAAATCGTGGTTAATTATTTCAAGTAAAACCGCACCGCAAAGGCGGTGCAAATGAAAATTTGGTACATAACCGCACCGACCAAACCGCCAAACCGTCATGGTCACATAGTACTTACTAGTATAAGTTATAGTATTCGACATACTATCAATAAATTATGTTATTCCACTTAATTAGTTATAATATTTTTTTCTAAGTTTTGAGTGGTGAATTATATTATTTATATCCAAGTGAGAATTCAGGCTACTAGTTTTGTGAAAATGAAATTGGATTTTGTAAACATTTACTTAAACCGCCAAACCGTCCTAAACCGCCCCGAACCGTTTCAAACCGTACCATTATTTTTCTTTGATAAACCGCGGTTGCAAATATAGATAATTAACAGATCGCAAAAGGCAATGCAATTGAAATTTTGTGAAAAAAATCGCATAATCACACCGTGAGCACCCCTAGGCGAGAGTATACCCCATTTCCATTTGGTAGGGTTCGTGGTCAAATTCTTTTCGGAGTTTTGGAAAAGAAAATAATTAACTATTTCTGGTAAGGGTGCAGCGAAAATTGCTCTTTATAAAGAAAGCAAAAAAAACAAACTATATATTTTTATGATTTTATCTGATTACTGTTAAGGGAAAGACCACCTACTAAAATTAGTCGTATAAACAAAGTCCAAGATTCAACCACATTATTAAAACAACGATGATGATAATTAGGGGTGGTTCGATATAATATACTAAACCCCCGTTACATTACCGTACCGAAATTATAGTTCAACCTCATCAAGCAAACAAATTTAAACATTTTGAATAAGTTTTTGACAATATTCAAAAGTCCGAAGGACATAAAGTATAACTAAAGGAGAGGACTTATGTGGTTAAAGAAAAAAGCATTTGCAGTTATATACAATACAAGAATATAAATCTAAAACTGAAGTAGCATAAGGGTTAGGCTTATTTGGTCCCTCCACCCCAACACAACCTACTTTTCTTTCCTAGCAATGATGAATTCAGTTATCTACTATCTTTTGAACATCTGTCTCCCTATCTTGGACCAGAAAGCTCCATACAATGTCCATCATAATCGTCGTCCATGCTCATCGTCACCCCCAACATGCTCAACTGATCATGATCCATGTCCATGCGTGACTTACTATTATCGTGCGAGAAATTTGCAGTGGTGGTGGTATGGACGTAGTTATGGGCTGCGGCCCATTTCTCGGCCAGCCCATCGCCTTCAAGCATCCTTACAACATCCGACATTTTGGGCCGGTGGGCTGGCTGGTATTGAGTACAAAGGAGTGCCACCTGCAGCATCTCCCCCACCTCTATCCTGTCATAGTTGATTCCTAATTCTTTGTCCACCACCAATTCCAGCTTCTTTTCTTGTTGTCTCTTCTTAACCTATAATAAAAAACTTGTACAATGTCATTTTTGTTGGTGATAAAAGTGTATCAAAATAAGCAGTCAAGATAACTTACCCATTCTAACATGGCTCCTTTCTGGTTGACTGTCTTTCCAAACTCCAGAGCTCTCATTCCAGTTATGAGCTCAAGAAGGAGAATACCGAATCCAAAGACGTCAGTTTTCTCGGATGATTGGCCAGTGGAGAGGTACTCTGGTGCAATGTGCCCAACAGTGCCACGAACAGCTGTGGTAACGTGAGATTCAGCATGGTCGAGTAGCTTAGCAAGGCCGAAGTCTCCTACAATAGCCTCGTAGTATTCATCTAACAAGATATTGGCTGCCTTTACGTCTCTGTGGATTATCTTCGGATCACATTGCTCGTGTAGGTAAAGCAAACCCCTTGCTGCTCCTATTGCGATTCGCTTCCTCGTGGACCAGTCTAGAGCCGGTTTTCCTTTTAACCAAGGAAAAAGAATCAGTATAGAAAAATATCAGAATCGCAACTGACAAAAAATAGAACACTTCAAGAAAGGGCTTCCACCAACCTCTAAGCCTCGACGCCACGCTTCCGTTAGACATGTAAGGATACACAAGAAGCCTCTCGTTTTGGGTGGCACAGTATCCTATAACACGAAGCAAATTCCGATGAACTGCTAGACTAATCATCTCTAATTCCGTTCTGAACTGAGATATCCCAGTCGTTCCGGTCAAATCCTTCAATCGCTTGACTGCAACCAGTGTACCATTTTCCAGTTTCCCCCGATAAACATTGCCAAATCCCCCAGCACCAAGAATGTTCTTAGAGCTGAAATTATCCGTAGCACGTTGCAGCTCTTTGAATGTGAAGCTTTTGAGGTTTCCCAGTCTTATAAGATCCTCTTCTTGAACATCTTCAACACAAAAAGTACAACATACAGTGAGGTTCTTAATACACAGGGCAATTCTGCATGTGAAAAGAAGCACTATAATCACACTCACCTGTAATGTTTAGAATGGACTGTTTCCTGTTGTATGTTCTTTGGAAGAGAAAAGCAAATGCCAAGATTAAAATAGAGACAGATGTAAGGCTCACTCCCAGTGCAATTGCTAATTTCTTCGACTTGGTTCTTCCTGAATTTTACGGCATAAAAATCAATGAATATTCAATACAGAGAAAATCCAATCGAAGTTTACATGATATCAAACACACCGACGAGAGCATCGTCGTATTACCAGAAGATGGATTTACGGCGAACGAAAGTGGACTGGCCAGTATAGATTCCAAACACTTTTCACTGGAGTGGCTTCCACAAATTAAAGGATTACCCAAAATACTGAAAGAAAATACTGTACTGATTAAGACAAATGAATGCCTACGAATAAATATCTGCCATACACTATTGTATTATAATAAAAGAGAAGTCATACTTAAATGTTTTGGTAGGAAAAGTGGGAACAGGTCCACTGAGATTGTTGAAGGACAAATCCCTGAAATATCCATAACAAGACAGAAAATAGAATAATTCAGATGTTGAACAAATCACACAAATAATTCAAAATAAGCAAAGACAAAAATAATTATGAAACAAAAGAATAGAGTGAGATTGGACTCACAAGAAAGCAAGTTGAGGGAGAGTGGATAAAGACAGAGGAACAGAGCCACTCAAGGTATTGTTGTTCAACCTCCTACAAGACAAATGCAGAAAATTGACAGTACAAGGAAAGTCAAACGAAGTGGTTTCACCTAATACAGGCAACATGTAACAAGTGTGAGCAGTACATACTGAATTATACTAAGAACAGATTTCTTTTTTCTTTTTAGAATTATACTCACAAATATTGCAGATGTTTCAAAAGACCTAAAGAGTCAGGGATGTGGCCAGATAACTTGTTGTTGGAGAGATCCAATGTCTGAAGGTTTGGAAGATAGCCTAATTCTTTTGGAATATGCCCAGAAATATTATTGTTCTGCAATAATCTGTAAATTCAAGATAAAGTTAATCAAAAGTGTTTCTTGAAAATTCAAACTTAAGGGGAGAGGGGTGTAAGAATGTGCTTACATTTGTTTGAGGTTTGTCAGGTTTGCAATCATCCAAGACAAAGAACCTGATAAACCCTGACTTGGAGCTCCTCTGCCCATAATTTATGGACAAATCAAGAAAAGAAATTCAACTACGGGATTTTATGCAACAGTATGATACAAATAAATAAATACAATCTTTATAAGATGAAGTGAGAAAAGAAAGGGACTAACAGAGCAGTAACAAGATTATCAGAATTGCAAGTTATCATAGACCAGCTACAAGGGTCCACTGAGTCCTCATCCCAGTTGCTCAGAGCTCCATGAGGATCATTCAGACCTTCCCTTACAACAGTCAGTGCTTCAACTACAAGATAGACAGAGAGAGAGGTCAAAACAGAAATTTCACTTGGATGAAAGATGAAACGGAGTTCTGTTGTTCTGTTTACCTTCAGGATTACGCGGCTCAAAGGCAGCGCAGAGAGAGAAGAAAAATGGAAGAAAGAGAAGGAGGAGACTGTAGAGAGACATGATCACTCACAAAAACATGGGGGCAAGAAACAATCCTTCAACTTACATTTGGTTCAAAAATATAGTGCGCTCGCTCTCTCTCTCTCTCCAACACAACTTTTTACAAAGGCACCACCATCTATCTTTACTGTGTTAAACTCCTCTTTTATTGAGTATTTTTAGACCACTTTTCTTTTTCTTTTATTTCTGCCTTTTGATTACAGAACACAGAGATAAAAAGTGCATTGTACATTGGGCTGCACCTGCTGTACCAAAAAGGGCCTCAAACAGGTATGCAGTTCTTTGCTTCACTCACTCACCCAATCCTTTTTCTCTTTCTTTTCCCAAGCTTGTTTTATTTTCTTAAGCACTTTTTTTTATTATGTATGTGAGAGAGAGAGGGATAGAGAATTGATAGAGAGATATCAGTGAAGTGGGGGGTTTAGAATTAGAAGCCCAGAATTTGAGAGCGACGGCCAAAACTGGGAGGAATAGTAAAGTCCAAATTAATAGCATGGTAGACTTGTAGCTGTAACTTAGATTTATCAGCATAGTAGGAGTATATACTATATGTAAATAGAGTCTAAATTTTGCATCAATCCAACCCCAAATATAGTAAAGATTATACCCCAGTCCAGTCTTTAATCTTCATCATTAATAATATTGTTATTGCTATTACTAATAGAGGCAGTCTATCATGCTCATCTACAATGCATATGTTTTAGGGGGCTTATTATATCCTACCCACTTGGGTAGCTATCATACACTTGTAAAGTGGATAGAGATCTAATGGTTAATTTCATTTTGATCTTCATACACTTTTTGGGTGTGTGATGGATCACCCAAGTGGAGCACTACCCACTTAGGTAGGGTAGAATTTACCGTCTTTTTAAGGGTAAGGACTCTAGGCCACGGCCAATTCCACATCTCATGTGATCTTCTATTTCAAACTATATGTTATCTTGTATTTGAAAGCATTCATTATATGTCGTGTATAATATGATATCATAAATATACTCGGGGCAATTAGTGAAAGTCATGAAATACAAGATGAAACATAATTTGAAAGAGAGGATCCTAACTAATTCGACATGTGTCACTTTTAGTCATGCTTCTTCAGTTTCGTTTTTTTCTCTTTTATTTGAATTCTTTTAGTTTATTTTTATTTTCTGTACTTAGTATTTATTTAAAAATACTGATTTTCTTTTCAGTTTCTTAGCGTAAGAAAAATTCCTAAATCTCAGAATACGTACTGTATCAAAAAATTAAAATATCAAAATATTTAGTATATCAAATTATCGGTACGATAACGATATAAAAATTTAAAAAGAAAAAATCGATATTTCGGTACCTATCAAAATACCGAAAAACGTTACATACCAAAATATCGAAAAAAAATCGGTATTTTGGTAGTTCGATATTTTTTAATATTTTAATAGTCGATATTTCCGTTTACGAATGTTATATCGATATCAGTATGTACCATTGATTTTGGTATATGAAATTTGGGCATACCAAATTTTTTTGTTATACATTACAAATTTGGTATACGGAAATATCGACTACTAAAATATAGAGAAATACCGAACTACCAAAATGCCATAATTTTTTAGATATTTTGGTATGTAACTTTTTCGGTATTTTAATGTGTACCGAAATACTAATCTTTTTTTTATTAGCATACCCTTATTATACAGATAATTAAAATATACCAAAAATTTTGATACCTTAATTTTTTGGTACAGTACGTATTTTGATATTTCGGTATTTGTTTCCCCTACTTTTAATTAAATAATAACTATTTAAAATAAAATATATAAAAAAAACATAAACTGAAAAGAAAATATTTCTTTAAGATAAATAAAGTACAGAAACTAAAACTAAACTAAAAGAATTCAAATAAAAGAAAAATCGAAGCTTAAAATAGTATAGCTAAAAATGAGGATACGTGTCGCACCATAAGTGGGCCGTAGTACCACTCTTGGTGCAAGGTCAAATTGGCCCTAGGCTACAATATGGCTTGCCAACTTTTTTTTTTTGTTTAAGATCTAATTTTAGGTTGGGAAATATATTTAGAAATAACAATGTTGAATAATTTGTGAAGACGGTTTTCTTTTTTATTTTAACATTAAATATAGATTAGGATAAAAAGTAAAAAGACACCCTACAACGTGGCCAAATAGCAAGACCCATGTTTTAATGTGTTCAAATATTAATGTGTAATTTTTCTAAATGAGAAAAATTACCTTTTCTGAAATTTTGAGATAAGATATTTACGTATCAGACATAAGGGGACATTTATGTATAAACAATACAATTCTATTAAAAATAAGTTTTCAAAATTCAAAAATTAGTTTGGCAATTCTCTGTAAAGGAAAAGAAAGAATAAAAGATGACAGGTGATAACTTGTGATTGATTCAACATTTTATTTCTTATTTTGATTTTTTTTCCAATGATATAGAACATAAATAATTTTTTTTCTTTCTTATTAGTTTTCAATGCATAATATATCTAATAAATTATTTTTTTAACTTGATAGTCAATAGTCATATTGCATATTTTGGAATTAAGATATTGTATTAGAAATATAATTATTTTTTGGTTGGTTATGTTAGGATTTAAACTCACCGACGATTACGAAAACGAAGAAAACAAAGAATGAGAAAAATAACACAATGATTTAGTTATCCAGTTCGTTACGATGTGTAACTACGTCTGGGAGCAATATCAAGTCAGGGATTCACTCTTGTATGTCAATTTTCGGATTACATGATACAATGAAGGAAACAACTATTTATAATAGCTCAATGGACCTAAAATTTGACCTTAGTTTGAGGCCCATGCAAATCTGTCGCCTTACTCGACGCGATCGCGTTCAAGCCAACACGACCACATCCAAATGTGACGCTACCGCGTCGCTTCTACTTAACGCGGCTACTTCTGGCACGGCCGCGTCCTCCCCGACGCGGTCGCATTGCACTCCACATCTTCGTCAGCCTTAACGAAACTACTTTTGGCACGACCGCATCCTACCCCGGCACGGCCGCGTCACTTTTGATGTTTCAGGCCCCATTCTCAACAATAGATTGAAACACCTTCAAGTAACCATTTCTCCTCTGTTCTCCTTCCCATATCCACTCGGTATTGCATAGCATTTTCTTCAAGTACCAAAGCTAATTGAAGTTATGCATAACTTCAATTTCTTTAAGATTACTACCTTAGTAAACATGTTAGCTGGATTCTCACTCCCGAAATTTTTCACAAGTTGCAAGGTCTTCTTCTCTAACAGGTGTCGAATGTAGTGATATTTCAACTCAATATGATTAGTCCTCGAATGAAAAGCCAGATTGCTAACCAAGAAATTGCACTCTGACAATCGCTGTAGAGAACACTATTTTCATGCTTCCTCCCAAATTCATCCAAGAAATTCTGCAACCACACCATCTATTTGCTCGCCTCCGTCACAGCTATATACTCAGCTTCTGTGGTGGATAGAGCAACAACCTTTGCAACTTCGATGTTCAAGAAATTGATGTACCGCCATAAGTAAAGGCATACTCGATAGTACTCATTCTCCCATCAAGGTCATTTAATGCTAAGTCTGCATCAACATTACCAACCAACTTGGAATTTCTTCCATCAAAGCACAACGCTTTATTCGTGGTACCTCTCAATTATCGCAATACCCACTTCACAGCCTCCCAATGTTGTTTTCTCGGATCGCTCATGAACCGGCTCACCACTCCCAATGCATGCACAATATCCGGCCTTGTACACCATAGCATACATTATACTGTCAATTGCCGAAGCATACGGGACATTCTTCATTTAGGCATGTTCCTCCTTAGTACTCGGCGACTGATTCTTCGACAACTTGAAGTGACTTCCCAATGGAACACTCATAGGCTTCGAATTCTCCATGTTGAATCTTTCTAAGACCTTCTGGATGTAATCCGCCTGCGAAAGATACAATCTCCCTTTCGCTCTATTCCTCTCGATTCTCATACCCAAAATCTATTTAGCTTCTCCAAGATCTTTCATAGAAAATTGCTCGGACAACTAATTTTTCAACTTATCCAACTCTTTTGGATCAGCTTCTGCGATCAACATGTCATCAACATACAATAGAAGGATAAGAAAACTTTTGTCAAACCTCTTGTAATAACAACAATGGTTAGCGTGGCACTTATGATAGCCAATTTCCTCCATGAATTTGTCAAACTTCTTGTACCACAGCTTCGGAGCTTGCTTCAACCCATACAAGTTCTTTCTCAACTTGCACACAAGTTCTTTCTTTCTGTTTGCTACGAATCCCTCTGGCTGTACCATATACAAATCCTCCACTAGATCACCATGAAGGAATGTCGTCTTTACATCCATCTGATGTAACAACAAGTTCTCAGCAGCAACCATACTCAACACCATGCAAATAGTCGTCAGTTTCACAACAGGAGTAAATACATCAGTACAGTCAATACTGAATCGTTGCTCAAACCCTCTCACAACCAGCCTACCTTTGTAGCGCTTGCTACCATCTGCTTCATTCTTGATTCTGTACACCCACTTGTTGTGCAAAGCCTTCATACCCTTGGGAAGTTCACTCAGTTCCCAAGTATCATTCGAAGTGATGCCATTTCATCTTCCATCAGAGGTCTCCACTTTCGTCTATCAACAACCTATTTTGCTTCTGCAAAGCTCTCAGGTTCACCATCGTCAGTAAGCAATAAATAATAGTTAGAGGGCGAATACCTATCAGGTGCACGTCGCTCTCTAGCCGATTTGTGCAGCTGAACAATCTCCTGAGGTGGTGGGATTCTTGGCTCATCCTCAAGAATATCCTCTTCAGCCTGACCCTCCTTACTGCCACTCGAGTTTGAGATGTCTAACTCGACTACCTTGGGATTAGAGATGTCAGAGCTCGATGCCTTCAATCTATCCATGTACATCACCTGTTCATTAAACACCACATTTCTACTACGAATAACCTTTCGGTTCTGCTCATCCTAGAGCCTATAACCAAACTCATTGCCACCATAACCAATGAACGTACATTTAACAGATTTAGCATCCAATTTATTTCTAACCGAACTAACATGAGCATAAGATACACAACCAAAGATACGCAGAAATGACAGGTTTACCTCCTTTCCAGTCCATACCTCCTCCGATATCCGATTCTCTAATGGGATTGATTGGCCTCTATTGATCAGATATGCAGTTGTATTTACAGCATTCACCCAAAACATCTTTGGCAACACGCTTTTTCAGCCTCATGCATCTACCTCATTCATTCAGTGTTCTGTTCATCTGTTCTGCTACTCCATTCTGTTGGGGAGTTCTGGTACACGTGTTCGTGCACACACTTTAGGATGCTTTAAGTGTCAATTTAGTGATGTTTTTGTGCAATTTCACGTGTACTTCGTTCATTTAATTCTCATTGGGCAAAATAATGCATTTGGTTCATTTTTATGTTAAAACAGGTGCAAGTGGATCGAAACAATAACATCAAAAGATCGCAGAGTCGATGGATTGATCGAGGCAACAAAGGACAGGGCTAAAGGAAGATCTCGGCCGAGACAGGTTACAAATCTCAGCCGAGATGACCTTCCAGGGAAAACTTGAAGTTTTGAAGAGTTGAATATCTCGGTCGAGACGAGCAATGCATCTCGACCGAGATGACTTTCCAGGGAAAAACCAGATTTTCAAGAGATCAAGATCTCGGTCGAGATGAAACCCAATCTCGGCCAAGATGAGCCAAACCCTAACAAAGCCCTGATTTTCCCTTTTCACGTGTCGGTCGAGATTCAATTGCATCTCGGCCGAGATCAGCCTCCGATTCACCCAGCAGAAAACCCTCATTGCTTTGTCTCGGCCGAGATTCTGTACCCTGTTTTAAAATTGTGAATGCGATTTTGCATTAAACTCAAGTGACAACTCTTCTCTTATATATATAAGTTCCATTTCGAATTTGACCTATCCAAGAACACAATTCCAGCCATTTTCTAGCACCAAAGCCACCAAGGAGGGATATTGGGTAAGAGATTGAAGGATCATTTGTCCAATTGACATCTTTGGTTTCATCTATCTTAGTATCAAGTTTTCTACTTATTTTCTGTTTGTTTTAGCTTCCATGGGTGAGTAGCACCCTTGTTTCAGCACTTGATCAAGGGTTGAATCCTTTTATCATTTATAAAAATAAAACCCGAAAAATCATTCTAATTATCTTTGTTTATTTGAACTGTTAAATTGCTAAGTATTTTTAGAGTAATTATTTTTTATTGTTATTAGTAGGTTGTTAGCTGATTGCTAAATCCCCCTCCCCCCCCAACCTTTATTACGTTTACTTGTTTATTACTATATTTATTTAAATTTCTTAGTTGCTTGAATACATTAAAATAATATTATTCGACCGTTCCTCGTCGGATCGATCCTTATTTATCACTCTACTAGTTAGAGTAGTAGGATAAGGATAAGTATATTTATACAAAATTAATTTGGTACGGTCCAACGACTCGTACCAAATGTTGGGGTCGTTGCCGGGAACGGTGATAAGAATAGTGTTATTTTAGTGTTCAAGCATTACTTTTAGTTTATTAGTTGGTTCCTCTTCAGTCCCGAAATGTGTCGGACTTCTTTCAACACCAAAGTGGATCTGCTCGAGGTTGCAACTCGTATGATTCCTTTTCCCATGGTTTTCAGGACTTCATCATCTGCAACAGAAACATAATCATTCATAATGTCAATATTATCACATGAATGAAACTACGCTCCATAATCCAACACCCAACTCCATGGGACTAGACACGCTTAAGACTAACGCATCACCATCATCTTCCTCTGTAGTTGCGTTCGTTGTCCCCTTGTCTGCTTGATCCCTCTTGTTCTTCTTTCGTGCTTTACACTGATTTCTAAAGTGACTGAGCTTGTCACAATTCCAGCACTTGATCGAACTCGTATCCTTCCTGGATTGACTCTTTCCCTTGAATTTGGACCTTCTCTGATTCTGATGTCTTCCCTTCGGCCTGCCTCTGTTCTCGGTGTTCAGTGCTGACCCCGAAGTAGATTTTGATTCTTTCCTGCGAATCTCTCCGCTAATCGTCAGATCCCGTACATTGTCAAACTTCAACTTAGCTTCCGCGGCGCTAACAACTGTCACTGTACCGGCCCAACTATCTGGCAGAGACGATAGCATCATCAGGGCTCATAGTTCATCGTCAAATTTAATCTCCACCGAATTCAAATGCGAGGTAATCATGTTGAACTCATTTAGGTGCTGCTACACCGGTGTACCCTCCGACATCCTTAGGTTGAACAGTCAGATGTGCCTTGTTCGTCGTCGATGGTTTCTGATACATCTCCTCCAAAATAGCAAGCATCTCCCTTGTGGATTTTGTTGTAGTCGTGTGATAAGCAATCTCCTTGGACATCGATAAACGTATCGCGCTCATCGTTTTCCTGTCCAATAACGCCCACTTCGCCGCCTCCATCTTCTCGGACTTTTTTTTAGAGGCAAGTGCAGATCTTTACTGTAGAGATAATCTTCCATCTGCATCTTCCAGAATCCGAAGTTAGAAACATCAAACTTCTCGATCGATACATTTCCTTCCATCATGATACTCCCTTCGAACCCGAAGCTCTGATACCAATTGTTAGGAATTAAACCCACATATGATCACGAAAACGAAGAAAACAAAGAACGAGAAAAATAGCACAATGATTTGGTCCAGTTCGTTACGATGTGTAACTACGTCTGGGGGCGATACCAAGCCAGAGATTCACTCTTGTATGTCAATTTTCGGATTACATGATAAAATGAAGGAAACAATTATTTATAATAGCTCAATGGACCTAAAATTCGACCTCAACTTGAGGCCATGCAAATTTGCCGCCTTACTCGACACGACCGCGTCCAAATGTGATGGATTATGCTTAATGCGGCTCCTTCTGGCGCGGTCGTGTAGCACTCCACAGCTTCGTCAGCCTTAACGAAACTACTTTTGACGCGACCGCGCCACTTTTGACATTTCAGGCTTCAGTCTCAGGTTATTTAGATTAAATTTATATATTTTTTTTGTGAAAACATTCTTATCAGTTTTTAACACATAATATATTTGATATTTTTATTGTGAAATTAATTTATTTAGAGATATTATTTGTTGTGAGTATAAAATGGAACTATTTATTTTATTTTGATTATGTCTCAAACGAACGGCTCAAAATAATCATATAATGAAAATGGTTAATTGCATCAACCGGATCAAACTAAGAGTTTTTGCACATAAATTACTGCACTTTTTGTGTGGCACCAATACATACTAGCTATACAGGTTTTGACAATTATAAACCACCATACTTATTTCCAATCTTTTTTCGTTAAAATTCCGAACGTGTCTTGCGCGATAAACTTTAAGGGATTTTATTGTCCAAACAACTATTTTTAGTAGGTCAAAAGTGTAAAAAAAAATTACACATTTCCTTTCCTTAATAATTCCGTTGAATCACCAACAGTTCTCTCCCTGAAATTTAGAACATCCATCGTTGAAGATGAGCAACTTCTTTACCTACTGAAGAGTTATTTGGAAAAAAAAAAAAAAAAAAAAACCCTTAATATTTTATCACGTCCAAGTCACATGCGAAATCTCGATAAAAAAATGGTCGAAAAATAAATTTGGTGATTTATCTGTCAAAATCCGTATAATTATATGTATGGTGCCACAATTTTTTTTTTTTAATAATTTTATAAAAACGCTGATAATCTAACGGGGTTGGTGCAATTAGCTCTAATGAAAATACCCAAAGAAAAGGAGGAGTTATATTATATGGCATTGATTTGTGTATTTTGGAAGGAAAAATAGTACTGTTTGTGGGCGCAGACTGTTTTTGTTGGTTTCATTTGATGGTCTATCCAGATTAGACTTGACAATGCCCCATTCCATTTCCAACTTCAACACAACACCCCCTAATTATTACTCTACAATCTACCTTCTGTCGTTTTTATGTTTTGCTTGCTTTTTTTCAATACTTCTCATTGATGATGCATTTCATTTGTTTATACAGTCGGAACGACTTGAGTCAACAATTTTAATTATGCAAGTAATATGGTGTTTGTCAACTGTTGTTTTCTTGCTGTCACCAATTGTTTATGTTCAAAGCTTATGATGAAACAAAAAATAGGACGAAATTTATTGGCGGAAATATTTCTTTTATTTTTACTTTTGAATAAGTCATCAATAAACTTTTTGTGTTGTTTGAGGGCTAAAAATGTGACTTTCAGCATTCTCAAAAAAAAAAAAAAAAAAATTGTTTCAGATTTTCAGTTAAGCTGAAAAATATGCATAATGTAAATTGCTAAAAAATTACTATTTGATGTATTTTATTATCACGTACTCCGTATGTTTTTGCTTGCCCTTTACTTTGTTATCAAATACTGTCATTGTTAATTTTTCATATTTAATTCAATTACTTTAGAGTAATTTTAAGCTACAATTCGACCAAGAAGTAAATAAAAGAAGATAAGTGTAGCAACTAACTGAAAATGGTTGGTCAGGTCACATACATGTTATTAGGGAAAGATTGAGAGATTTTCTTTATTTTATTGTATTTTTTAATTTTATGAAGACATGATCATGAAGGATATGATATATATATGCGTAGTTAGGTTTTTCCCTTTTCAGTTTAAATGGAAGTTTGCACTTACAACTTTATTATTTCGGATTAATTTATTAGTGTTTATTGAATTTTTTCTATAATTATTTGATGTTATTGTTTATTTAATTTAGACTCATGATCATTTAAATTATTTTGTCAATATATCTTTTGCTAGAATAATATTTACAATCCATAATTATTGTGAATTGGGATTTTGCTAACTATTTAATTCGGCCCTTTTTACTTAACTAGTAAATCTCCCGTGCGATGTACGGTTATAAAATGTTTTACAGATCATAAATACATGACATTAATAATGGATGGACTAAGAATTAGAAACTAGTCGAATTATTATTTAATTTATTTAGAGATACGTGAATGAACATAAACCCTAACATCAACACATGTAATAATCAAAATTGAAATATAAAGCTTAACGAATAACTAAAATATATAAAATGTATAGGTCATCTGTAGTATTTCAAGACTTATGAAACATGGACACCTGGAATGTTGAGGGTGTAAAATACTTAAATCTAATGGGATCACCTTGCCAAATATTTGAGACGTCGATAAAATGAGACCAAACCGTTTACAATGTAGTAAAAAATTTCACGGAGGATCACTCGAACATCATGCAACATACCTTGTGACATATCAAGCTTGAATTGTGTAGGAACTTCCTTAGAAAAGTTTAAGTAGAACTCTTCAGTAACAACCTACATTTATGGATAAGAAAACAGTGAAAACCGATAGACAAAATTATTAGATTAAATAAATATATATATATATATATATATATATTTTAATTACAATACACTTCACATGCTTCTTCGTGTTGTATACCACACATAACTCCAGGAGGACAAGTCAGTATGGATCTCACTTAACAAAATATCCATCGAGGACTTCAACGAATACATACATATCCAATTTTGATCCTATTTTATTTGTATGCGTGTATTATTTGATAAACACAGATTGTAAAATAAGCGGACATAATAGTTTGAGAATTTGCTTTAATCGATTCAAATATGATAGCTAGTTATATTATTATCTGATTTGCTTGATTTGCTTAATTAACTTGTTTGATAAATGTCAGAGAGTTTGACTGATAAACCCGACGTTAGGAGTACGACGGATGTTTTTAGGTAGAAAGTTCGTCATTTTTCCCTCAATTTTTGACCGAGTAATTTTGCATGTTTTGAACTCTCCCAAAATAAATGACAGAATTTGACATTTTCATTTATAGGTGATATGTAATTGGAAGTATACAAATGAAAAAAAATATATATATATTAAGATGTATGATTTGAACTCTCGCAAAATAAATGTCACCAACATATACAGTTAGAATTTGGTCGAATATCGTTACAAATCTTACTTACTAATGATTGAAGATTTTCCTTCAATATGAGAGTAGATTTTGACAGATTATGGCGAGTCACTTTTATATGATTGAAGACCTTTCCTAAATATGACCGTAATTATTGACAGAATATCATTACAAATATGGCTAATATATTTTTGGAGAATATCATTGCAAATATGACTAATATATGATTAGGGATTTTCCTTAAATATGAGAGTAATTTTTGACAGTTTATGACCAATTTTGGCAGAATATAATTTAAATGTAGCTAATATATGATTAGAGATTTTTCCCTCATTTTAAAAGATTTTACCATAAATTTAATATTTCTAGATTTAGCAATAACGTTTGGGCGGGGAAACTAATTATTTCTACTTATAGAGGGTTAAGATTTCCTATGAAATGGTTAGCGATTTGCTAATTGCATTGCAGCGTTGCTTCACACTCACACACTGTCAATTCCCCAATTCCACCCAAAATTGGTACATCTGTGAAATTAAATTTGTTTGTTAGGAGACTCAGTTGATAAAACTTAAATATTACAGGATCGAAATTGCATTAGCCGATTGTTACATAATTACCCTTGCAACTTTCTCAACTTTTTGTTGTTTAACTTCTCCCAATGATAATAAGGATGATGATGGTCGTAATAATAATAATCCAAACATATTTTCTACAAAACCTAAATAATTCTATTACAACAACAACAAAAAAGGTACGTATCAAAAATGAAAGTTAATGCAAAAGCCTCCTTAAACCTATCCAACATTTAATCTACACCACTAATTAAGCACAAGTAGAAGAATAGTACATCATTAGATTTGGTTATGCCGGAGGAACAAATTTGATCGTCATCCACAAAATTAAATTAAATAAGATAAAAGAAAAAGGAAAAGCTCAAAATGGAGCAGAAGAGAAAAGCTTTGTTTCACTTTAGGTGCTGCTTTTATAGATTTGTGTGCACTGCACAAATACTTATTTATTAACTAAAAACATTCTAGTTTTCAACTTGTTAATTATTTTAATAATGAATGCCTGAGAACTTGCAAATCCGGATCTTTGTTGGATTGCGTTTATTCTTCCATGCGCTGGAATTGATTCTTCTTTTCTCAGCGCTCCAGGAGGACTTTTTTTGTTTATCTACCGCTTACATTCTTCATTTAATTAACTTGGAGGCCAACTATACTTTTATAATTAAAAAGTTCAAAAATATTGTTTAGTCTACCACAAATGAAGGATAAATTTTACTTTTCAATTTTTTATTTTTTTTAAAAAAGCACATGACATTTATTCTTAATACAAAATATGTTACCCATCTCATAAAGATAAACTTACTTTTCATTTTTGTCCGTTTCAATTCCCATAAAGATAGACCACTCATTTCATGTTAAAATGTCTTGATAACCTCCATATTAACCAAATATATTAATGTAGGAGCATAAAAGGAAATAAAACTAAAATTTATTCTGAGTCGAGCTAAAAAATGAGTAACCTTGATTTTCGTAGAACATATTTGATGTTTGGAGCCAATTTTTACGCTGCCAGATTTACTCAATCTGGTTGGCTTTGACTTTTCTCCGGTTCAAGGCCAGGTATTAGCCATTTTGGCTTCCCCAGGTCATCTTCTAACTCCATTTTCTTGCCGTTTTCATTCCTAGATAGCTCGTTCTCTTTCTCGGATCTCATTCCAACAGATTTCTGGCCTAAAACATCATATTTTCACTACAAAACAAGCAAACGCGTTATTTGGCTCATGATGATCAAATATAACACAAAATCACCGAATTAGTATGCAACACTACCAAAATACTCGTATAAATCGATCGAAATGCATGCATACACTACGTGTATCAATATCTTTTCACATTTTTTTTTCCAAAATTGGCTGAACTTCTGCAGAAATTATTATTATTATTTTTGTCCAGTGACCTTTTTAAATTTATTCAAAAACTCTAACAGGTTTTTGAAAGAATTGACATCATCAGAGCAAAATATAATGGTATCTTTAGCAAAGGATAATGAAGGCAGGAGTGTCCCCATTTTATTTTATTTGAGCTTAGGAAAGGATTTGAAGAGATCACAAAGATTCATGGACATAATAGAAGAGAATATAGAAACCAAGTCAAGGGATAAGGGGTCTCTCTGCCTTAATCCCCTAGAAGAACTGAAGAAGCCATGAGGAGACCCATTTATCATAATTGAAAACCATGAATGTTCAATGATGTTAGAGATATACTTAATTGATAAACAAATCAGGAAAGCCAAAAGATTGCAAAATTTTATAAAGTATTCAACCCTATCATATGCTTCTGAAAATCCAATTTAAGAATCTTCCCCTCTTTACAATCATTATTAATGTCATGGACCAGTGTTTGAGCTAAAATAATATTATCAGCAATGTTTCTAGTTGGCACAAACACACTTTGAAATACAGGGACAATCTTACAAAGGATGTCAAACAACCTACTATTTATCAGCTTTGTCATAATTTTATTAACCACATTGCACAGACTTATAGACCTATACTCTGACCAGTATTGAGTATTATCATTCTTAGGGATCAATGATTGTTGTACATGAAAAAATCACTGGCAAAGGATTTCCAAGGAGAAAATTAGTACAAGCAATCACTAGATCATCCTTGATGATATTCTAACATAATAGAATAGGGATGAATAGCCATCAGTCCCAGCCATGCTATTCCTATCCATATTGAAAATCACATTTTTCTCCTAGCCTCCTCTTCATAAGTAGGAGAACACAGGCTTACTGCATCCTTAGCACTGATCTCAGTATTAATAAAATTTAAGACCACTCTCTAATCATAACCTTCTGAGGCAAATATATTTTCAAAAAAGGAGCACGCAGAGGCCTTAATCTCATCAAAATTAGATGTAGTCTGGTTAATCTATTTTTCATCAATATAATTTTTAAATCTTTTTTTCTTCATTAAAGAATGAAAGTAGGTTGTGCTTTTTCACCTTCCTTTAACCATTTGCAAGCAGATTTTTGTCCCCAAAAAGATTCTTCCATAGCAATAGCAAGTCTAAATTCAGCTTGCTTTTGCATTAGAGGAATCAAGTTAGAGTCATTGGGATCATTTAGATAATTCTCCTCCAAACTCGTAACAGCTTGCTCAGCAGTTTTGACTTTATCGAAATTATTACCAAAAACCTCTTTATTCCAAAGTCTAAGATAAATTTTTAATCAAATTCATCATCCCTCCAACACTAGTGGGATGCTCCAAATTATCTTTAATAACTCTTAACAAAATATGATGCTTAGTCCATGCATTAATGAATCTAAAAGAAGGCTTAGTCTTAAGGCACTTATTTCGAAAGCATATAAGTAAAGGGCAGTGGTCAGAAGACCCTTTGGCCAAGTGCTTTACCTCTATGTCATTAATGAAATCCAACTACACACTAGAAGTCTTTCAAAAATATGACTAGAATGCCAAGTGAATTTATTACCAACAAATCAAGCATTCTCAAGGCCACAATCATTTAACATGCAAGTAAAATCATCCATGGATTTAATTGAGCACCCCAAACCTTTTTGCACTGGTAGTAAGAATAGTATTAAGGCTATCCCAAAGCTCCGACCTCCACTTTCTATCATGCACAACATAGACAAAGGTACAAAAGAATTTAACCCTAGCAATTTTATTCAGAATTCAAACATCAATCATTTGATTAGAAAAAAAAAAAAAAAAGCAATAACAAATAAATTCACAGGATCTTTCCAAAGCTCCCAGACTTTGCAATTACTATTAGCAGCACAACCCTGAAAACCTAAAGAGTGGACCCAAAAAGGATCTGGCTCTTCAATTTTCTTGGTTTCCACTTTTTCCTCTTCTTTCTCCCAGCTCTTGCCTTGGAACTAGAATATCATCCATCATCAGAGTTATTTTTGCAACCTTGCTTTATCTCCCCTTGAGACATACAAAGATTAGATAAAACATGGTAAGATAAATGTCCATCATTAGAAAGGTCAAGTTAATTAGGATCATGATGTTTTAGCTAGCAAATGAATTTTCATGCTCTTCTAATCCAAGATTTTTACTACTATAGCTTATCACAATCCATTACACCTTTTCCTTTAGTATTAATAGGAGAGTCTATGTTATTATCATCATCGTTATTATTACTCCTATCGTCATTAGAAATCCGCTTGGTATTCACCACACCACTATCCCCTTTTATTTTTTTCATTTTCTACATCTTTAGGAATAAGCTTCTCAATTTCCATTGTATTATTAAAAATTTCCTTGGATTATCATTCAGATTCCCTATGTTATTTTTAATATTTTGTTTTACCACCCATTGTTCCTAGTAACATTATTGTCAAGTTTCTTCCATTTAGCTTGTTCTAACTTCTTTCTATATTCATCATTAAAACAATCCAAAGTACTATGACCTAAATGTTTGCAACTAAACCAGTAATCAAGCAACTTATCATACAGTAGTTTCTATTTACAAAGTTTTTCCCCGCATCCTTTCAGTATTTCATTATATCCAGTTTTAGACATATCAAGCTTCATACACACCCTAGCCATACTAGTTCTAGACCTATCTACAGTAGGTTTATCAATCCTAAGCGGAACACCAATAATTAAGGTTATACGATAAAGAGCTTTTCTTATCAAAGAGTGCAGCGGTAATTTTGGCAAAGAAATCCACACTAGAACCACCAGAGATTCCAACTTAGTGTTGAAATTCGGCATCCATTTGAAGATTCTCAACGGAAAACCCCCCACATGAACGATTAGATTCGCCCAAAACATTTGAAATCTTCCTCATTGAACAATTTAATTATGACATTTTTTAAATTGATTGCTCTAATAAAAATTGCTCCTTTAAAACTAAAATTACTAAGCTGAGCATGAATCACATTGAATTTAGGTGCGCCATCAGAAAACTTACCGATAAGGATATGCTTACATGATTCTGCTAGCTTCATTGTCTTATTCTTGATTCACAATCGATTTACCCCGATATACTCCACTAGATTCGAAGGCCTCCGGTTCCAGATCTCCGAAGAGCTTCTTCGTCGTCTTGATCTCTAGAATCTTAGGAACCGATCTGCCTTTCATGACATAGACAAAATATTTTGTGAAAAGGTTTGAAGGATTTAGAGGTAAAGAGGACTCCCCACTACTATTGGTGGCGGGGAGCGATAGATCTTCCTTAGGTGAGATCCGCTTGAATAAAGCATGTCTTGGATATCAAGCAACTACACCGGAGCACCAGGTTTATTAAATATTGTTTGTTGGCATTTGCAGTTGTCGAAATCTTTTACAGTGATTCTATCTACACCTCTATTTCCTCTCTTTACACCACAATTTACTCTTTACAAAAATTGACATGAATAAATTGACATAACTACCCTTAACTTATGTACACCATTTCCTAGAAGTTCTCTATGTGCACAGCCGTTTAGTTCTTTGTTCTAGAAAACCATCGTTGCCTTTATAACATTCTTTCTACACAGAAGTACACAACCACCATAGCCCGCACAACCATTTATGTCTTTTTTTCTGCATACAAACCTAGACAACATAAACTAGAATTTTAGAAAAAAATCTCTGCACAAATCCCTAAAACATAAATTGGAATTTTAGAAATGGAATCCATGAACACCGGAGATGGTTTGATTGTGGCGGTAGTTTTCAATTTTTTTGTGGTTCGAAGCTCGGAGATGATGAACAGATGGAGATGGAATTTGTTCGACTATAACTGGTGGAATGTGATGAGATGGGTTCAATTTGTGGAGGCCCGTAATGAGCCACGTTTAATCGACGAAAGCCAAATATGACGAGCCTCGTTCAGTTGACTCACTGTATAACCACGGTTGTACTTATTTTTTCAGTTGACTAATTTCCGCCGATGTGGTTGGAGTTTGCTGCCGTAAATTTGGATGATAGAGATTAGACAATAGCCTACCTCGTTCAATAGAAAAATACAATTCTTGGTTTGGGACTTTGAGTTTGTTTCCTGTAATGAGGCATTCTGCCCCTTTCCCTGATTCACTCGGAGAGACGTCAAAGTTTGTGTTTTCGAGGAACATAACGATATTGGTAGAATAATTGAAGATGTACGATGACACCGAAGGAATTAGGGGAAAGAAAAGAAGATTAGTATATATTTTTTAATTGAAGGGTACAATTAGAACACTAAGAGGTGAATAGAGTAAATTTTGTGGTTAAAAGATTTAAAGATTGGTGTATAAAATAATTAGTCTTTGGAGAGAAAAAATAGTGGTGTGAATGGAATTCACCAATTATCAAAATTCAATTCCAATCATAAAACTTATGTAAACAATAAATATATTTAAGGTTTTCACGTGATCTTTGAATTTAAGTAAGGGAAAAACTATCAAAATCCTGCATATGCCACTTTAGCACATTGGTCAGAATTTTAACTTTTCAACATTACATGGTCAATCACTTAGAATTTTATATAATTGTTGCACACAATCTTATATGAATGATATGATTAACGACATATTACGAGCCCACACATAGACCATAAAAGTATGTTCTTATCATCCATGCAATTTGTGGTTCTATACACATGTATTTCGGCACATCTAACACTTTTAAGTCCATACAATATTTAAAGGGTATTTGGCTAAACTTATAAGCACCACAAAATATTTTATAAAATGTTTGAGAACTTATAAGCTCTTCAGGCAAAATAAGATGTTAAATAACTTATAAGATGCATGTAATAATAAGTATCTAGAGCTTATAAGCTTAAAAAAATCCTCTAGTCCAACACACACTATACACAAACTGCACAAACATCGCAGACACTACACATCGATCACACACAAGACACACTACACATACTACACGCACAATACACACACTTCACACACATTACACACTCTTCACACACACTACACCTTCACATACAATACACATACTTCACCCACCACACACCACACTGTTAGGAATTCTCGATGCCATCTAATGCGCACAGCGAAATAATTAATCGAGAATTACGATCTAGATCTATAATTGAATTCACGTTGAGCAATAACTATGCAATAGTTAGAATAACTTACTTGTCGCGTAATTAATCGGAAGGAATAGCGCAACTAAATTCACCACTTCAGGTATCCACACGTATGTCGTCCACCACAGGAACTATCCTCAGTACAGTTGATCAATAAGCGATTGCTATGAAATCACTTATTGATTCTAATGCGCCTATGTGATTTTATCTGATAAAAACCTTAATTCTCTACTATAGAGAATATGCATATATAGTACCATATAATCCTAGGTTTATGGGCCTAATATCCTTGTATGCTTAATTAATTAATTAGTCTAACTTATTAATTAATAAAGCCCACATATCCTAATCTAGTCCATATCTTTCAATCTCCCACTTGGACTAGAATTAGATATAATTCGAAGCACTAACCTTGTACCCTTGAGCGGAACAACAATACACATAAAATGTGACCCTTTAGGTCCTCATTATCGATGATAATCTTATTAAATTCTGTACAAAACTCCTAGACTGTATTGTGCAGCGAACTCGATATATGAAGGACACTTACGTGAATCTAGTAAACAAACCTTTATATGAAGTTTATGTAACATCCCTTTATTCACGAACTGCCCGATTGAGCCTAGGATCTGCCATGTGTCTATCCAAATAGCTCAATCACTTTTTCCATCTTCATTATATGACACTTACGATCATATTCAATTACTTCAATTGAATATATCTTTCGCATTGGCCAATGACTTTATTGTCAAATAATATAGAGAAATATGAGTGCTCTCTCGAACTTTCAATCGAGGAATGAATCCCAATCTTGGCTCAACTACCATTTCCATTTATCTCATGATGAACCCAACACAAGATGTGTCTTATCCTCCTTTGGGAGGCAAGCGTTGTACTTGGTCAAAGTTCATCATTTAACAAACAAAATGAGTATTGACCTCAGGTCAAAAGATCTTTACATACTCCACACACTAATAAACCGCAGACACTAAACAAACGTTTAATAGCAGGGTATACCAATACTCTCCAAAGTATCCATGTGTCCATCACGGATATCTAATATCTCGTAGTCATGAGACCAACTATATTCTCTAAGAATATGATGCAAACCACATGCTAACATATTGCATGTCATCAATATCTCATTATTGATGACCATCAGTTATGGCAATTTTAGAATTATACTATATCATTTATGTCTCACACCATAAATGATAGTCATGATTCAAGGGAACAGTCATATGAATAATAACAAATCATCAAAATAATTATTCTAATAAATGCATAAACCCACAAGATAAGCATATTATCATAGAATGTGATCAAGTATTGAATGTCTCTACGAAAATGTTTCTAAGACACACAAACTATAAACTCCCACTGAATCAAAGCCAACTACCAACATGTCTAACACCCAAGCTCTCAAAGTGCTTGTTGTGCTTTGCTATACACAACGGCTTGGTCAAAGGATCAGCCAAGTTATCATCAGTGTGTACTCTATCTAACTTCACATCTCCCCTATCTATTATTTCTCTAATCAGATGATATCTCCAGGGAATGTGCTTGTTCTTGTTCGTGGCTCTGGGTTCCTTTGCTTGCGCAACCGCACCAGTGTTGTCATAATACAGCGTATTGCACTGCTGGCATTTGGAATGACACCTAGTTCTTTTACGAACTTTAACAAAGCAACAACCTCTTTGGTAGCTTCAGATGCAACAATATATTTGGCTTCAGTGGTGGAATCGGAAGTTGTGCTCTGCTTGGAACTATTCCAACTCACTGCACCACCATTGAGAACGAAAATATATCCTGACTGAGACTTGAAGTCATCATGGTCTGTTTGGAAGCTAGCATCAGTATAGCCAGTAACTGATGACTCTGGCTGCCCATCACAGACTAAGAAATATTCTTTAGTCCTTCTAAGTGATAAACGTTAATTATGCGTCTACTTAGGTCGATTTAGGATCATGTTTTATATCATTTATGTGCATATTTGACCGGCATTTATTTATATTAATAATATTGGGGTCATTTGACGTGTTTCGACTTGTTTTGAAGTTAATTAGGTAATTCTATTCCATTTGGATAAAGTTCGAAGAAGAAACAAGCCAAATAGGGCCAAAACGGATGAAAAGGGAGTTAAAGGAGCAAAAGGGCAAAACACGGCCGCGTCAAAAGTGGCCTAGAACATGGAAAAACGCACTGCCAACCAACACAGCAGCATCAATAACCAACACGGCCGCGTCAGAAGTGAGCCAAAACTGAAGTTTTCTGTGAGCTTGACACACCTCTAGTATTTTGGCTATATCTTGAGATCTACAACTCCGATTGAGGTGCAATTGGTGGCGTTAGAAAGCTGATTCAAAGGGCTACAACTTTTCCTGAAAGGGACAAATCCCAAAAATGACCGTAAGATCCTTAAAAATATCTTGGAAGTCAGACCTGAAAATCTGCCTGAGCAAAACTGACGCGGCCGCGTCACAAGGCCAACACGGTCGTGTCAGAAAGGCTTTCCTACGAGAATTTCCTAATTTTAATAGGATTTTGATCCTATCTTCCCAAAGATTCTTCCCCAACTCTATAAAAAGGACCCCAAGCTTTAGAAATCAAGGGAATCAGATAGAGAACATCAATTACATCATCATTCTACCTAGAAGAAGTCTTGGAGGACAAAGAAGACGAAGATCATCGAGACGGATTCATCCGGGTTTAGTCGTTCTTTCCTAGTTTAATCTTTTACAATGTTTTTCGTAGAATTTTGTATTGGATTATTGCTAGGCATGAGTAGCTAAGCTATTCGTGTCCTAGGGTTAGAGAGTAGGGATTATTATGACAATGTTTTGATTTATTGATTCCGTTCTTTACGTGTTTATCTCTATGTTTGTGCTTATAACTAGATTTAGCTTGATCACCTAGATTTAGTAATTTAGTTTAGCGATTCCGCTTTGAGAGGAGGGAATCGTTATCAGACTTATGACATAGAGCGCAGTTGTCTATGACTGTGTAGGCCGTGGCTTAGGATCGGTTGGGAGTTATTAGGTTTAATTAACTCGAGAGAGTAATTAGCTTAATTAATCAACGATTTAATCGCTTCGAGAGAAGGGTTAGATTATTGTCGTGCCGCCTAATAAACACTAGAATTGGTAAATCTATAGGTTAATCATATTCAACATTGAAGTAATATCCTGAAATCGAGGCCCTAGGATACCCTTTCTCATTGATTGTTAGTTCTTTTTGTTTGCCAAGTCATAAGTAAAATAGTTATTCGTTAAATTCCTCGGTTTTTATTAAAATCAACCTTTCACAATCTAGTATCTAGTTAGGACATTCCTAGAGTATTGAGGTATCGAACTACCTAAAACTATTCCTTGTGGGATCGACCTTGATTATCGTTATTACACCTACATCCGTACACTTGCGGAACACTAGGTTAGAAACCGACGTGTCAAGTTTTTGGCGCCGTTGCCGGGGAATAGGATTTAGTGCTTAGTTTTTATGTTGAAAAATAGGAGGAAACTAGACTAGATTTTATTTTATTTTCGTAGTTATTATTTAATTCGTTTTTAATTTTTATTTAATTTTAGTGTTACGCGGTATTTGCTGTTTTTGGCGTTTTCAGGCTTCATATGCACACCAGATCAAAAGGGAAAGAAACTCTTCTTCCTTTCGATCCACAAATTGAAGCGACGGCTCGTAGACACCGAATTAGAAGGAATTTTGCGTCTGAGATGGAGAACCCACCACAGCATCCGAATTCGGATGACGCTCTTAATAGAGTACTGACAGCTCTAGCACTCTTGGATGATCGAGTCACTAATATACAACAGCAGCTACCTCCACAAGGGCCACAGCTGCAACAACAGCACAGCCCAATTCAGATAGAACCAGTTGCAGACGATGAAGATGATACTCCTATTAGTGACTGCCTAAAGCCTAGTCCAAATCAGCAGGCAGGAGGAGTACAACCTCCACCACTCAATGCCAACAGTTTCGAGTTGAAGCCTGCACTAATCAACATAGTGCTAGAAAACCAGTACGGGGGAAGTGCTTTAGAAGACCCGAATGCTCATCTGATAAAGTTTCGTAGACTGGCAGATACTATTAAGATAAACCATGTGCCGCATGAGTAGGTCAAATTGAGACTATTCCCCTTTCCCTGAAAGATAGAGCCCTACAATGATTCAATTCATTGGAGGATATTACAAGCTGGGAGGACCTGAGTACTTTTTTTCTGTTGAAGTATTTTCCACCGAGCAAGATGCTCGATCTGCAGAATCAGATCAACTAGTTCAAGCAATGGGATCAACAGCCATTCGGAGAGGCTTGGGAGCGATTCCGGGATCTTATTCGGAGTTGCCCTCAACATGGTTTTACGAAGAAGCAGTAGGTATGCAAGTTCTATAATGGTTTACTTGCTCCGACTAGAAACCAGGTGGATGCAGCTGCAGGTGGTAGTTTGATGGAGAAGTCAGTGAGGATGGCATTCTCAATCTTGGACGCTATGGCTAGAACAAGCTACCAATGATCGAATGAGAGAAACATGCCAAGGAAAGTGGCGAATGTAATGAAAGTCGAGCCAGTCAATAATGAGCCAATTGAAAAGCTCACATCACAGTTAACAGCCTTGACGAGTCAGGTTAATTTGCTAACTGGTCTGACGTTAGCACAACAGCCAGGGGGTCAGGAAGAAGTTGAAGACATAAACTTTGTGAATCAACGAAACTTCAACAATTTCCAGAACAATCAGCCTATGTGCAATCAGTACCCTCAGAATCAGAACCATCAAAACTTCGCGTATGGTAACTCGCAGTCCCAGTTCGCTACATATGACGAGAAACTAGCTCAGTTGGAGAAGAAATTAGATGGAAAATTTATCGAGCTAAACAAGCATATTACTGGGCAAGGGGCAGACATCAAGAGGCTCGAGAACACATTGGTTCAGACTAAAGCTAGCATTGATGAATTGTCATCAAACATGAGCCAATTGATAAAGATTGTAGGGGCTCAACACAAACAGGGCCAATATCCGAGTGACACAGTGGTTAATCCGAGGGAGCACTGTAATATTGTGCAGCTAGAGGAGCAAAAAGATGCTGAGAACTCAAGTAAGGTTCAAGAAACCGAAGCAGACGAACCAGCATACGTGCCTCCACCGGCATATGTACCTCCTCCCCCATTTCCTCAAGCACTGAATAGAAGGAAGAGAGCTTCTAGTGGCGACAATGGTACTATGAGCACGAAGGACCATGAAGCGAAGAAATCAAGCGAGAAAGTAAAAAACATTGAGAAGGAGGAAGTCAATACCATCATAGATAAGAAAATTTCATCTCCTATTCTTAATGAGTCTTTTGATTTTTGTTTTAAAAATTCATTCTTTGCTAACCTTGATCCTTTAGAGCAATCTAGCACTGTTGTTGTGAAACAGGAACTATTACAAGAGGAAATCAAGAAGAGGAAGGATGGAAAAGAGACAACGAAAAAGAAACTGAGCAGTCCCAAAAAGAGCGCAAACACAAGCATGGAACCAAAAAGAGCAACAAAGGCAAAAGATCCAGGGAGTTTTACTATTTCTTACTCAATTGGTAGTCATGAGTTTCACAATGTCATGTGTGATTTGGGGTCTAGCATAAATCTGATGACTCTTAAGCAGTATAGACAATTAGGATTAAGGGAGATTAAACGATCCTTTACTACTATCCAATTGGTGGATGGATCTTCATTAACGTCGTTGGGAGTAGCAGATGATGTAGTGGTGAGAGTATTAAATTTTGAATTCCCTAGTGATTTCTTAGTTGTCGACATGAAAGGGAATGATGAATTTCCTTTTATCTTAGGACGACCTTTCTTGGCGACTAGCCAAGCACTCATATATGTGCCTAAAGGGGAGTTGATTTTTCGTGTTCAAAATGAAACCATCACCCTCCCAATACATAAGTCAGGTCTAAGGGGTAGGCATAATTGTAACATTGTTTACACTATCCAAGCTGCTGTAGGAAATCCACATGCCCCAAATAGCTCTTTAATTGTTCATAAAACATCCGACTCGGGGTGGCTAGAAAATGGTTGATAAGAGAAGGACGTCTGGCTGATGACGTAAAACAAAGCGCTTGTCGGGAGGCAACCCGATGTTTACCGTTTTATTTTTATTTTATTTATTTCTTTAATTTTTTTATTTTTACTGGTGTTTTAGTATTTTTTGTTTTTAGGAATCAACATGGATGAGTGTTGCAAGAAACGGGGGTCGAAGAGACGAAAAATTCGAGCTACAGGAGGAGGAAGTAACACGGCCGTGTCACAAGCAGGACACGGCCGTGTCAAAAAGTGCCTCAAAAGCATGCTGAAAACTGTAAAGTAACACGGCCGCGTCACATGCTGGACGCGGCCGCGTCAAAGTTGGCTCAACAGCAACACGACCGCGTCAAAATTGGCCCAGAAACTCAACTTTTGGCTCAAATGTGACACGGCCGTGTCAAACCTTCAACACGGCCGCGTCAATACCTCAGGAGCTGAAAAATGTGAAACTCAGGGGTTGATGCGGAAACGGTAGAAACAGATTCAGTAGGAGGCGATGACACGATTTCGGAGCCAGTAGGGGTTTCAAACTCCGCCGCCGCCACAATGATTTGTAAGTTAGCACCAAGGCGCACCACGTTTTTCCTCCAAACATCGGCTTTCAGCCAAGTTTGGGGGAGGGGGTGTACCGTGGGACGTCTTGGCAGCTATATTTATAGTTTTGCTGATATTTCTCTTTTCAGTTGGTCGGTCGGTTGATTTTCTTGCTGTTTGAAATAGTGGTTAATTGTGGGTCCGTGAGCCCATTGTGCTTATTTTTATCGGGTCTGTGAGCCCATTTATCTGCTTTATTGGTGTTGTTGGGTCTGTGAACCCAAGTTTGATTATATTTCGTTTCCATGTTGAGTTTTAGGAGTTTAGAGTTTAGAGTCTTATTAGTATTTTAGGTTTTTAGAGTCAATAAGAATGAGATAAACCCGGAAAAAGGTAACAAGTGAAAAGAAAAAAAAAAATAAGAAGAGAACAATAGCGAAAGATGGATGATGAATGGTTAATGATGAGATGATTTTGAGAAGTAGAAGAAAAATGGCACATAATAGAGCATGAGAGGTGATTTGAGAGGAAATTGAGCTTGAACTTAGAATATTCAATCAAAAATTAACCTTGTGAGAATTTGAGCCTAATTATACTCCTATTTTCGGAGTAATATACTTTCTTTCGGTGTGAATTTGATTGAATATGTGTACTAGTCTCTAGAACTTGCCTTAAGTCTTTACTGTGAATGTGTCAAGTATATGTTGAGATTTAGGAAATGATCTTAGGCGTTGTTGTTTAAACCTATTTTTAGCCGTAAAAATTACCCTTTGTACCAAAAGTTCACGTTTTGTCCCTAGTTAGCCCACTTGAGCCTTATAGCCTTATTTATTCATAACCTAACAATGTCAGCCGAAACCTTTTGATTTATCTCTTTTGGCCCTAATTGGATTAATCAAGTTAGAGGGAGGAGAATTGGAAGGAATTTCGGGTGAACAATTTATGGGAAGAAATGAGAAAACTAGTGGATATTCAAAAGATGAAGGGAACAAAAAAAAGGATAGGTGAAAAACAAGGAAGAATAGCCTCTTCTAATCGGAAAAAAAAAAGGAAAAAAGAAAAAAAGAAAGAAAAATGTGGAAAAAGAAAAGAAAAAGTTTGTGTTTGTTTAGTACTTTTGAGAAGAGGCTATAAAATAAAGTGCTTAAATTGTGAATTTGATTAGAACAGTCGGGTAGTCCCAAGATGTGGTACCCACACAAATGAAAAGTATTTAAGTTGTACGGACTTTTGGAGGTGAAGAAGTCACTTTGTGGGGTGATTTGTTGAGATTTGAAGAGAGAGATTGAGTGATTATATTGAGGGGTAGTCGGGTTAGACGTAACTTGATTAGTCCGATGAATAGTCACTTTTATCCAAATGTATCCCACCTTACTTTAAGCCCATATTACAACCAAAATAAAGACCTTTTTTATTCTTTGTCACACGTATCAAGTACGAGGTCTAGTTTAGACGATTGGCAAGCATATGGTAGGCTTTGCATGTAATTCAATATGAGTGGAAATTATTTTAGCCTAAACACTTGAGAGAAGAGTAAAACACTTATCCGGTGAGGGTTGAATAATTCGAAAGTTCAAAGTCTCGAGATTAGTTGATTTTCGCGTTATCACATATGCTCAAGTGAATTGTGTTGCCTAGTTGTTTTAAGAAAAATCAGACTGAAACTGAATTCATCATCTAATCGCCCTAGACAAATGCATAATCACTTGTATTCTTTGTGTCTTTTGTTATGTTGTTCGGGACGAACAACAGTTTAAGTTTGGGGGATTTTGATACACGTTAATTATGCGTCTACTTAGGTCGATTTAGGATCATGTTTTATATCATTTACGTGCATATTTGACCGGCATTTATTTATATTAATAATATTTGGGTCATTTGACGTGTTTCGACTCGTTTTGAAGTTAATTAGGTAATTCTATTCCATTTGGATTAAGTTCGAAGAAGAAACAAGGCAAACAGGGTCAAAACGGATGAAAATGGAGTTAAAGGAGCAAAAGGGCCAACACGGCCACGTCAAATATGAACACGGTCGCGTCAAAAGTGGCCTAGAACATGGAAAAACGCACTGCCAACCAACACGGCCGCGTCAATAACCAACACGGCCGCGCCAGAAGTGAGCCAAAACTGAAGTTTTCTGTCAGCTTGACACAGCTCTAGTATTTTGGCCATATCTTGAGATCTATAACTCCGATTGAGGTGCAATTAGTGGCGTTAGAAAGCTTATTCAAAGGGCTACAACTTTTCCCGAAAGGGACAAATCCCAAAAATGATCAGAAGACCCTAAAAATGGCTTGGAAGTCAGACCTAAAAATCAGCTTGAGCAAAACCGACGCGGCCGCGTCACAAGGCCAACACGGCCGTGTCAGAAAGGCTTTCCTACGAGAATTTCCTAATTTTAATAGGATTTTGATCCTATCTTCCCAAAGATTCATCCCCAACTCTATAAAAAGGACCCCAAGCTTTCGAAATCAAGGGAATAAGATAAAGAACATCAATTACATCATCATTCTACCTAGAAGAAGTCTTGGAGGATAAAGAAGACGAAGATCATGGAGACGGATTCATCCGGGTTTAGTCGTTCTTTCCTAGTTTAATCTTTTACAATGTTTTTCGTAGAATTTTGTTTGGATTATTGCTAGGCATGAGTAGCTAAGCTATTCGTGTCCTAGGGTTAGAGAGTAGGGATTATTATGATAATGTTTTGATTTATGTTTTGATTTATTGATTCCGTTCTTTACATGTTTATCTCTATGTTTGTGCTTATAACTAGATTTAGCTTGATCACCTAGATTTAGTAATTTATTTTAGCAATTCCGCTTTGAGAGGAGGGAATCATTATCAGACTTATGACATAGAGCGCAGTTGTCTATGACTGTGTAGGCCGTGGCTTAGGATCGGTTGGGAGTTATTAGGTTTAATTGACTCGAGAGGGTAATTAACTTAATTAATCAACGATTTAATCGCTTCGAGAGAAGGGTTAGATTATTGTCGTGCCGCCTAATAAACACTAGAATTGGTAAATCTATAGGTTAATCATATTCAACATTGAAGTAATATCCTGAAATCGAGGCCCTAAGATACCCTTTCTCATTGATTGTTAGTTCTTTTTGTTTGCCAAGTCATAAGTAACATAGTTACTCGTTAAATTCCTCAGTTTTTATTAAAATCAATCTTTTACAATCTAGTATCTAGTTAGGACATTCCTAGAGTATTGAGGTATCAAACCACCTAAAACTATTCCTTGTGGGATCGACCTTGATTATCATTACTACACCTACATCCCTACATAGTTTAGTTTAGTTTAGTTTAGTTTGGTTTAGTTTAGTTTAGTTTAGTTTAGCACGTTTTTCGTGCTAAACTAAACTAAACTAAACTAAACCAAACTAAACTAAACTAAACTAAACTAAAACCTAAACCTAAACCTAAACCTAAAACTAAACTAAACTAAACTAAACTAAACTAAACTAAACTAAAACTAAACTAAACTAAACTAAACTAAACTAAACTAAACTAAACTAAACTAAACTAAACTATTGCGGAACACTAGGTTAGAAACCGACGTTTCACTAAGGTACTTAAGAATAGTTTTGACAGATTTTCAGTGTATCTCACCAGGATTTTGCTTAAATCTGCCTGTCATGCTGAGTGCATAAGCTATGCCTAGTACATATCATGGCATATATAATAGTTCCTATAGTCGAAGTGTACGTGATCTTCTTCATGTAACTCATTTCTTTGTCATTAAAAGGGCAACCTTTCTTAGACAATATAATGTCATGTCCCATAGGAAGAAATCCTTTCTTGGAATTTTCCAATGAGAAGCGTCTCCGCAGTTTGTCTACGTATGTAGACTGAAATAATCCCAACATCCTATTAGGTCTATCTCGATAGATCCTAATTCCAAGGATGTAGGAAGCCTCACCCAGATCCTTCATCATGAAGGAACTAGACAACCAATCTTTCACGGATTGTTACATGGAACGATCGCTTTCCATTATCAGTATATCGTCTACATATATGATAAGGAAGACAATATTTCCATTCTTGCGTTTACTATAAACGCATGGATCCTCTTTACTTCTGAGAAAATCAAACAATTTGATAGCTCTTTCAAAGTAAATATTCCAACTCCTAAATGTTTGCTTGAGTCCACAAATGGACTTCTTTAACTTGCATACTCCATTTGGCTTTTCTTTGGATACAAAACCTTCAGACTGTGACATATACACAGTGTCTTCAAGTTCTCTATTGAGAAACGCGGTTCTAACATCCATTTGCCAAATGTCAAAGTCATAGTATGCAGTTATTGCAAGTAATATCCTAATGGACTTGATCTTAGTGACTAGCGAAAAGGTTTCATCATAGTTAACGCCCTCGTACTGACTATAACCCTTTGCTACCAACCTAACCTTGTAGGTTTGTACCTTGCCATTTGCATCTCTCTTCTTCTTGAAGATCCATTTGCAGCCTATGGGGCGAGCCCCATGTGGCAAATCTACTAGTTCCCAGACTAGATTGAGGTACATCGAGTCCATTTCAGATGTTAAGGTAGCCAGCCACATCTTCGAATCGGTGCCCGACACCGCTTCGATATAGGTCTTAGGTTCGTCGTCTTTTAAATCAACCTCATCATCTTGGTTCTCAACCAATTTAGTTTTTCAGGTGCACGATGATTCCTTTTAGGCCTATTGAGTTAGTTTTGCGTTGGTTCAAGCGGTTTATTCTGATCGTGATGAGGTTCTTGCATAATGAGGTTTTCGACATTTGGGATATTCTCAAGAATTTTACTATGATTTTCTTGAGGTGGGGTTGATACAATATCTTGTCTTTGATGCATCTCATTGTCTTGAGGTGACCCTTTAAGAGTCATTTTTCCTCCCAATAGATCATAAAAAACTCCCACTGAGTTCTTGTCCACTCCATTGGACAATACCTCATCCTCCATGTTATCTTGTGGTTCATGAATTTCTTTAAGATCTATCGTGTTGTGACCTTGTTCCTTGGAGACATAATTATCTTCAAGAAATGTCACATTCCTGGATACTATCACCTTGTGATCTCCAAGACAATAGAATTCATATCCTTTGGTTTCTTTATGATTATCCCACAAAATAGCATTTTTCACTTTAATTTTCAACTTATCAGTCATCATCTTCTTAACAAAAGAAGGACAACCCCAGGTCCGCATATGGTTAAGACTCGGTTTTCTGCCACACCATAATTCATATGGTGTTTTCTCGACCGATTTAGAAGGAACTCTATTCAGAATATAAACTGTGCTAAGTAAGGCATAACCCCAAAGGAATAAAGGGGGACTGGTGAAACTCATCATGGATCGAACCATATCCAATAAAGTTTGATTTCTCCTTTCAGATACTCCATTCATTTGTAGTGTACTCGGAGGTGTCCAGTCTGACCGAATTTCATGTGATTTTTAATCAAGAAAATCTAGGCTTAAGTATTCCCCTCCTCGATCTGATCGGAGAGTCTTAATACTTTTCCCAAGTTGTTTCTCGATTTGTAACTTAAACTCCTTAAATTTCTCGAATGCCTCAGATTTGTGTTTCATGAGATACACATATCCATACCTTGAAAAATCATTAGTGAAAGTTATGAAATACGAATATCCACCTCTTGCTTGAGTTGGGAACCGTCCACATACATCTGTAGGGATCAACTCGAGCACAACCTTGGCACGTAACTCTTTCCCCAAAAGTGGTTTACTTGTCATCTTTCTTTGAGGCAAGATTCGCAAGCACCATATGATTCGAAATCAAATGATGTGAGATAGTCTAATTTTCTCAATCTTGCTATTCTTTTCTCATTGATATGACCAAGTCTACAATGCCAAAGATAGGTTTTATTATTCTTATTACTTAGCTTAGGTCATTTGTTTTGTACATTGAGAATATTTTGTACACATTCAAGCATATATAAACCATTTGAAAGAGAGACACTTCCATAAAACAACGCATTAAATGAAAACGAGCATCTACTGTTTGCAAAATGGAAGGAAAATCTTGAATGTCTAACATTGGAATGGATCTTTGAAATTGTAGGAACAAAATAATAATAAAGTAAATTTAGTTTATATCCTTAAGGAAGATCTAATCTATAAGTCCCTATATGTTCAGCAGCAACTCTTGCTCCATTTCCCACGCGTAAGTCGACTTCCCGAGACCTCACTTTCCTGCTATCACTTAGACCCTACACATTATTACAAATGTGTGGGCCACAAGTTGTATCTAATACCCAGGATTGTGGATTGTTCATAGATATATTTATCTCAATAACAAACATACATGAACTCCCAACTAATGCACCTTGTGCTTTGAACTTTGACAATCTCTCTTCCAGTGTCCATTCTCATGACAGAATAGACGCTCATATTTGGCAGTTTCGCCTTCTTTTGAACCCCTCCACTCTTAGGCTTCGAGGTTGCATCGCTAGATGCTTTCTTCTTCTTCTTCTTCTTCTTCTTCTTCTTCTTCTTCCTCCTCCTCCTCCTCCTTTTAGAAGATTTCGCAGAAGAGCTCACCATGAGCACATATTTGCCTTTAGAAGTACAAGATTCATAGGTCTTAAGCATGTTGTGAAGCTCAGACAAAGTCACTTTCGTGTTGTTCATGTTCAAGTTCACTATGAAATTTTCAAATGAACTAGGAAGTGACTGCAATATCAGATTAGTTGAGATACTTGAGGGTAGCACTGCTCCAATCGATGTCAACCTCTCAATTAATCCGATCATCTTCAGTACATGTTCAAAAACCTGGCCTCCATTATGAGGTTTACACTTAAAGAGATCACTGAGTATCTCATACTCCATGGTCTGAGCTTGTGAGGCGTACAGACTCTCCAAGTATTTTATCATCTCATACGAGAGCATGTGTTCGTGTTGCCTATGCAATTCAATACTCATCGAAGATAGCATGACAATTGAGCCGACGTGGCATCCTCAACATGCTTCTTGTGAGCATCTGCGTCAAACTTAGCATACTCGGGAGAAGTTTTGTCGGGGATGACACTGATTGATTCGTCCAAGACGTACTCAACCTTTTCTTGCCTTAGCACCAAGCGCAAGCAACGGAGTCAATCTGTAAAGTTAGACCCAGTCAACTTGTTTGATTCCATCAAACATTTATAAGCCAAACAAGAAAGTAAATAGAATAAAGTAAATAAAGATCACATTCAGGGTCAAAACAAGGATTTATTGTAATGACTAGCTCCCACTAATTTTAACATATTTTGCGTCCCCAAACACAAAATATGGATTTATAATAATTATAAATTTTAGTGGTCCAAGATCCAAGTCTATATTATAATAATCTTTATTTTGGTTGATGACTGCAATAATATCACTCAGTAGGCCTCCAAGTCAATTACAACAATAATTTGCAATTCCTGGTTAATTAATCCATTTAATTTACGTCCTAAAACTATTTTGGTCGCTTTGGCGTCACAAAATAATCTAAGCAAGTTAATTCCATCACACGATGTCAACCATGGATCTATGAATGAGCCCCAACCTCGTCGTTTTAGAGTAAACACTTTGATGTAAAACTCGTGGACGAAGAGATTAAGAATTTCGTACAATTATAATGGACGACGCTTTTATTTCTAAATAAGACTTGGTTTTAGTGAGGATTTTATATGTGATACTAATTGTTAAATTTAATATCTAATATTAAATTATAACACAATTACTGCGTGCCGCCTACCCAGGCATAAGAAATGCGGACCACACATATTGGGAATCGCCTACCCATACATAATGCCGCGAACTACATGTATTGGTGCCGCCCACTCAAACATAAAAGTAGTCTTAAATTACTATAATTTAAATTGAATAAGCATAAAATCAAATAACAGCTTATCACATAATGTCAAATAAAGCTCAACGAATAAAATATTAATCCTATTATAATTTTATTCTTTAATTAATTGTGAATTAAAATTATATATTAATTCCAAATTAATTAAATATACATTTAATACTAATTCTAAATTAATATAAATATATATGATTATTATTATTCAAAATAATAATAACAACAAAAATTGTTAATCTAATTAATAAATTAATATAAGTCTATTAGATTAATATTAATTCTAAATTAATATAAATATACATTTATTATTAATTATAAATTAACATAAATATATAAGTCTATTATTATTTCTAAAATAATAATAAAATTTATTAATCTAATCAATAAATTATTCGAATTTTGAATTAATCTAATTAATTATCTAACTTAATTAATTAAATAAACTTTTTTTTTTTAATTAAACAACCCAAAATGGGCTAAAACCAGCCCAAAACATAATATGCCCAGCAGTCTAGGGCTGATCCTGCTCACATATATGTATATATAGTACCATATAATCCTAGGTTTATGGGCCTAATATCCATGTATGCCTAATTAATTAATTAGTCTAACTGATTAATTAATAAAGCCCACATATCATAACCTATTCCACATTTTTCACACACACCACACACTCACATTGCACACATCACACACAATATACAGACTTCCCATTTAATCAAAATATGTGTTTGATAGTTACAAAATATTTGAAACGTATTTGAGACAACTTTTGTCGTCTCAAATATATTAATTTGCAACCGACTTATTGGGAAGATTGATTAGTAACGACGTTGTCTTCAATAATAAAATTGTGACAAATACTTATTTTTAAAATTATATTTTATTATCTAAAAAAAATCATTTTTCTTGTTAAAATAAATTTTTCGAATAATATAAAATCAATTCAACCAAGACCGAATACTAAACTGTAATCACAATAAGAATTGAGTGAAGTCTAACAATCAAACATGCTTTTACACAGTACTGTCGGCTGTCGAAGGTGGAATCCTAAGCTTCATGTCCACAACGGTAAAAGATGATTCCACAATATAACTTTTTATTTTTAGTTAAGTTGATAAAATTATAATTTCTACATTTTATTTATTTTTTCATTTAACATATTCAACTATATACAAGTAATTTGTGGAAGAAAAAAGTTATACTTTCAGTTAGACAAAAAACAACAGATGCGTTTATTTATTTTTGTAGGTGGCTGCAATACTGTAAGCTATAGTGAATAAAATGAAATTAGTAGTTTGAGATAAAGTGTTTGTTTATGTTGGTTGAAGATTGAGTTGGAGAGTGATTATAATATAAAATATGATAAAACTGATTTGATTTGTGTAAGAGTTAGTTAACGAATGATTAATTATTAATTAAAGTTAGAGGATGAATGGGTGATGTGATAAACTCTAATAGAGAACAATACATTGCTTTTAATCAAAAAACAAACGCGACTTAAATTGAACGAAATTGGCACCAACCTTCAATAAACACGGTGAATAGTTAACATTGAAAATGAGTTTCACTTTTTTCTTCTTTATTGAAAATCGAACTCTTACAATAAGACGGATAAAGTAATAAACCAGTAGATGCTTTTATTGATGAGTGTAAATAATGATGAAGGCGTCAACCAATCAGATATAAATAAATAAAATACAACGGAACTTATGATGATCTATGAGGACACCACTCACTCACCTATAAATTTCTTCTAGTTAAGTAGATGTTTAGTTTATACATGTAATATTTATATTTTCCATATTAATTAACAAAGGATTTTCTTTTTAAGATTAGAGATCATATTTATTTCAATTCAAAACTCAAAAGAATATATAAGTACTGCAGAATGACTAATCCAAACTATCATACTACTTTCAACCAATCGCGAGGGAGGTTAGGCAAATAAAAATCTCAAACCCACAACCATCACCGATACCAACTGTGGCAACCTAGATTGTCACGACGATTTCGATTTCAATTTTCAGTGAAAGATATTTTCACGTTTAAATTTCTTTCTGAATTTTCAATGAAGTTTTATAATTTTTAAAATAATTCTCAGGATACTTTCGTATATTCTAGTATAAATAAATTAAGAAGTGCAATTTCTGAATTTAATTTTTGGGATTATAATTATTTTTCTGAATTTTCAATAAATATTTAGAATTTCTAATTTTTTATTTTTTTTATTTTCTGGATTTATAAATGAAATTTCCAATTTTTTTTATAATTTCCTGGTTTTTAAATTATTTTTCTTAATTTTACATAATTTTTTAGAATTTTCAAATCAATTTTAGAAATAATTTTTTTATTTTCTGAGTTTATAAATGAATTTTCTGAATTTTGAATGAATTTTTAGAATTTTTTAATTAATTACAGAATTTTATTATTATTTTTTTATTATAATATTTTTTTGAATTTTAAATATATTTTTAAAATTGTATAATCATTTCAAAATATTTTTTTATTTTTCTGGATTTATTAATGAATTTTCTGCAACTTTTTTAAATTTATGAATATATTTTTTTACGTTCTATTAGTCGACACGTGTCGTCATCTTATTGGTTCAAAAAGAAACATGTGCAAATCACATGGCCTATACAGTTGGAAATATTGGCGGAGGTTGAGATTCGAAAAAAATAATTAGTACAAGTTGTCATCGAAAAAAATAAAAATTTAGATTACAAAAGTAGAAAAGGGTCATAGTAAAGATTGATTTTGTTAATTGATCCTTTTTAGAATGACTAGAAAATAGAGGATACTTGAATATTGATAGAATGAGCCGAAAAATTCTACTAAGAAAATAGAGATCAACGATTGCATAATGCGCGAAAGTCTGGCAATGACTAAGAGAATGGGAATAAAGAGAAAAACTATATATATAATAAGGGTGTTTTATGTGGGGAAATTCTTTTTAGCCACAACTCTTAAAGTTCATTAATTTATTTTGACATTTTAATTCCTATATCGCATTTTAATTGAAGTGCCAACATTTGAGGATTGGAAAATCTGAATTGATTAGGCATTACAGTAAAAGTTGATAAAAACGGTACAAATTTAGCATATTCCTAAACACGTGGTTTGGTGATGGGCGTTTAATGAATACTAGTAATTATTTTTTGAGAGGTAATGAATAATTATTAGGTTAGGCATAAACAACACAAAGTAGAGTGATGGTTGGATACTAAGTTTTGGTACAACTCAAGATTTGCTAATAATTAATGATCCTTAATACAATAATTGATCAGACGGAAATCATATACTTGGATTTAAGCAGTTGATGAGTACATTATACAAATAGAGAGCACTTATATTTGTTAAAAAAGTCCAGCTGCTTTTTCTTCACTCCATATCTCCTTGTTTCAAACATTTTCCTCTTTTCTCCCTTCTTTCCATCATAAGGAGGATCGGTGTGATTCTCGTACCTATTTATTATCTATCCAGTTCTTTATATTTACTCTATGTATTTATTTTGTTTTAGTTTAGTTACTCTTCTTAGATTTACGTTCTTCGACTTAGTGTTGCCTTCACATGCTGTGTTTGAATCTATACCTTATGTGCTTTGCATGTATTGTTTCGTCTTTGATCTTCGTTGTTTGGTGAAATTCTTTTAGGTTTCTTATGTTGCTATCTGTTAAACTGGAATTTTTTCTAACATTGTGACATTAATTGAAAAATACTTATTTTGGAATGCGTTGTGTTTGGCCGGTTTGAATAAAGAGAAGATTGATCAGTTTATGGCAAGGTTGACAAGAGAAATCCTTAATGAAGATCTTGCAGTCAAAATTATTCCATGGGAAGTGCCAACATATCCCAAAGATCATGGGAAGATGTCAAACTTAACAACTTCAATCATGATTCACCCAGAGACAAAAAGGAAAGAGGATCAAGATCAAGAGTGATGCAGGAACGTGTACTATTTAGTGTGAGTCTGAAGAGATGTATTGTATCTAGACACTCTCATATTCTATATCTAGCAATAGATAAGTTTACCTCTCCATCGAAATCTGGAAGTACATCGTCGGCCGTCTTATCAATGCGCCAACGATGCCAACGTGGTCGATCTACTCGTGGTTCTGGTATCAGAGTCGCACATTTACTCGCCAGGGAAGGGATAGCCTCCACAGCCCACACCTAGAATAACACGGGATAGTGTCAAGTACAACGCCTCAACAATTTGGATATTCAATCATATATTTAACAATTTTAAGCATACACGGAGTGTTACGAGAGGCCAATATCATACCATGAAAGCAAGTTGGCACCCATAAAAGTAGTAGGCAAATCGACTACCTAAATTCTCATATTCCTCTAATTTCATACAGACAAGGCAAAGTTTCTCTACCAGTATCTGAAAACTGTATTTCCCCCAGGAAAATGTCTCGAATAAATCAGGGTGCTCGAGCAATATACAGATCCATTTCTCCATTATGTTTTGCCTCTCATCCCAGCCAAACAGAGTCAAATATATGACAAGGACCTTAGCAATCATAACATTGTGGTCCGAGTTGTGTCTGAGATGGCCTCTTGTAAATCTTGCACGGAGGTCTCCCAACTTGGGCATCGCTCGACCCGTGCGCACCACCGTGTTGAAAAACTCATTAGGCGAAATTGCGGGAGGATTGTTGGGATCAAACATATTGTCCCCAAACCTCAGTCCAGTCACCAGTGCATACTCGTACTTTGAGAATCTAATGTAACGACCATCGATTCTGTACCACACCTCATCAACTGGATTATCGGGTTTTTCCACCTCCGACACTAGCAAACTGTGAACAACAATCTGAGGGAATATAAAGTCGGTTCGGATCTGCAGTAATTTCCCTAAACAACATCTCTCAAAAACCTATAATGCGTTTTCGCCCGTCAACCCTAACTCCTTCTTAACCTTACATCGAATTTAAAATACCCATTTATGTTAGACCTGTGAATGCATAACTTGGTCTCCGCCAAGGCCATAAACCCTATTTATGTAACGTATATGATGAAATACTGAAAATGAATGTTTAAACAACCATCTGAAAAATATTCTAAAAAACAAAAACAACTCTAATTAACAGATAATTACAATTCAAATATTCAAAGATTTTCAAGACTCAAATATTTAGATATTCAAATATTCAATTATTTAAAATATTTAATATTTGAATATTTGAATATCTAAATATTTGAGTCTTTTAAATCTTTGAATATATAAAAAATTAACTATTTCAAATATATAAATATTTAAATATTTGAATATTCAAATATTTATATAATTGAAATATATAAATGTTTGAATATTCAATTATACACATATTAAAATTTAATTCTTATACATTTGCCAATTGGTATATTTAAAATATTTCAATATTTTAATATTTAAATTGTATTATTTGAATACTTGAATATTTAAATCTTGAAATATTTATATATTGCATTGTACACGATATTCAGTTCAAATATAATCTATATACACGATAATATTCATACACGAATATAAATTAGGCAATTACGTATTTGCTATCGTGTAAAGAGTAAAAACGATGTTTCAAAAATGTAATTCTCTTTGCTACACGATATATATGTACAATATACCGTGTGCAGTACCTATTTTATTATCGTTTACAATATATATTATAAACATACAGTGTATAATCTATCTTTGCTACACGATGTCATAAAAGTATTTCTTATCATTTATATCCTTTTAATTCTAATGTTTTAACTAGATTTAGGTTTTATGTCATCGTTTATACCCCTATATTTTGTCATCGTGTACATGATACACTATAGAAATATTAAATAAATCGTGTAAAACATATAATTTATCGTGTACCTATAAAACACGTTTTCAGCTTTCTTTCCTTCTTATTTTCTCGTGTTCAAACCTAATTATCGTGTACATCGTCTACAGGCAAACTTTCAAAAAACGTAGCAGTCTATTATATTGTGTAACTAAACATTCAAAACCCTAATTTGTCCAGGAAAACTGATTATTTTTTTTGTGTAAGGGCAAAAAACACCTACCTCTCCTCCTTGCGAAGCAGGAACAGAAGAAGAAGGTGGGTCCTCAGTCTCAATTTGGTTCAGCTCCGCCACAGACGTCGTTCGATTGAGATCCGCTGTTGATTCACATCCCCCGAGGTCATTGGATTTAGAAATGCCGCCGAGGCCCTCGTCCGTCAATTGGGCTCCGGCACCGACGTCAGTGGATACAAATTCACCGCCAGTACCCCCACCCGTCACCATTAAAAAAGACTCGAAGCTCTGGTCAGTCACTTTTGAGAATTTTCGAGAAAAAACGAGATATTTGGACTAAGCGAGGTGAAAAACGAGATTTGTAGGATTAAAATGGTAAAAATGGTTGAAAACTAGATGGGGCACGAATTTTTGTGGGTAAAGAATTGTTCAATTTTTTTTGCCCGTACACAATATAAGTACACGAACATATGTTACCTTACACGAAAACATAATAAGAACAGTAAACGATGAAAAATCGACTGCCTACACGATATATTTTAAACGATAAAATATAAACCTAAACGATGTATTACACGATAATTAACTAATTATGCATACGATAAATAAATTACGTACACAATGAAAATAATTATGTAGACGATAATATACACGATTTTTCACCACCAATTAACACGATATGTACACAGAGATATATTTGCCCATGATTCACAGTCAGTAAACTTAAAGGCTCTTAACACATAGTGGCTAGTTTATCAAATTCAAAAGTTAAACTATAAAAAAAGCAAATGCAATGGCTCTGAAAGGCCAGTACACCCATTACGTACATTATGATCCTATCACACTCATACAGTCATACTGGCACTGCATCAAAAATTTATTTTTGGCTGGATACAGAAATCCTGTAACTTACCCAATTATCCTCTATGCATTCGTTCAAGGTATTAGTTTTCATTCATTTACACATGGGCCTGGAAGTCATGGGCTTTATACATGTAGTTGTCAGTTGTATGGATCTCGTGGGCTAACTTGTACTTGATAATATTACTAACCAAATCTTTATTAATAAAGTGATATTTTTGCCAAAATATAATACTTATTATATAACTAATAAACTGATACATAGTACTTTTTACTGGAAACGTCAGAATGAGCAAACACTAAATAGACGATTAAATAATTTTATATTTTACATAAAAGGATCCATATAAAAAAGGATTAATATCATTTTGCACCCTGAATTTTGGACCTTTTTTCCGTTTTTAATCTAAACTATGTTTTGTATCATGTAGCAACATATAGTTCACTCCGGCAAAGAATTCCGTCAAGAAAAATATAAAAAATATTTAAAAAAATCATAAAATTATGTAAAAGACAAAAAAATCAGAAAAAATATTTTTAAATTTTAAAGTTCATTTAAAATATCATAAATCAACTGAAAATATTATTTTAATTTTTTTTTCTTCATAAAATTGAATTTTTTTATAAAATATTTAAAATTCTTTAAAAAGATTTTAAAATTTAAATTTTATGAATTTAAAAAAGTTACTTATTTATAAATAATTTTTTTTTAAAAAATCTAATTTTCGGAGATGATCGTGATTTTTTAAAAAATAAAAAAATTAAATAAATTGAAAGTAATAATTATGATAAATCCTTAAATTATTTAAAAAAATACAAAAATATATAAATTCAAGAAATTCAAATCAATTAAGGATTTTTCAAAATGGTATATATTTAATTTTTTTTCCAACTTCCAAACTTTTAGGAAAATCTCAAATTAACTGGATTGTCGTAAAATTATTTAAATTCTTTTTTTAAAAAAATATCATATATTTTTTATTAAATCTGAAAATTATTTGAAATTTAAAATAATTCATTCAAGATACGTAAAAATATCTATGAAATGCTGGAATTATTTTTTAAGAAAAATTCGATTTTCTTAAAAGATTTTATTTATGAAAAATATAAAAACCATTTAAAATACAGAAAATAAATTTTTTAAGAAAATATAGTTTTTTAAAATAAGTAATTTTTTTTTAAATTCAGAAAATTTTAAATTTTAAATTCCTTTTACATAATTTTATGATTTTTTAAATGAACTTTAAAAACTTTAAAATATTAAATTTTATGAAAATTACTTTAAAAAATTTTAGTTAATTTTATGATATTTTAAATGAACTTTAGAATTTAAAAATATTTTTTCTAATTTTTACATAATTTTATGATTTTTATATATTTTTTTCGTCGGAATTTTTCACTAAAGTAAACTATAGGTTGCTATCTGATACAAAACATAGTTTAGGTTAAAAACGAAAAAAAGTCCGAAGTTGAGGGTGTAAAAAGATATTAACCCTATAAAAAATGTACATAAGTTTGTGCGCAATGATAGGGCGTCTGGCCGAATGGGTGCGAAGATTCGAAGCCCAACTTTCAAAGTCCGTAACGAGGCCCAAACTATTTGCCAGAGAGTCCAACTAAAATTGCGTCTCTGTATTCCAACTTGCCCTCCAGCTTTCCCAAATTCCAAAACCTATCGCTTACCACCATCACCACCGGTCCCCACCTATGGATCCAATTACCACGGACAAATCCGCCACCGTTTTCGTCGCCGGCCACCGCGGCCTGGTCGGTTCCGCCGTCGTCCGGAAGCTTAAATCCCTTGGCTACACCAATCTACTCCTCCGCACCCATGCTGAACTCGACCTGACATCTCAATCTTCCGTCGACGCCTTCTTCGCCGCACACAAGCCCCACTTCGTAATCCTCGCCGCCGCCAAAGTCGGTGGCATACACGCCAACAACACCTATCCTGCAGACTTTATCACCATAAACCTCCAAATCCAGACCAATGTCATCTCCTCGGCCTTCACACACAACACCAAAAAACTTCTATTTCTCGGATCTTCCTGCATTTACCCCAAATTCGCCCCGCAACCTATACCCGAATCCGCCCTATTAACTGCCCCTCTCGAACCCACCAATGAATGGTATGCCATAGCAAAGATCTCAGGGATCAAAATGTGCCAGGCGTTCCGAATTCAGCATTCGTTCGATGCGATCTCCGCAATGCCCACGAATTTATACGGGCCTAATGACAATTTCCACCCTGAAAACTCCCACGTGTTACCCGCTCTGTTACGCAGATTTCATGAAGCAAAAGTGAATAATGTGGAGAAAGTAGTGGTGTGGGGAAGTGGGACACCATTGCGCGAGTTTTTGCACGTGGATGATTTGGCCGATGCCATCGTGTTCTTGATGGAGAATTATAGTGATTTGGAACATGTTAATGTGGGGAGTGGAAAGGAGGTTACCATTAAAGAGCTTGCAGAATTGGTGAAGGAGGTGGTGGGTTATGAAGGGGAGATTGTCTGGGATTCGACGAAGCCTGATGGCACTCCGAGGAAGCTCATGGATAGCTCCAAACTTGCCAATTTAGGATGGCAGCCGAAGATTTCGCTTAAAGATGGACTTACAGATACTTACAAGTGGTACTTGGAGAATGTTATTGCCCACCAATAGTGACACAGGTGATATCTGAGTATCCTAATTCTCCTCATTTTGTTGAAGATTCGATTTTGTTGTGCTATACGATGATTAACTTTGTCTGTGACAGTGACTACGTATCGAATATTCAAGTTGAGCATTTGTAACAATATGTTGTTAAAGAATCATTTACTTGTATCTGTAATTTATTATATTGTGAAATTATTGTAACAATGAGAACATGCAATGTCTTGTTTGGGTTGCAACAAGAATTTACATTGAGTTCTGAAGGATTCAACGAAACCCTCTATATGCAGTTACATGTTGTGCTTATGGACATCTCCATTTTTTAGATTTGTTTGATATCTTGTTCTATAAGAGGTTCCCTTTTCTATTAACTGCTGATCCCATCATTAGTTGGTTATTACAATGTCTGCTTATCGAAAGTGAATATGGATTTGTTCTATAAAAGGGTTTTAAGACAACTTCCTTCCTTTTAGATACAAACTAGGGTAGCTTAGCATTTGGTTCAAGTTAGAGCATTTTTCCTGAGCTAGAGAAGCAAATTATTTAGTGTCGTGGTATCTCCTGAGTGCTGACAGAGAATTTAACTCGATGTTGCTTTGTGGTCAAATGTTAGAACTAGAACATATGGCCTACATATCTATAGGGGGTTTGAACAAGTTACAAGATCGCATTTGAAGCTTTTGCTTGGTTAATTTTGTATGTGAAGCCTGTTTCCTGTGTTCTATGGTGACCTATACTATTATAAAACGTGTTTCTTTTGTAAGAAATGTTAAATTTTGTAGTTAATCAATTCATTCCCCCAAGCGTTTAGTCATGATAACCATTCCAATCAAGGAGGTATGTCCTATAGATGCAGGAATTCGGGATCTTTATTCTGAATGTCTTTGATAAGTAAGTTGATTGAAATAAACGAATGGAGGGGAATTTTAAAAATTGAAGGTCTCCATTTCAATTGGTGCAACCTCATATTTGTCATAACTCTTGGTTTGACTTGAATGTTACAACTGGCTTCTGTCTCTGGAACACAATTGATGCTTACACCATCTTGAGTTCGTAGTGGTTCAAAGAACATCCTAAACACCAAGTACACTTCCAAGTGATTTCTGCAATCCTATGCATTCACATGAGTCAAATAGGTTTTGTTTGCATTGGAGAATTCAAGGATTGATTTGGTGGTTTGGATTTGTATTTACTTGAAAATCAATCCTAGCCTTTTGGACTAAATTTTGAGGCATTTGAATGAATTCAAGTCCAGTCTAATTTGGTTTGGATTTGAAATCCATTAATTACAACTTTTTTGTGTTATGAATCCCTCGATCCAAACACAACCTAAAAGAGAGGTAGAATTTGATTCAGCATGTTATGTTTGGTTATCTTTTCGAGTAGTATTGTACATTTTATTTGATTATGGCAGTAGGATACTGCACAAAATGAAGATTTGAACTAAGTTCATACACGCGAGTTTATGTACTGAGCCATTCTTTCCTTGGTCTAGTTTATAACTTGATGCTTAAATCCATGAAACCAATGGAAAGCATGTATATTATTTCAGTATTTCCCAGTTTTGTTGTTAAAGTTATTTCTAGATGATGAATCGAGCTTCGTATTGGAGGCAGTAAGTGCAGAAATTGTGCTAGTAAATTGGTAGTACCTGTGATGGCCCCAAAGGCATATCGAACTGCATCAATTTTTTTGGCCATTAGATTGGGGAGAACAAGTACGCATTAATGAAATGAACGATTACTTGTGTCGGCAGAAGACAGACAGCAAGTCCTTGGACTACAAAAGTTACACAAACTCTGTTTTTACCCATTCTCCATCATAATTTACTAGGACGTATTCAAGGTTTCTGTCACTATAAATGAATGAGGCCCTTATCTTGCTGACAACACCCCACACACTAGTCTTGTGTGTTGGTTTGCGGTGACGTGGCAAATACAATCACAGTAACAAGTTCAAGATGAATAATGACAGGGTTTGCAGACCTGGCCAACTAGGTGAAGGAAAACATGGGCCAGTTTGGGCCCAAGTCCGTTTTAGGCTAGGCTCAAAGTGCGGTCTAACATCGAGTTCATTACCGTAACTGTATGTGGTGTATGTTCCAAGAATAATTTACTTGGACTCCCAACCTTTTCCTGTTCATCACACTCTACATTATTAAATATCTCCCACAAAACAAGTCCTCTCAAAAGCCCAAAAAACTAGATGTTCGGATTGGGGTGTTGGAATTTGGAGCACCTCTGGCTCGGAACGTCCTTTGAATAGTAAAAAATTGATGTTTTAACTGAGATCACATAGGGTGCGATGTATCATTGATACTCCCTCCGTCCAAAAATAATTGTCATTCAATTTTGTTCCAAAATAATTATCATTTTAGGAATTCAAGGCATAATTTGGACTAATCTTTTAATATTACCCATATTATAAATGAGTCTTGAAAATTGAAAATGAATGGAGAAAGACACAATTTTTAAAAGAGATAATATAATAATAAAACATAAATAAGGGTATATGAGTCAGTAGATTAAATTCCTTAATGTGTGTGATAATTGTTAAAATAACAACTATTTTGGAACGAGAGAATATCAAATTATTATGTTAGTCGTGAGTGTGTAGATTAGTGTAAATATCAAATCAATAGTGAGTATGTAGGTTAATGCAAATGCTAAATCACTAGTTTAGCGAGGAAGAAATATATTATTTGTTGGATGACTTAAATGACCTTCCGTCAATAATTAAAGGATTATGCTGCCCGGACATAATTTTTTTTTTTATAAATATATTAAAAATTATTAATGAAAAATAATTTATATAGGCCGTAATTATTTTTCAGCATTAACGTTCGATTACAGGCCAACAAAATGATGCCAATTTTTTAAAGTACTTAAAAATGATAATTAACATTTGAAATGCCAATTTTTTAAAGTACTTAAAAATGATGATTAACATTTGAAATTCCTGGACTGCACAGTTTATGTTCCAACACAGAAACTGACGAAAATAAAAAACAGAAAAACGAACACCAAAATAAACACGGGGTTGAATCCCTCAGACCCCTCGGACCTTTTGTTATTGATACTCCGTATACCGATAGGTTTTACAAAGAGACTCGATTCCCTAACACCTAACCTATACTATACCAACAACGCCCGGCGACTCCCGTCGACTTGTTCGGCACTAACACGGCAATCCACCGATGGCCGGACGAGCTCTCCCGAAGATTCTTCGACACAACCACACTAGACACTACGTGCACCACTCACGAATTACTAAAACAAATAATCCAAAACAATTAATAAATACAAATATAAAAACTCATGACCATGAGTACACCACTAATCTTGATAAAGGGGACAAAGGTATTCTATAGTAATTGTGTGCTCAATCCCCACGTCCATACATTGTCGCCAAGCATATGTGTATATATATAATGATGATGCCAATCTATCTTCAATGATATTACGTGATTTATTACTTCCATCCTTATCCATTGTAGATTCTTGATATCCAAGTAATACTTGATATTCAAGTATTATCTCTCCATATCTTTTCCGATATATATCTTAAAAAGATACTCCATCAAATCTTATCCGTTTCTTATGATCCGCCTACAAAAACAGTGAAGCATTAAAATAATAAATCTAATAAGTTCAATAAATTATATAAACATAATAAGGGATTTTGACAAAAATATCGCCAACATAAAATACTCTAACAATCTCCCTCTTTGGCATTTTTTGTCAAAAATCCGAAAAATAACTAAAGATCTGCAAAAGCAAAATTTATGACATCACAAAAAATTACTCCCCCTAAATATAAGCAACAATGATGGTAAAAGAGTTTGGCGGTTTGGCAGCGAAAAGCAATTAACAACTACAAAAAAAACAACCTAGCAACCTAGCAACTTACATATCTCCCCCTTTTTGACGAAAAATTCAAAGATACCAACTGACCAACATAATAAAATAGACGCAAGTCAATTAACTCCCCCTTACTAAAACTCCCCCTCACTTGAACCCACTGACCCATAGTCACACTCACTGTATGGGTGGTAAATTAAGAGGTGCAACATTTAATTAAACCAAAATTCCAAATAAACAAATATTTTCAACTCAAGGCATATAGAATTTTTATCCATAACCTCATAGAAAATCATGTAGGGGATGCCTAAAAATAAGAAAAAAAATAGAATGCAGACTCAATTCATCTTATCACACCCACGGTATTAGGCAAGCAGAAGTGTTTGGCAAAGAACTAAACGAAATTCCACATCAACTTCATAATTGATTTTGACTTTTTGCACACAACAATTTAGAGGCTTAAACGAAAAAATTAACTCAAGGTATCCTTATTCCTCCAATTGTTTTTACCCTCTCGTGGAGTAGCTCGCAAACCCCACGAGCCAGTACCGCACTAGGAAAACCCGGTGCGACGAGCTCTTGTTGATCCTTATAACCCCTTTGATAATAGAGATACAAAAATATTAAGCAATTTATTTTTGTGGTCGGCGGCTTTCACAAATCAATCACTTTCTTTGCTAGTAGCTCTTTCCGATTTGTGGACAGGTAGCTGCTCTCAACATCATTTCATGACCATAGCCCTTTCCGACAAGCGGGAGATAATTAAAACATGATAGTCTTTATCAACTAGAAGGAAAAAGGAATGTAAAGTTTTAAGCCAAATAAATCTTTGAACTTGCCCTTTTGCATGGAGTTTATAAAGAATAAAATTGAGATGGATGCATGAAAAAACAATGCCTAATGCAGAATCCTACATGATATGCATGTTGCAGCATACGTTTTTTTTTTTTTTTTTTTTTTTTTTTTAACGACTATGCAACACAAACGAACAATAATCCTAGAGATTTTCCAGAGAGTTACGAAATTTTCACTATTAAATGTCTTATTTTCAGTTGATTCGCTGCTGGAATATGATTAATTCTTTTAGCACATTAATATACCAATACCCAAAAACAGGGTGACACGGGCCGACGAGCTTACTTTTGGGAAGTTGAACAAGTAGATTTTCTAACCCATATTTTTCTTTGAGTGCGGTTTATTAAATCTACTTTAGGTCTAGGGGCTTGACTTGGTATTCCTCTAATATCCAATCTACCAATCTTACTATTATAAAAATCAAAATGCATTCTATAACAATTTGGACGTATATGACCCAAAACACCACAATAATGACAAATAGGCACAAAACGAGAATTTTCAGCAGTTTTTGACTTTCCATGTTGAAACATAGCAGGATGAGCAGTATTATTAAAATGTGCATAATGTGATCCTCGACCAGAATGTGCAAAAACAGCCCGTTTCTGAACTGGTGCAGTGTATGTGCATTGATTATGACCAGATCTCTCATTAAGATTACAGTGATCATTCTATGTTGTAACATACTGACCAGAATTCAGGAAACCTCTGCGAATTTGAAGAGGACTCACCATGATAACCAAGACCGGTGACATCACCATGACTTTTGCCTAGATTAACAAGTTCGGTTAGAGTGGCCTTACCAGAGTTCAGTCGTTTCAGAACCTGTTTGGATTGCTTCAAATCGGTGGATAGCTTCTCAATTGTTTGATCTTTGCTTTCCATACTGCTCCTACATGTGCCAAGATTACTTTGCATGGTCTGGAGGTCATATTTCAAAGAATTTACCTCAGTTTCTTTTTCGGCTAGTGCATGTTGGAACACAACTTCTAGCTCACGAATTTTTTCTTCCATTATCGCCTCCACGCTTTTCTTTCTTAATGTGAGTTCCTTATTCAGTTTACTAATGACCAGATCTTTCCCTTTAACCTCTCTTTCTAACCTTTCAATCATCGCCAGTGATTCTTGGAGTTGACTCTCCAATTTTTTGATGACCTTGCTTCCTTGAAAACATGCGACCGACAGTTTCTTGTACATATTCTGCATCTCCTCAATTGTGGGACCTGTTTCTCCATCAGATTCATAAAAGTTAGGTAAATCATGTTGCAACATACCTGGACTTTTTCCCGGATCAGTATCTTCGGTTTCGGTTTGCCCCACAAAACACACATATGATGAAGATAAAGCTGCCATGTTGTTCGAATGATCGTTCTCTTCTTCATTGTCTGACTTGTCACTCCATGTGGCTGCTAAGGACTTGTTTTGCTTTCTCAGAAACGTGGGACATTCTCTTTGAAAGTGACCCCGTCCATTGCATTCTCTACATCTAACTTTGTCCAGCGTTGAACCTGCAAAACTTGAAGAAGAATTAGGACTCCTTATATTAGTTTGACTTGATTTCTTACCTAACGAAGAGGGACTCGGGTCATTCTTTCGGAACTTCTTCATTATGCTCCCAAATTTCTTTGAGAGCAATATCATATTCTCCACAATTTCCGACTGATCTAGATCATGTTCGCTGACTTCTTCATCCTTGCGATTGACTTTTGCTTTGAGTGCTATGCCTCTACTTTTCTCCTTGACCTCAAACCCTTTGTTGAGTTCGAAAGTTAGGAGATCTCCTACTAGCTGATCAATCTTCATATTTTCGACATTTTTGAGGTGTCGATCGCTGTGACTTTCTCTGAAAATCGGTCTGGAAGGGTTCTCAGAAATTTGTCCACCATAAGTGATTCCGGAACTATCTCTCCAAGTGAGAGCCTCTTATTCACGATCCCCATGAACCGTGAGTGATAGTCTTCAATGGACTCGCTTTCCTCCATCTTGTGACTGTCAAATTGATTCCGCAAATTCCTTAGTTTGGACTTTTTCACTTCTTTGGTTCCTCCAAAGTAATTCTCGAGCAAGTTCCAAGCTTCTTTGGCTGTTTTGCAGTTGCATATTTTCATGTATTGGACTTCATCAACAGCCGTTCGAATGAAAATGAGAGCCTTGTGATTCACCTTATACAGTCCCTTTTCAGCAGAAGACCACTCAAATTTAGGCTTTGGTGTGGTCGAGTCTGTGGCAGCAGGTGGAGAGCATCTGGATTCAACAATCTCCCAGTATTCATCACCCATCGCCTTCAGGTGAGCCATCGTAAGTGACTTCCAATATTCGTAATTCGTGCCATCAAGTAAGGGAAGTCGTACAGTATTGCCACGCAAATCCATAGTAGTGCAGTGTTCCAGAATCTACCGTATTAGGATACGGACCCGCTCTGATACCACTTGAAATTCCTGGACTGCACAGTTTATGTTCCAACACAGAAACTGACGAAAATAAAAAATAGAAAAACGAACACCAAAATAAACACGGGACTGAATCCCTCAGACCCCTCGGACCTTTTGTTATTGATACGCCGTATATCGATAGGTTTTACAAAGAGACTCGATTCCCTAACATCTAACCTATACTATACCAACAACGCCCGGCGACTCCCGTCGACTTGTTCGGCACTAAAACGGCAATCCACCGATGGTCGGACGAGCTCTCCCGAACTCGCCTTGAAGTCTCTTCTCCTGAAGATTCTTCGACACAACCACACTAGACACTACGTGCACCACTCACGAATTACTAAAACAAATAATCCAAAATAATTAATAAATACAAATATAAAAACTCATGACCATGAGTACACCACTAATCTTGATAAAGGGGACAAAGGTATTCTGTAGTAATTGTGTGCTCAATCCCCACGTCCATACATTGCCGCCAAGCATATGTGTATATATATAATGATGATGCCAATCTATCTTCAATGATATTACGTGATTTATTTCTTCCATCCTTATCCAATGTAGATTCTTGATATCCAAGTATTATCTCTCCATATCTTTTCCGATATATATCTTAAAAAGATACCCTATCAAATCTTATCCGTTTCTTATGATCCGCCTACAAAAACAGTGAAACATTAAAATAATAAATCTAATAAGTTCAATAAATTATATAAACATAATAAGGGATTTTGACAAAAATATCGCCAACATAAAATACTCTAACAACATTTAAATTTCTTGTTGTGATAGTTACTAATTATATATGTTATTTTAATTAAAAGATAAAAAAGAAATTAATCTTTTAAAAAAAAAAAAAATGTCTATGGGCACATTCCGCGCAATTAGTGATTCCCAAGCCTCATCCGGGTGTGCAGCCCATCGATGGGAATTGAAGTGAATTGGTTGTTTGTAGGATGATGGAAAGACAGTGTGATGGAAGAAGCAAACCAAAGCGGTCATAACATCATCTTTTCTTGTCTTTTTCTCACCTTTGTTTTTGAGCTTTTCCACTTTGACATACATACACTACTTACAGGCTTTTGTCTCCATTCTGGCTGAGGCCCCCCCGCAAACCTAGAATCTTGTGGACACACTTTGTTAGTGAAATATCAATCATTATTAATAAACTTTTTCTCTCGTCACATCATATTTTACAATTAAAAATTATATTATACACTATAACAACTACCTCAATCATCCAAACAAACATCATTCTTTTACTCTGTCAATCACAAACTACGACCACTATACTCAATCAACAATATCCCAACCACCCTAATTCCAACCAAACATACACATAATCCGTGCATATATGCATTTCTACGATGATAATAATAAGAGCACAATGTTTGGTCCAATTTGTGAATTGTACATAGAAAAGTGATTGATGATGAGACAGCGTAGAAATGTAAAAATGAACGATACAGGAGTTGGACCTGGGTATAATAATGATGCTTACGTTACATGTACGGATTCTTAGGATGTCTGCCATTTCCTATCGGGGAACCAACCAATAAAACCTATATGTAAAACAACAGAATTTCCCTTTCATGATAATCATCAAATCTATCACTTTATGTAATAAACATATAAAATATATTAATTTTGTAAAAATATATTAAATTTATTATTTTTTTTTTCTTTTTTTTTCCTTTCACTCTCACCCCACTCCCAACTCCAGCTATCAATTCATTTTTCCCTTCACTTTCATTTCTCTCTCATCTTTAATTATTTGTACATTTTTCCCTTCTCTCTCCTCCTTTCCTTTATGCAGACTTTATTTTAAGTTCTTTCTCTCTCTTCTCTCTTCATTATATAGAGACGTCATTGTCATTTTCAAGCTCTCATTTTTTATCTTCAACATGACACGATCTGCACGACGTCAAAATATTATATTACTAGATATTAATGTCACATGTAGAAATGATATTACGTACTCGTGTCATGATTAATACACTTCGTGACATAAAAAATATATTTCGTGCCATGATATACCTTGGCACGACGCGAGAATAAGCAATTGCTAGATATTAGGGGGCAGCGGCACGACGTCAGAATATTATATTACTACTCGTGCCATGACTTACACTTCGTGACATAAAAAATATATCTCGTGCCATGATATATCTCGTCGCCAGCTGGACAAATTTTCAGCAGCACGACATCAAAACATTATATTATTACTTGTGTCATGACTAATACACTTCGTGCCATAAAAAATATCTCGTGTCATGATATAACTCGTCGCCGGCTGGACAAATCTTCCATTAAAGAGACAGAGAGAAGGGAAAGAGAAAAACGAAATAGAAAAACCCCCAAATATGTCACGAATCTTCAGAGAAAATGGTGAAATTTTGAAATGGACAAGAGAGAAAAAGAATAAGAAGAAGGAGAAATAATACGTGTTCTGAAAAATAGAATAGAAGAGATGAGAGAGAATAGAGAAAATGCAGAGGAGAGAGAAAAAAAGAGTGGCGTGAATAGTAAAAAATGGATAGTTTTGATATTATTTCAAAATATGGTTAGATTCTATATATTTGTTCTAGAAAGTGATACTTATATTTTTCTTCCATTTACCAACGCTTTATTTCAGTTTATTCTATTATATGTCATTAATTTCCATAAATTTAGAAAGTGGAGAGGAATAAAAAAGAACGTGACTATTATCTACATCGACTTTCCAAGGAGGGTGAAAGAAGATCAATACTCTTGAATAGTAAATCTTCGTTTTTTTTAATTGTCATTCTAATTTTTATATCATTTTTTTACAATATTAATCTATAATTACAGAAAGTGTTAATAATATATAAAAATTATTAAAAGAATCAAGGGATTTAAGGAAATTATTTTAGGGTTGATTTGTCAACTCCTTAAATCTCTTAATTTTTATATAAAAAAGTTAGAATGACAACTAAAAAAAACGAAGATAATATTTGATTAGGTAGGATAGAATAATCCATTTTTATTTGTTTATTATCTCGCACTTTTTTTTTTTTCTTTCCTTTATGAGGAAATTAAATCCTTCTTTCAAAACAGCTTCACACTAAAATAAACAATGTCTTTTGTGATACATTTTTTGAGACAATAATTGTGATTATTAAGACTAAGTTATTTGTCACAATTTACGGTCACAAAACTCTCTAGCTACAAATTATTTCAAATCACTTTAAGACTAATTTTAAAGATAAAACGATGACTTTTGTCATTTTAAATATATTATTTGTGTTCAAGTTATTAAGATCATTAATTAGTACAACATATTATCTCTAATGAATTTTGTTGTCATAAAAACGTATTTTTCTGGTAGTTTCATACATCTGTAGAGCCATTTGATTTCTTCCATGGGATTTGGAGGGTATATTAGATATTGTCTTAGATCATATATTCAGATTGACATAAAATTTAAGGTCTTTAATTATGTTCGTACTTTGTTTTAACTAACATTTGTTTCTGGTTTTCTTTGTTGGACCTTAGTTTAATCATAGACTGGTATCCACTTATTCTACACCATAGACTTGCAGAGTGTTTGGGGATCTAATGGATACGATGATATGATTTTCCTATATTTTCTAAATGTATGGTGAATTATTTAAGTGGATTACTGAATACTTGGTTAGTATTGAATAGGGATGTGCACGAGACAGTATTGTTCGGGGATTTGAAAAATCCAGTACCGTCCCAAAGTTCGCTTCTTCCAAAATTTAAGGATTGGAACCGAACCAAAACTTATAAAGATCCGTACTCCACCGTCCCAAAATTCGGAACAATTTGGTACAATACTTCGGATCTAACATATCTACTGATTTTTTTAGTACGAGATACTCGATAATCTAGAGATTTTCAAGACTTTTAATATCAAAGTTAAAACTGAAAACAAAAATCAAGATACTCACATCAGAGTTACAATTAAAATTCAAATTTATATTGGCTTAAACATCAAATATAAGTAAATTTTTCAAGTAAGGTCATAAAACAGTAGTACTGTAGTAATGTATGAAAATTATGCACAAAACTTGTAAACTACTCGATGTTTGAAATTATTAATATATTTATATATTTTTGTAATTTCGGTTTTTGGTATGAGACGACTCAGGTCAATTCAGTACGATTCTTGGTAGGGATATTACTGAATATCCAGAACTGCACCATAATTTTTTTCGATACAGTTCGATTCAGTATGTTTTTAGTTCGATTTTCGATACAATTCGATAAATTTCGAGTTCCATGGACAACCCTCCTATTGAATTTACCTATCCGGCCTTATCCAATATCCCAAGCATAGGATTAAACATCCTATCCAAGTATGACGTATCCAACATAATCAATAAAACCAATCGAGACAATGTTTTTAAAATGGTTGTTCTTGCGATTACAAGTAAACATGCCATAATTAATACTCTAATTTATCTCATCTATAAGTTGCCCAATACTGTACTTCCTTTTGTAGGCATTAAACAACATAACAAGTCCCCCAGAAGCTTCACTAAAAAAAAACCAGCAGGAGTACAAACCTGGGGAGTTGCGAAGTATGAACCAACATGAAATTGGTAAAGAAAGCGAGAATGGTGAAAAATCTTTGCATATAAATATGATCAGAATTCAGACAAAGCCAATGTAACTAAATACAAGTGGATAAAAGTTAAAGTAAAAAAAAAAGGAAAAGGATTGAGCCGTCCCCGCCAATATCACCACCACCACTGCCATCAGAAGCTAATGCAACAGAGGAGGGACAATCAATGGAAACTCCACCTGTTTTTCTTCGCCTACCATCTTCTGCCTGCCTCGTCGCCTTCGCCCGCCGTGCAACCCTATTACCATGGAAGCTATATTTGAGGGTTCTAATGGACACAAAACACTTCACTAGGGAACTATATATGCATATTTCGAGTAGACGAAGCCTTAATTTGCCTCGTGTTGTTTTGTATGTATCTATTGTGTATACACTGTTCAATTTGAATGGGGCTTGGCAACCTGCCTTCTTATATATACATACGTACGTACAGAAAGCATACCCACCCCACAAGTTGCCAGTTTAGCCAGATTTGAGCGAGCAATCTCTGTCCACCTCTTTCAAATTCAACCTTTGTTTATTCACATGGATTTTCTATTTTCTCAATTCCACAAATGTGTATATAGTGACGTTACATATCTTAATGTACACATAACGTGTGCTCAGTACAGACGGGTAAAATGATGAACTCATATATAGAGACAAACAGTCTTGCATTAACCAAATGAAAGTGACCAACTCCATTGGTTTTTGCGTCCAAGCTCAACGTCTGTTTATCTCCGATGACAAAAAAATAGATTATAAAAAAATGGGATTATTTTCTGTGAATGAAATTTGAGTCGGAAATATACAAGCGATGGATTACAAGAGAACATAATTGATTATGGTTAGAAAAAAAGATGAGTTAGAATGTGAATGAGTTCTTACTCAAAATTGGTGAGACTAGTCTCTTATACACCAGTTGCATAGATTCAATATAGACAACTTTTTTATGGATGTATTACTTATTTTTAAGAAATGTAACATACTTAAAAGACATTAGAGACGAAGTTGGATAGCTCAAGTGGCAGAACATCTACTACCTAGGTCTTTGGTCCTGGATTCGAGTCACCGTGGGAGGGAGGGAAGGATTTTTTCTTTGTTCTTATATTAGGAGATTTTTTTTTTTTTTTTAAAAAAGACATTAACATTTATATTAAAAGGTATTACTTATTCTAAATAAATGTATTAGTGTTTATACTTAAAACTATACTTGTTCTTTAGAACGAGTAATATATTTTCATGGTTCTTTAATTTAAATTGTACGAATCTAAGATCTGCGCATTTAGTCTACAGTTGACACTGACAATTGGAAAACATGTTCTTTGAACAGTAATTCTCATAAAAACTAAATCAAGCAAAGGCTAAGTACCCCTACTCAAAACAAGTACCAATTTGGGAACTAATTGTAGTTCATTTAGTTGAATATTAGAAATTATACTGAAGAAAGAGCACAAATATCCACACGATATCCTTAGCTTTGTGTGTGTGTTTCATTTTCAATTTTCGAGATTAGCAACCAATATATGTTCTCTAACCCCAAGAGTGTTTTGTGGCCTGACTGACATTCGTTCGTGGGATTCGAGGGCTGGTCTTCCGTATTTACAGCTAATCTCATACATTATTGTTTAAAAAAAAGATATTACTGTCTCCAATAGATTAGTTTGACTGTAATATCTATATTTTCTGACGGTACTTTTACTTATCTTAATTAGAAAATACATGCGTTGAAATTCAGCAAAAAGACGACTATGAGAGAGAGATACCTCATACCTGTGAAAGGAAAATGGGAAAGCAGGAAGTCGAAGAAATGAATGGAATCAGCAAAAGCTATGACGTAATATCCGATGGTAACCCATATCTGAACAAAATGAAGAGGAAGATATTTGTAAATATTTGATTGCACGTATTTGTTGGTCATACTTGTTCATCTGCATTGCCATATACAGCTTTCAGAAACTCATACATGGTGCCTATTTTGCACAAACAAACGAAAACAGAAGCAATGTAATCAACTGGTGATCATCACGTGAAATAATAATAATAAAAGAATAAAAACTTGTAAAACATGGAAAAGGGATTATGATATCAATCGTTTTCCATACAGATTTTCAAAAGATGAAAACATTATTTGCTTTTTCAGAAATCATTATCACTGCAGATACATAACAGAAGTACAAACATAAAGAAATTATGGAAATCAATGCTGCAATACAAATCCTACTTCATGAAAACACACTGATAAGTACCTTGTACATTCCCTTTTTTGCATGAACCTTACAGTTTGTTTGGTAGATTTGACCAGCACTATATATGATCTTGATGCATGTGTACAGTATCAGTGTGTGTAGAGTGTGTTTTTGGAGAGGGGGTTCAACTATATTTATGTTCTCTTCTTCTCTACGGTAATGTCAGTGGGCAGCTTATTCGATAGCATAGCTTTTCCAAAAGCAAAAGTTCTGCTCATAGCTTTACACTTTTATGGTAGCAGTCAGATTTATTTTTTAATATTCAAATAAATAAAATTCTAATAACTTTTTCATTTTTAATTTTTATGGCCCTATTTATTTAAGGGTGTGGGTGGCTGGAGTATTGTAAACCGTGTAAAATAAAGTAAAAGATGTTAAAGTTGATTTGATGTGTGTAAGAGATAGTTAGTAAATAATTGATTACTGATTAAAATGTATATTGGGAGTAGTGTTTGATTGATGATGTGGGTAAAAGTTAGTTAGTAGATTGATGAGTTATGGGCAATTTATTGCTCACAACCTCTGCACAAATACCTAATGGGTTGGGCTCAATCCACAATCGATTGACTCAACTTCGAACAAATAGGGTCTATAAGTTTTTGACACATAATATTTGTACGTTATTATTTTATTTTGTAACATATATTATTATATATACTAGTAGTATCCCCGTGCGATGCACGATTTGTAAATGTATATGAATAAATATGAAGAATTTTATATGTTTATATAATTTTAATATAATAAAATATTACAATCAACATATAATAAGATCAGATGATAAATTATATGATAATGAAAGAAGAGTCAATGAAAAATATTAAAAATAAAAAATATATAAATTTGAGTAAGTTATAGAATATTCATATTTGTTTTTCTTAAGGTATGAATATCATTGCCATCCATATATGGAGGTCGTGTTGATCATCTTTTACAAATGATGATTGTATATTTGTATATTTATAATTTTATGATAAACGTTTATATTTATTCAAACTATCTGATTTTTTATTTTTTCAAGTATAACGTTCAAGAAATTTTCAAAAGTTTTTAGTGAGTAACAAAACACTACATTCTAATTTTATCAATTTTATTTGTTGCACAAGCACACTAATAATTAACCCACATAATCAACCAACAAATAATTATTTATCATTAATTCAATTTAATTTATTTATACAATATGGTCAAAATATAGATCGATAATAAATGATTAATTTAATTTATTATACAAAAAAATCACATTAGAAATTAAAAAAAAATTAGATTACTTTTTGAAAAAAAAATGTTGAAATTATAAAATATTTACTAAAAATAATTCAATTTTATATTTTTATATATGTTTAAAAAAGAAAAATAATTAATAAAAAATGAAACAAAATTCAAATTAACATTAAATATAAAAAGGTTATTAGAGGTTTATTTAAAATCATACTAAATCTATTTTTCTGTTTTAATGTTTTCTTTATTTATTTTCCTTTCTATGTATGAATATACTTGATTATAAATTTTTTATACACATAAATGATAATACACAATTTAAAGGACACATTAAGTAGAAATAAAATTAAATAGAAGAAGAATGGATACAGTAAACATAATACATATGATTTTGGAACCAAAAAAATAATAATTTTGTTTTAGTCGACAAACTTACTCCCATCCCACTCCCTTCCCCACATTTTAGCCCCCTCCCCCCCATTTTATATTTTAGATAATTATGTTGATTTCTCTCACACAATTTCGGTCACGCTCTCTCTCTCTCTCATACTCTCTCACAGTGTCGGTCTCTCTTTGTTACTCTGGTGTGTGGTGATATTGCCTCACTTCTCCCTAGCTACTTTGAATCTCTTAATCTTCATAATAAATAAAGTTATTTAAAGAAAAATAAAATTTAGAAGTAGAAGCAAAAATTGGCTGAATCAACGACTTGATTAATGTCGATTTCAATTAAAAAAATAAATTGATTGCGCGGAACAAATTCTGTGAGATATGAGTTCGGAGCTTTTTAGGAAGGTTGCGTGAGTGTCTCATTATACTAAAAATAATGTATTCTAGAAATGACAAGGGAATTTGGGCGGAAAAATTCTTAAGTTACTATTTTTGGTGGATTTTGCTATTATATAGATATAGATATACACATTAATTTATATAAAGAATAACCGTTATTCATAAAAAGTTAGGCGAAGTACTTTAAGACTATGTTTGCTTGGGTTTGTGTCAAACCCAAAAAGATTGGTCCAAATCCAAACTCATGTTTGTTTAGCCAGTTCCCCCATCTTTCTATTCAAATTGAGTAATCATAGGGGAAGCTCCTATTTGGGTTGAATCGGCCCATGGGCCAAAAAAATAATTATGGTAAAATTATTATTTTGTCGATCATCTTTTAATTAAAATTACAAATATAATTGATAATTATTACAAGATGAAATTTAAATGTTAACTATCATTTTGGACACTAAAAATTTTGGCGTGTTTTTTTTTTTTTTTTAACCCGTAATCAAGTGTTAATATTAAAAATTTGTTACCATCTTTACAAATAATTTTTCATTAATAATATTCATTATATTATTTAAAATTAACTGAAAATATTTTTTTCGGTCCGGGCGGAATCAACCCAGATAACTTTATCCTAATCATAATTCTCAGTACTACTTTAATCATTCCAATAATCAATGAACAATTATGCTTACACATATCACATCACATTTTACAATTAATTAATATATTCAACACTACAATCACTTTCACAATCAACAGAACAATCAATCGATCACAATTCTCAAGACTATTTAATCAATAATCACTTAACAACCTTTTACTCATATCACATTATCTTTACAATTAATTAATATATCTAACACTACAACTACTTCTACAATCATCTAAGACCTCATTTATCAACAACCAACCACAACGCAACATATCAATAAAATATTCATTTTCCCTCCTCCACATACACAACCTACTCCACAACCCTAAAAATATATTTTTATACTTTATCAACAATCCAATATTTTAATAAATATTAATTTCTTTTATCCAAGTACATAACCTATTTTCCAATAAAACCAATATTTTTGCTATGATTTCAAAATTGCATATTATTTTTGGCGTCTTTTCTAATATATTTCAAGGAAAAAAAATATTTTGATTCCGCAATTACAATAAGGTGATTTTTTTCATGCACTTAAAATAACATGCTAACATAATAACTAAATCAAAATTGCAAGGTCGAATTACTAAATTGAAAAAAAATGAATTAAACTACAAATACATGTCTGAAATACTAAATTACATGATATGAAATGATATAAATTATGTGAGGAAAGAGAAGACATTATGCTCTATTTATAAAGGGAAAAAAAAAAAAAAAAAAAAAAGAGCTTCAAATTTTAATTCAAAATATGTCAACATACTCGTAGAGAAAAAATAAGAATTTTGATATATATATATTTTTTAATTTTTGTAAAACAAAAATTATATCATTTATTTATCATTAATCTATATCCAATAAATAATTTAATACAACCAATAGGGTATTGACATATGACAGATTGTGGAATGAGATTGAGTTGTGGAATATATTGGTTGACCAACCCAAATCACAACCAGGTCATGGGAAGAGTTGGCTTTTCTAATTTTTTTTTATTTATTTATTAAAGTTTTGTCGTTAGCCCACGATATCTGCTTGAGGTCACCGTTAAAGTCGGTCTAAACAAACATAATATATTTACTTCTCTAACTACTTGCTCAACCAATTTTACTATAGTCAAAAGTGTCTCAGCACCTCCCAGCTCTAAGTAAACATAGCCAAACTATCCTTATAGATAATGGATATATACTTTTTTTTTTTCTTTGAGGGAAGTGGATATATATTCTTTTAGATGTGTAATATGTGACACATTTTGAAAAGATCAAAAAAATTTAATTATTTAATTAGAGTATAACAAGTCAGACATTCAATAAAGTGCGAACACTGCTGATATGAGTAGCATCAAATTACACGAAAACGGATGATAGGTTTATCAATTATTAAAGCTCCCATAAGTCGTGGCATAATGTAATGAAATATTTGTTATAATCATTGATTAGCATTATCATCATCATGCTGAAATCGATTGGAAGGCAAAGATCAACAAGCTACAAAAATAAGCATTTTTGTGTGGATGAAAATGGTAATATTTGGACCACTTACCAACTCAGATTAAAAATTATGGAAAAGCAACCGTTTCCCTCTCTTTTATGCAGCCAGAAATTGGTAAAAATGTCATGTGCGTTATCACTATTTATGAAAATAATCTTTAATTTTTTTAATTTATGATAATGTCTTGTAAATTACAAAAAAAAAAAAAAACATGAAAAATGCTCCGAGGTAAACCAACAAGTCATATGGCTGATGTGATATCTTTGTGACTTATTTTTTTAAGATATTATTAATAAATATGTTTAACATTGTGGTTTGGATTATGAAAAGGAAATTTAAAAATAATTTAAACGTTTGCGAAAATTATATGGTGCTATTTTGTTCATGAATAGGTGGTTATATAGGTATAGTCTTTGTATGTTTACTGCTGGAGTAATGCAAAATTAGATGTCTCTCTTAATTCTTTCTCATCCTTTACCATTTGTGTGACTAATGTGCGCTATCTTAGCTTTTGAGCTACATGTTGTGACAATACTCACGTCGCACCCGACTTATACAAAACAAGTAATGGGTCAATCCGACAACTCCATTTTTTTTGAAAACTACTTGTCCATTGCAGTTTGTTTTGTGGGCTAGTAGTTCTACTATTGTAAACCTTTTGTACATGAATTTTGTAACGTATTAGTTCAAGTTAGACTTGTAATAATTGATAATAAGTTGTTAATTTCATCTATTATTCTAAGAATTACATAAATTAGTAGTAGTTTTTTAATTCTTCCCAAAACATCTTTGTGGATCAACTCATAACCTAAATGTGGTATGAAGATCGTAAGTTTTAAGCCGAAATCGCCGGGGTTGGAATTCATGCAGAACTTGTATTAATCATGTTTGTAACCCAATTCGTGAACTCGTGAATCAACATATTTTACAGCCTACTTGAAGTGCAAAATCTCCTAATGTGGTATAGGGATAGATCTTCTCTAAAATTATCTAGAGAAAAGTGGTAGAATTTTTGTTAAGGTAAATAGAAAGGCCAAAATTGAGCGGAAAGTAGTGAGCCATAATATAATTTAGTGATGGTCCATATTAAATAATTATGATAGCATCTCAATCAAGATCATAAATTAGTAGAAAAAGGAAAGACAGAATGTGCAAGGTAAATTTGTTTTGTTTAATTGAATAAAGAATGTCCAAAAGTAGTTTGTAATAAGTATTAATTAATGAAGGTAGAAAGAGTTTGATATTGTTATGATTACACCGCGTCGCGACCTACTATGTGAATGTGACCCACTCACCAACAAACTTTGACCATGTGACTCACAAACTTAATTTAGAGTTGAGAAACATACAGGGAATACTTAGTTTGGGACGTTGTGGCATGTGTCACGTGATGAAACATGTTTATGAACGAGACATTTAAAAATATATTTTAATTTAAAGGTAAAAAAATAGGGTAGAATGTGTATTGAAATTTGTAAAATATGTATTGAAAATTGTAAAAGATATATTGGAAATTATAAAAGGTAATGTAAGTAATATGGTGTGGATGTGGAGGGATGAACTATCCGATGTAAAATAAAATACGTTGAAGACATCCCCAAACAAATATCCCCATCGCTTTTTTTCTTTTACAGGATTCAAATGAGAACTTACTTATATTTTCTCTAATAACAAAACTCACATCTTATAATCTGATTTTGGCCCCATCTCTAATTTTAACAAACTAGTAGTATCTGCGTGCGATGCACGATTTGTAAATGTAAATGAAAATAATAAGAATTTTATATATTTATATAATTTTAATATAATAAAATATTACAATCAATATATAATAAGAGATGAAAAATTATATGATAATGAAAGAAGAGTTAATGAAAAATATTAATAAAAAAATAATATAAATTTGAGTAAGTAATAGAATATTCATATTTGTTTTTCGTATGAATATCTTTGGCATTCATGTATGGAGGTCGTGTTGATCATCTTTTCCAAACGATGAGTGTATATATGTATATTTATAATTTTATGATAAACGTTTACATTTATCCAAATTATCTGATTTTTTATTTTTTCAAATATAACGTTCAAGAAATTTTCAAAAGCTTTTAGTGAGTACCAAAACACTACATTCTAATTTTATCAATTTTTATTTGTTGCACAAGCACACTAATAATTAACCCACATAATCAACCAACAAATAATTATTTATCATTAATTCAATTTAATTTTTTTATACAATATGGTCAAAAAATAGATCGATAATAAATGACTAATTAAATTTATTATACGGAAAAATCACATCAGAAATTCTAAAAAATAATAATAAAATAGATTACTTTTTGAAAAAAAAAAATGTTGAAATTATAAAATATTTACTAAATAATTCAATTTTATATTTTTATATGATTAAAAAATTAAAAAAGAAAAATAATTAATAAAAATGAAACAAAATTCAAATTAACATTAAATATAAAAAAGCCATTAGGGGTTTATTTAAAATCATACTAAATCTATTTTTCTGTTTTAATTTTTTCTTTATTTATTTGTTTTCCCTTTCTGTGTATGAATATATTTGATCATAAATGATTTATACGCATAACTGATACTACACAAATTAAAGGACACATTAAGTGAAAATAAAATTAAATAGAAGAAGAATGAGTACAGTAAACATAATACATATTATTTTGGAAGCAAAAAAATAATAATTTTGTTTTTGTCAATAACTTACTCTCATCTCACTCCCTTCCCCACATTTTAGCCCCCTCCCCCCATTTTATATTCTAGATAATTATGTTGATTTCTCTCTCTCTCTCTCTCTCTCTCTCTCTCTCTCATACTCTCTCACAGTGTCGGTCTCTCTGTATTACTCTTCTGGTGGGTGGTGATATCGTCTCACTTCTCCCTAACTACTTTGGATCTCTTAATATTCACAACAAATAAAGTTATTTAAAGAAAAATAAAATTTAAAAGTAGATGCAAAATTTGGCTGAATCAACGGCTTGATTAATGTCGATTTCAATTAAAAAAATAAATCGATTGCGCAGAACAAATTCTTTGAGATATGAGATCGGACCTTTTTAAAAAGGTTGCGTGAGTATCTCATTTTATAGACTTGGACAAATTAAGTTGATTTCACGGGACTTAATATTAATTTGAGATAATGGTGCCTAAATATATTTTAGGACAATATATGTAAATTTATTTCCAAATAAAATGTTTTATACAAAAAATAATGTATTCTAGAAATGGCAAGGGAATTTGGGCGGAAAATTCTTAAGTTACTATTTTGTATGGATTTTGTTATTATATAGATATAGATTGATCGATTTCTTGAAAACTGAGCTAAAGTGTAAAGGAAGTGAGTACGTAGTTCCCTACTTCCAAAAATTTTAAAAGTTTATTCTGAAAATAACAATATATATTATTTAGTCTTATATCTTTGTTTATTATGAACGTATCCTTTAAATTTTTATACCATTTTCCAAATATATTACATACTATGTCAGAACAAAAATATAATATGATATAATTTTAAAATTTAATTAATAATTATTTTCGATCCATCGATTAAATTAGTCGGAGTAGCCGGTTTGTTTACCGGTGCAGTTCCACGAACACCGAGTGCCGAGAGCAAGTTAGTGTAGTGTTAAATACCTTCTTTTGTAAACATTTATGGATGGATATATCAAAAGGAGGTCTAATATATGAAAATAGTCAATGGCAATGAGGTTGATTGGGCTTGGGCCAAGATTGAGATTAAAAATCAATGGGCTACCAAATCCAATTCAGCTTCTGCTTTATTTAGACCTTGTCTACATTTATATATATCAACTTGTGAATTAGTCGGTGGATCCAACCTCTCATCAGTTAGATCAATTCAACCTCATATTTTTTTGGACTAGTTTGGTCAAATCGAGGTATTAAGATTTGATGGCGGCATCAATCACAAATCTCAACACTACTTTAATCATTCTCTCAATTATTAATAACTACCTCTTACACATATCACATCACATTTTACAATTAATAATTAAATATCACACTCCAACCACAACCCCAGCTACCCAACCAAACATCAGTCTCTAACATCCTCAGCCACTAACTCCAGCCACTTCCTCCAACCCAGCCACTTCAATCCCAACCAAACATTGCTTTAGTGTTCTAACCGAAAATATTATTTTAGGGAAAATTGGTATAAATGCCCAGTATGTTTTCACTATTTAGAAACTAGGACACTAAGTATACCACTTTTTAAAAATGCCTTCTAACTTACGAAAAATTGATGAAAATGCCCTATGACCGGCTATAGGCTGTTAACCAGCCGGTCACCTGTGAGCTATCTTTTTTACTTTCGGGAAAATTTGTATAAATGACCAGTATGTTTCCCTTATTTAAAAACTAGGACGTTAAGTATACCACTTTTTAAAAATACCTTCTAACTTACCAAAAAATGGTGAAAATGCCACGTGACCGTCTATAGACTGTGATACAACCGGTCATTAATAAGGTGGAGCTCTTTTTCTGACGAGGCATTAATTTTTTTCTTCTGTTGACTCAGTTGTTAGCGAAAAAATATATGTCGTCAACTTTGGCGGTGGCGGGTTCGACAGGGACGAGGCATTGTTGGCTTCTTTTTCGTCTTCCATGTTGGTGTTTCTGTAAGATTGCATGACATCCATAAATTAGGGTTTAGTATGTTGTAATTAGGGAAGAAGAATAGAACAATTTAGTTTTTAATTTTTTAAAATATTAATCTAAAATTTATTTATTAATATATCATATAATTATCCTAATTCATAATTTAAAATAAAATAATAATAACATGAGAAAAGTAAAAAAGAAATTTGAAAATATTTATGAATTTTAGAAATTTAAAAAAATCATAATTTTTTTTTATTTTTCTGATTTTTAAATAAATTTTAGAATTTTTTAAAAAATATCAGAAATAAATTTTTTAATTTTTGAATTTTTAAATCAATTTTATAATTTTTAAAATGAATTTTAGAATTATTTTTTTTAATTTTGAATTTTAAATGAGTTTTATAATTTTTGAAATAAATATCAGAAATAAATTTTTAAATCTTTAAATTTTATAATTTTTAAAAAATAAATTTCACAAATAAATTTTTTATTTTTCTTTAAATAAATTTTTGGGGTTATAATTTTTTATAAATTCAAACTAATATTTTATTTTTATTTTTTCCATTCTAACAAGTGAGTCAATAGAAAAAATAAAAATGAAAAATGAAAAATTAATGCCACGTCAGGGTAAAAGGTTCACCTCATTAATGACCGATTGTGTCACAATCTATAGACAGTCACGAGGCATTTTCACCATTTTTTTGTAAGTTAGAAGGTATTTTTAAAAAGTGGTATACTTAATGTCCTAGTTTTTAAATAAGGGAAAACATACTGGTCATTTATACCAATTTTTCCGAAAGTAAAAAGACAGCTCACAGGTGACCGGCTGGTTAACAGCCTATAGCCGGTCACAGGGCATTTTCACCAATTTTTCATAAGTTAGAAGACATTTTTAAAAAGTGGTATACTTAGTGTCCTAGTTTCTAAATAGAGAAAACATACTGGGCATTTGTACCAATTTTCCCATTATTTTAATATACACGCGTAATAGTATTGAAATAAGAAATCCAACGCATTCTATAGAATTAAAAGAAAGACTAGTTTAGAAATTTCCCAGTCGAATAATATTATTACATATCACTAATTCTCATTTATACTACTCAATTTATCTGTTGGAGCAGTATTTAAAAAAATTAATTACAATGAAGTATAAAATGGGAAATTGGGGTAGCCAGCAAGGACAATAAATAGATTTGTGTTGTAGCTAATGTAAAGGAAAATATGCAGATTACTATAAAAAATATCTTATAGATAAATAAATTTTGTATCCAATCAAATGGACATAGAAATTAATTAAATACTATTTATGTATTAGGAATTTAATTAAATTAATTTCTAAATATATAGTATAATTAATATCTAATTTGGACCAAAATAAATAATCTACCAACGCTTCAGTGAATGATGTCCAATCAAATCAAGCAATGTTCAATAAAGTTAAAATTTTCTAATCAAATAAAAAGGTTCAATCAAGTAAAAATGAGTGATCAAATCAAAAGGAGCCCAAAGAAATCAATAATGCCCAAAAGGCCTAACCAAATCAAGTCATATCAGGTCAAGGCCAACTAAATCAAGTCAAGCCCAATCAAATCAATGGTGGTCAATCATATGACATCACCTAACAAATAAAATATGGAAAGGGTTCTCTCTGCACCAATAAATAGGGTCTTTCTTCATTCACTCAAACACAAGTTGAGAGCTTCAAGAAAATTGAAAGACCTCCAAAAAATCTAGAAGACTCAAAGCATTCTTGAAGATTTGAAAACGTTCTTGAGGGTTGAGTTGCACATGTCGCATTGAGTCGCTTTAGAGGCACACTTTGCACTTCGCATGCATGCATCGTCTAGAAAAGTCTTAAAGTTTTGGTAAGTTGGTCCCAACGGGTGGCTCGATGGGCTCGCGACAGTTCGGGTCAGGTGCAATGACGTGGCATCCTGGAAAGACAAGGCGGATCTATTACGTGTCGGGTTGGGTTCGGAACGACCTGTCACTGTTTAACGTGGGGTGGACCCGCAAACTGGTGCGATTGTTCGCGGGCGGGTACGACCCAGTGCCGACGGATCACGGGTCTAGCGGCAGATGTGAGTGACCCGCGAATGGGTGTGTCCATGTCCGAATCGATTTGGGCTTGGCCAAATCGGTGTCAGCAAGAGTCAAAATGTACCTTTCTGAAAAGACACCACAACTCTTCGAAAACTATAGATAGACCCCCACATTCTGCATTTCAATTCACTCTAAGCAATTCTCTGCATTTGCATTCTAGTTCTCTAGCCTCGCGAATTCCAATACAAGAATGTCTTGAGTATCAAGTAGTTTGCTAAAAAACTTTGGTTTTGTTGTGTTGCAATCTCAAAGCTAAAAGTTGTTGTATCTTGGGGACGATTGCCGAAAATCGAGAACACTAAAATTCGGGACAATATTGTCTTATGAATAACGAGTCAAATTCGTACCTCGACTTACCAACTGTGTAATTGAGTCATTCTTTCAAGTACACCTCACAGAAAACCAACAAAATCAATTATATATGTAGGGAGAAATCGTCACTTTATTGATATGAAAATCAGGTACATTATGGGTGTGTTCACCTCTATTAGAGATGCTCAGCACAATAGCTCTTCTTGTCACTTAGATTTAATGTCCCTATTTAAACCACTTTCATCCTTTATCCCTTGACGGCCGATAAATAGAATTAAAATAAATACTTTAATATCTTTTTGAGTAATATAATACTCCCTCCATTTCATATTAATTGACGTTTTAGGATGTTCTTTCCTTTTTTAATTAATTGATGTTTTACATATTTTTCATCAATTCTACCAATTTTCTCCCTGTACTTAATTCTAAAATATCTCTACTTTTAAATCTATCAGAGATATTTTGATTTGGTCAAATCTTTAACAGGGTATATCTGTCAAAATATTCAATTCTTAATTCTTCCCTTTCATCCTAAAACGTCAATTAATATGGAACGGAGGGAGTATTATTCATGTAATTGATTTGAATATTTTTTAAAAATAATTAGGGCCCTATTTTATATTGAGACAGGGCCTTCTAAAATGCTAGACAAGCTATGGTTATATGGATATGCTAGTTGGAACAGTTGGGAATAATTCTTACGATTGAACCTAAGCTATCGTTATCACTTGATGACAAGTATGCGAACCTCCTCATGCATCTATGTATTCATCCAACATTCTGGTATATATTCATTCAGGTTGCTATGTAGTATTATTGATGTCAACCTATAATTGTTCGTCTGTTATAGATTACTAAATTCGTAAGAATTTTATGTGGTGTACTTTTGTGTAAATCTAGAATATTTTGCTATGGTATAAAATGTATAGGAGAATGAGATATTCCTTCCAGAATTTACAGGAGAATAGCTTCTTTCCATCATTTTCATATCCAAAACTTACCAATTGAGAGGGTATCACATTATTTTATTTCAAGATCCATATATATATATATACATGAATCCCAAAAAGTAGGCTTACTGTTGTGTAAGCCTGGCAAATTAAGATTTAAAAATGTTTATTCCTTCTCCTTAAAAAAGGAAAATAATATTTATTTATTCCTTTGCAAACCTTGCTAAAAATTTGCAAAACCTTTTACTTTTTATCTTACTCCTTTTTCAAGTATCGGCTTACTTGATGAATAATTTATTGTACAGTTCAAAAACGTGTCTATTCTTTTGTTAAATTTCTCTCTTACTTTCTTTCATTAAAAATCCTATTTTCTTTCTTGTGCAACCCTTACCGCCGCGCCTCTCATGGCGGCGACGTTGAGCTTCTCGCTCGCGTCTGCCATCGAGAGAGGGGGTGGGGGGAAGGGTGGGGATTTTCCTCATCTCCCCAAATCGACCCGAATGCTACTGAACAATTAATCCCTCAGTGAACCCAGTGTAATTTCTGTCGGTGGCACAAGCCAAATTCGCGGCAGAAAACCTAGAAGGCCGATCGAGCAGTGATAGGTATGGCCTAGTAACTCCGGATTACTGGGCCCAGAAGTACGAGCCCAGCAACTAAGCCGGCCCAAAAGAGCGCGCGAGCCCAGCACAGCCCAGTTGCGGCGCATTTGGAAATTGAGATCACCATGATCTCCTCTCAACTTCCATGCAGATTTGATGGGCGCAATTGTAGGGATTTCGTTAGGGTTTTGATTTGTATAGTATAAATAGTAGAATGGTACTCAGATTGAAGGTTCGCACTTTGTACTCTAAAACTACAACGTGTAAGATTGAAAGGAATATAGTGAAAAACACCTCGGCAGGTGATTGCCTCCGCCCGTGGACGTAGATCTCCGGATCGAACCACGTATATCTTGTGTTCTTTACTTTTCTTGCGTTTGAGAGCGTCGTTAATCAAGCTTTACTTCGATTCCGTGATAAGCGGATTGCGCTTTAACAATTGGCGCCGTCTGTGGGAAAGATTTGAAAGAAAACCCTAGTATACTTCAGCGGCATCACAACCGCTATGGTGAATACTCGCCGATCTGCTAATCCTACCCGGTCCCGTCGCAATCCTCCTGTGGTTCAGAATCCCCCATTGCCCCGTCAACAGAATCAAGATCCGCCTGCGGAGCACGTTAACATGCAGAATCTTGCCCCTGCCAATAACCCGGCGCAAATTAATCCTCAACCTGCCCCCGAATTGTCGCAGGTGCAGCAAGCCTTTCTTCGGAAGCATGCCGCTCTATTCCAAGAATGGAATAATCGGGGCAGGTTGAGGATTAACTTGTGCCGGGTCATTGGCAGAGGCGAGATTCTGCATGTTAACGTGCTCCGCAGGCGGATCTTGATTCTGTTGACGGGGCAATGGGGGATTCTGAACCACAGGAGGATTGCGACGGGACCGGGTAGGATTACCAGATCGGCGAGTATTCACCATAGCGGTTGTGATGACGCTGAAGTATACTAGGGTTTTCTTTCAAATCTTTCCCACAGACGGCGCCAATTGTTAAAGCGCAATCCGCTTATCACGGAATCGAAGTAAAGTTTGATTAACGACGCTTTCAAACGCAAGAAAAGTAAAGAACACAAGATATACGTGGTTCGATCCGGAGATCTACGTCGACGGGTGGAGGCAATCACCTGCCGAGGTGTTTTTCACTATTTTCCTTTCAATCTTACACATTGTAGTTTTAGAGTGCAAAGTGCCTTGTGCCCAGTGATGGCCTCGGCTTTTTGGTCGATGGAGGGCAGAGGATAACAATCCTTTGGGCAGTGCTTATTGAGGTCAGAGAAATCAACGCACATCCTCCATGCCCCACTGGACTTCGTCACCATCACGGGATTAGAAAGCCAGGACGGATAGTGTACTTCGAACAGGATGTCTGCGTCCAGGAGCTGTTGAACTTCAGTTCGGATGGCTGCGTTCTTCTCCGGAGCAAATTGCCGCCGTTTTTGTTGTATGGGCTTCACGCCAGGGTCAATATTTAATTTATGAGTAATAAAATCTGGAGTGACCCTCGGCATATCCAGGGGAGACCACGCAAAAACTTCAGAATATTCGCGTAAGGTCTGGATGATGGCATTGTGTAGAAATGGGGTGTCTACGGCGCCGACTGTAACAGCCTGTTCCGGTTTAGTCGGGTCGAGCGGCACCTTAACAGTATCGTCCCCGAGTGATGCAGACGAATCCGAGGTAAGAGCCGAGGTGGCTACTTGCAACTGTGGCTTGGGAGGAACCTTCGTTGTCTTTTTAAGTGCTACATACATGCACTCTTTAGAGACCCGTTGGTTGCCACGGATGGCCACCTCGCCGTGGGGTGTAGGAAACTTTAGTGCGAGGTGGTATGTGGAACAAACGGCCTTCGCCGGGGTAAGCCAATCTCGGCCCAAAATCATGTTGTATGGAGATGGAGAGTTGACCACATAAAAATCGACGAAGATGGTTTTTATTGCTGGATAAGTACCGAGCGAAGCGGGAAGGTTGATGATTCCTTCAGGTCGAACCTCACCCTGAGTGAAGGTCTGTAATGGCCCGGGGGCCGGTCGGAGTTGTTCACGAGGTATGCCCATTTTTTGGAAACAATCAGCGAATATGACGCTAACTGCGGCTCCATTGTCGACGAAAACTCGTTTTATTGTAACATTAGCCACGGCCATATCGATTACGATGGCATCAGTATGTGGGGTGAGCTCGGGAACAGGATCTTCATCAGTAAAACTTACAGTTTCAGATTTGTGGAGGCGTTTGTGGCGTGGCTCCTCGGGAGGAGGCCTGCGCGCTTCCGCCTTCGGGCACTTCGGGAAGTCCCGGTTGGAATGGCCCCATAGATCACATTTATAACGTGATTGGGCGGATTGTCTCCAGGTCCTCCATGAGGTGGCGGATGCGGCAGCAACTGGGGCTGTTGACGACTTCCCTGGTCTTGCCGAGCATAGTTGTTGTACCCCGACCTGTTATTCTGCCACTGAGGTCTGTTTTTTCGTGGACCTCGGTCATTGTAACCTCCGCGGCCTTGTTGTGAGCCTTCATTTTGGTTCGACCGAGACCTGTCCTCGGTCTGAGCTACATATTGCTGTAGGAAACCCCTCTTCAAGCAATCTTCAATTTCTTTTCCAAGTTCGCGACACTCTTCGGTGTCATGTCCATGATCGTGGTGGTACGCACACCACTTATCACGGTTACGTTTCTCTGCCGAAGCAGTCATCCGTGGGCATGGTCGCAGATCATTCTTGTGAATAGAAAGTATTTCTGTCCTTGATTTTGTAAGCGGAGTGAGCTGAGGGATATCTCCGTGAGGTTCCAAACGTCCTCTGCTTAGGCGGGTGAATGCACTAGGCCGGGTATTGGTCCCAGATTGTGTTTTATCTGATTGTCGTTTGATGGCATGTTTCTCGTGCTTGTAGCGGGTTTGCTCCTCAGCCTTGGCGAACCTACATACAATGCTGAAAAGAGCCCGAGTCGTGGTAGGAGGGTTTCAGACAAGCTCAGTGTAAAGCGGCCCGGGCCGGAGACCATTCATAAAGGCATTGATGATAACATCATCAGACCGACTGCCAACTTTGAGGCTTTCAGCGGTAAAGCGATCGAGAAATTGGGTAACAGTCTCCCTATCTCGCTATTCCAGATTCATGAGATCGGCCAAAGTGGCCATGGGTTTTGCTCACGTATGAAAACGCACCCAAAACTGCTCGGTGAGATCCCGAAAGGAGGTAACACTGCCTCGGGGTAAAGAATCGAACCAAAGTCTAGCTTCGTCTTGGAGATACTCAGGAAATACTTTACACAAGTGGTGAGGTGTACAATTGCGGTTGAACATAGCGTACTTGAAGGCGTTTAGAAAATTACTTGGATCCCCGGTGCCATTGTAGACGAACACAGGGGGAAGCTTGAACCCTTCGGGGAGTGGGGTAGCAAGAATCTCCTCGGAGAACGGGGTGATGATCTCCCCGTCGGCATCGAGGCCCAACACCTTGTCAAGCTCCGCGGCAAACTGAGCTTGTTCTTGTTCCAGAGGATCCAGTACACGGGATTTGTCTAAGCAAGCGCGCTTTGGTGCATCTACAGGACTGCGACGATCCACGTCTTCATGGGCGTAACGGGGTCTTGACCCGTTAGAGCTGTGGTTGTCCGCTGGAGATGCTGATCGCTGTCGACGGCGATCATGTCTTGCTCGGTGAGGTGGATATTCATCCAATTCACGTGATAGATCATGAGGCGGATTTCTCACACCCTGGTCGACGCCATTGTTGGCGTGCTCACCGGAGTGGGCGCGTCGATTATTCCATTCTTGGAATAGAGCGGCATGCTCCCGAAGAAAAGCTTGCTGCACCTGCGATAATTCGGGGGCAGGTTGAGGATTAACTTGTGCCGGGTCATTGGCAGGGGCGAGATTCTGCATGTTAACGTGCTCCGCAGGCGGATCTTAATTCTGTTGACGGGGCAATGGGGGATTCTGATCCACAGGAGAATTGCGACGGGACCGGGTAGGATTAGTAGATCGGCGAGTATTCACCATAGCGGTTGTGATGACGCTGAAGTATACTAGGGTTTTCTTTCAAATCTTTCCCACAGACGGCGCCAATTGTTAAAGCGTAATCCGCTTATCACGGAATCGAAGTAAAGTTTGATTAACGACGCTCTCAAACGCAAGAAAAGTAAAGAACACAAGATATACGTGGTTCGATCCGGAGATCTACGTCCACGGGCGGAGGCAATCACCTGCCGAGGTGTTTTTCACTATTTTCCTTTCAATCTTACACGTTGTAGTTTTAGAGTGCAAAGTGCCTTGTGCCCAGTGATGGCCTCGGCTTTTTGGTCGATGGAGGGCAGAGGATAACAATCCTTTGGGCAGTGCTTATTGAGGTCAGAGAAATCAACGCACATTCTCCATGCCCCACTGGACTTCGTCACCATCACGGGATTAGAAAGCCAGGACGGATAGTGTACTTCGAACAGGATGTCTGCATCCAGGAGCTGTTGAACTTCAGTTCGGATGGCTGTGCTCCTCTTCGGAGCAAATTACCGCCGGTTTTTTTGTATGGGCTTCACGCCGGGGTCAATATTTAATTTATGAGTAATAAAGTCTGGAGAGACCCCCGGCATATTTAGGGGAGACCATGCAAAAACTTCAGAATATTCGCGTAAGGTCTGGATGATGGCATTGTGTAGCAATGGGTGTCTACGGCGCCGACTGTAACAGGCTATTCCGATTTAGCCGGGTCGAGCGGCACCTTAACAGTATCGTCCCCGAGTGATGCAGACGAATCCGAGGTAAGAGCCGAGGTGGCTACTTGCAACTGTGGCTTGGGAGGAACCTTCGTTGTCTTTTTAAGTGCTACATACATGCACTCTTTAGAGACCTGTTGATTGCCAGGGATGGCCACCAAAAAGCAGCAAAGAAACTCTTTGATCCAGTGGCAGCGGAAGGATTTGGTTGTACCAGGGTTCACAGAGGAACCCCATAGTTCAATTTTCAAAAGCTGAGACTGACAGGCTGGCGGGCAGTTCCGTTTTGTTCTAATCGGTAAATTTTCTCATGGTAGTCCAGCTCTTAAGAACATTAGATCTAATTTGACTGGTTTTGGGACTGTAGGATCTGTGTTCATAGGCGCTATCAACATTGCACATTATGTTAAAATTTAGTAGTGAAGATGACTATCAACGATTCTGGGCAAAACAAATGGTGCATGTTGGGGGTTACCCTATGAAGGTTTTCAAATGGTCGAAAGACTTTGACACTAAATCGGAATCCCCAATTGTCCCTGTTTGGATTTCTTTTCCAGAACTACCTATTCACCTTTTTTATAAGAAAGCTTTGTATAAAATTGCATCGCCTATTGGAACACCCCTGAGGATTGATGAGGCCACAACTGATCGCACGAGACCAAGTGTGGCCAGAGTGTGTGTCGTGCTTGACCTTACCAAACCAAGGTCTGGGGAAATTTTAATTGGGTGTGGCGAAAGCTTGTTCTCAGTAAATTTATTTTTGATAAAACCCCTCATTATTATTGCTCTACATGCAAACATTTGGGTCACATTGCACTGGATTGCTTCAATGATGAATATAAAAATAAATTGCCTTGAAAAATGGTTTTGTTAAAAATGCCCCGAATCCTAAACAGCATGAGAAGTAGTAGGTGCCCAAAGATAGCCTCAAAGACACTAATATTCCCAATGATGCTACTAATAACATTGATATAGGCAAGACTAACAATGAGGGAGAAAATGAAGTATCAGAAAGATAGCAAATCGAATAACGAAAGGCATTGTAAACTGGATTGTTTGAACACTACTATTTTGATAATTCTTGGTGTTACAAATACAATACAAGCATCATCTATTTATACAAGAGTCATCAGCTATCAACTAGGTTTAAGGGTGGCGGCTAACTGATCAGAATTACTCCATCAAAACCATACTAGCCGTTGGATGATAATAGAAAAGTTGTTGCATTGTTTGTCCTGTTGCATTGACCTGAACCTGTACTCCTCGTTGCATTAATAACAGTTGCAGCAGCTTTGACTTGTTGTTGATCTTTACTTGGAGAAGAAGGGTTGTCTTGCGGACTCTTGTGAAGCTGAGGTGGTAATCCAGTGGATGCCACATTGATCTGTTTATTCAAAATTTCCAGATCAGCATTGCTTCTCATGCAAGCCATGCAAGAAGCAGTCTTGATCAAAGAAGAAGCTGATGTTTGTTCTCTAACAACCCCCCTCAATTCGAGCTGAGCTAAAGAAGTAACTTGGAGTTTACTTCGAAGTTTGGTGAAGAATTGTTTACTTAATGGCTTAGTCAAAACATCAGCAATTTGATCAGAGGATGGAACGTGAAGTACTTGAAGTCTCCCAGAAGTGACTTCTTCTCTGACGAAGTGAAGTTCAATCTCTACATGTTTGGTCCGGGCATGTAGAACAGGATTTGAAGCAAGTGCAATGGTACTAAGGTTATCAACCCAGGCAGTGGCAGGTTTTGGGAGTGGAATCTGCAATTCATGTAGAAGAGAACGAACCCACATGAGATCAGCTGTGAGATGAGCCAAACTGCGATATTCAGCCTCGGTGCTCGATCTAGAAACACTTTGCTATTTTTTTTATTTCCAAGAAATGAGATTACTCCCTAGGAAGACACAGAATCCAGTAATAGACTTTCTGTCATCGATATCAGCAGCCCAATCAGAGTCACTAAAGCCAATGAGATTGAAGCGTTGACAAGCCTGGACATGTAATCCATAGTCTAATGTCCCTGCTAAGTATCTTAAGATGCGTTTAACTGCCTTCCAGTGAGAATCAAGAGGAGCAGCCATATACTGACTGACTTTATTGACAGCATAAGAGATTTCAGGTCTGGAAATTGTAGCATATTGGAGACCACCAACCAAACTTCTGTAAAGAAAGCCATTAGGGTGAGGGCTACCATCAACTTTGGATAATTGAGGGGATGTAATCATTGGTGTGGCCAATCCCTTGGCTTCAATCATGTCTGCCCTCTTAAGAAGTTCCTTTAAATAATTGCTTTGATTGAGATGAAGACCAGTTGCTGTCTTTGTGACTTGAATGCCCAAGAAATGCTGGACCTCACCCATGTTTTTAAGAGAGAGATGAATGCTGAGTTGTTGGATAACATTAGATATCTCTTGAGGACTGTTTCCTGTAAGCAAAATATCATCAACATAGATCAAGATATAAGTAGTGGCGTGAGATTGGATTCTGTAAAAGAGAGAAGTATTTGCTTTTGAGGCTAGAAAACCGCAGCTGAGCAATAAGCCTTTAACTTTGAGATACCAGCTTCTGGAGGCTTGTTTAAGGTCATACAGTGCTTTGGAAAGCTTACAGACAAGAGGAGAGCCATCAACAGCAACTTGTTCAAAGACAGGAGGTTGTTTCAAGTATATTTCTTTAGTCAATTAGCCATGCAGGAAAGCATTATCAACATCAAGATGTTGAATAGGCCATCCTTTGGAGACAGCAATAGAGAGAATGATTCTGATTGTAGTGGGCTTGACTACAGGACTGAAGGTTTCATAAAAATCTAGTCCAGCAGCTTGTGAAAAGCCTTGAGCAACTAATCTGGCCTTGTATCTGGAGATACTACCATCAGGATTCTTTTTTAGCTTAAATATCCACTTGCTACCAACAAGATTTTTGCCAGGTGGAAGAGGAAGAAGAGTCCATGTGTTATTTTTTAACAGGGCTTCATACTCAAGTTGCATAGCCTGTTTCCATCTTTCATCTGTAAAGGCTTCTTTGAAATTCTTGGGCTCTCTATCACTAGTCAAACTGGCAGAATGAACCTTTGGTTTAAAGATTCCAGCTTTGGATCTAGTAACCATAGGATGGATGGGTTGCAGTGGGGGTGGATCATGTAGAGGAGGGAGCTGATTAGCAGAGGAGTGTTGTGGTGAGTGAGGGATGTTTGGAGGTGAGTTTGGGGATTGTGAACCATGAGGAGAGTCAGTATCAGTTATAGGATTAGGTTGAGTGGTAGAAGAAGAGTCTGTAGCAGTACTGGGTGATGGGGGAGTGGGTTGTTGATGACAGCACGGAGAGGACTGAATTGTGAGAGGATGAGGGAGGATTCCCTTGTACTGAGCAGGTTTAGGTATAGGATTGAGTGAAGAGTCAGTATAGGGAAATGTAGTTTCATCAAACAAGACATCTCTAGTGATGATAACTCTTTTATCTGGCAGAAGAACCTTATATCCCTTATATTGAGTGGAATAACCAAGAAAGATAGAAGGAGCAGATCTGAATTGGAGTTTATGTTTATTTAATGGTCTGGTGTTGGGATAACAGAGACACCCAAAGACTCGAAGTCTGCTGTAATCTGGTTTGTGTTGGTAAAGGGTTTCTAAAGGACTTTTATATTGCAGAAGCTTCATTGGTAATCTATTGATGATGTAAACGGCAGAGACAAAGGCATCATCCGAAAAATGGACAGGAAGATGTGAGTGAGCTAGCAAAGAAAGACCCATGTCAACCACATGTCTATGTTTTCTTTCTGCTATGCCATTCTGCTCAGGAGTATAAGGGCATGACAGTCTATGTTCTATTCCATTTTCTTGAAATATCTGCTTTAAACCAATGAACTCTCCACCACCATCACTCTGAAAACACTTAATTTTACAACCAAACTGAGTTTCAATTAGCCTTCTAAATTTGGTAAATGCCATAACAACTTCACTTTTGAATTTTGTAAATAAATCCAAGCAAATCTGCTATAATGGTCAATGAAAGTAACATAGTAACTGAAACCATTCCTAGACTTTCTAGGAGCAGGACCCCATTCATCACTATGTATCAGTTCAAAAGGGGCAGAATAAATGGTACAAGAATCAGGGAAAGGAGCTTTGTGACTTTTAGCTAGAACACAAGAAGAACAGATTGTACCAAGCTGACTTTTTATTGAAAAAGAAAGATTACAATCATGTAAGGCCCTTTTAATAATGTCATAACTGCAGTGGCCCATCCTCTGATGCCACAAATCTATGTCTAGGCCTTTACTTAGGGAAAGTGAAAGAACATTGGATTGAAAAACAGAATTAGAATGCTTGGAACTTGAAGCTGGAGCATGACTGGAATTCTTTGGCTTGAAAGGTTGAATGTTGAACTGATACAATCCATCTTTAACATTCCCTTGGAGTAATACATCCTGAGTTACTTGGTCCTTGATAAAACAAACAGAAGGATGAAATTCAAAGAAAACACCATTGTCAAGAGAGAATTGAGAAACACTGATAAGCCTTTTAGTGATATTGGGGACATGTAACAGATTTCTTAAAAGGAATGGCTTAGAATTATTAGAAGAGGTAAGAAAAGTGTTACCAATATGAGCAATGCACTCACCTGCCCCATTTCCCATCTGAACTTTAGAGTTTCTATGATACTCACTGAGCCCATTAAGACTGAGATTACTGAAATCATTGACCACATGATTTGATGCTCCAGTATCTGGGTACCAGTTTGATTCTGAACCATTTTCTATGTAGCTTGGCATCTGAACCAAATTGAGTGAGGGATTTCTGGGATTGGTTTGGTTTTGCACCTGCTGGTTGCTTCTTTGAGGAACATAGGAGGTGTCTGCCCTATACCAGCATTTATCAGCAGCATGTCCAGGTTTATAGCAAATTTGACAGATTACTTTTGATTGGGTTTGAGTAAATCTGCCACCTCTTCCACCTCTGGTTGCACCTCTTCCACCTCTGCCAGAATTGTTGTTGTTGAAACCATTTCCTCTTCCACCTTGATAGTTATTGTTGCCATTAGGGAACTTTCCTTTGTTTGTTTGAGTGACAGTGTTCACACTCACTTGTGAACCTTCAGAGTTGAGTTGAATGGACTGATTGCTTTCAAGCCTTGACTCAAAGCTGAGCAGTAGGGCTTGAAGTTCTGGTACAGTGACAGGTTCAGCTCTTGAAGCTATTGTGACCATGACAGAGTCATATTCTGCTCCTAGACCCCCAAGTATGTAAACAATCTGATCAGGCTCAGATATGGCTTGACCAGCTGAGGCAAGGATGTCAAAGCAACTTTTCATTTTGCTTAGGAAATCCCTCATGGAAAGGCCTGTCTTCTTCAGGTTGTGCAGCTGCAACTTGTGCTGCATCACTTTAGCTTTGTTTTGGCTAGAAAAATTTACTTGCAAAGTTTCCCAAATTTCTTTTGCAGAATTGAGTCCCACCATGAGTGTTAAGATGATGTCTGAAAGAGAAGACATGATCCAAGAAGCCAATAGCTGGTCTTGTTTGTTCCAAATGATGAATTCAGGAGTTGCTTTGGCTGGTTGCTCTTCTTCTCCTTTGATATAACCTTCGAGACCATAACCTCGAATTGCAGTTAAAACCTGTTGCTTCCATATTAAGTAGTTTGATTCATCCAACTTGAGAGAAATAAGTTGGCTTTGCAACTGGATTATAGGATTTGCAATGCTGCTGGGAACAGAAACAGTAGGCATTGGAGTGTTTGGTGGATTTTCAGTGGTGATTGGTGTTTCTTCAGCCATAGTAGTTTAAGTGGGTGAGAAGGATAGAGAATAGATGGGAAATGGGATCAGAAACAGGCCCTTAAGACCTGCTCTGATACCATATCAGAAAGATAGCAAATCGAATAACGAAAGGCATTATAAACTGGATTGTTTGAACTCTACTGTTTTGATAATTCTTGGTGTTACAAATACAATACAAGCATCATCTATTTATACAAGAGTCATCAGCTATCAACTAGGTTTAAGGGTGGCGGCTAACTGATCAGAATTACTCCATCAAAACCATACTAGCCGTTGGATGATAACAGAAAAGCTGCTGCATTGTTTGTCCTGTTGCATTGACCTGAACCTGTACTCCTCGTTGCATTAATAACAGTTGCAGCAGCTTTGACTTGTTGTTGATCTTTACTTGGAGAAGAAGGGTTGTCTTGCGGACTCTTGTGAAGCTGAGGTGGTAATCCAGTGGATGCCACATTGATTTGTTTATTCAAAATTTCCAGATCAGCATTGCTGCTCATGCAAGCCATGCAAGAAGCAGTCTTGATCAAAGAAGAAGCTGATGTTTGTTCTCTAACATGAAGGAGCGAGAGTGGTTTTTGGTAGCCCTAGGGATAAAACTGTTATGGATCTACCTATTGAGAAGCTTCTTGAGAAAGAAATTGCTTCCAATGGTACTCCTAGAGATAAGGGGGAAGGTGTTGCCACCACTCCTACAGAAGCTCAAAATAACATTACATTCCTCTACAGTGATTCTGAGCAAGTTGGTCCTTCAAAGAGGAATGATGATGTTATTTTGGGTATTGCTAAGGGGTCAATGGGGATTCATTTTTATCCCTTAGATAATTTTCAGGTACATGAGAATTCCTTTCAAGGCTATCTTGGCACCCTGAACATGAAGAATTATTGTTAAATGAACATGTTAATGTTGACAATGAGACTAACTCTATTGTGCACATGTCACCTTTGCATGTGCTTCTTGATGAGGAGCTTGAGGAGGAAACGACATCTATCTCTTGTGATGAAGGACTGAAAACTGAACAGAGGAAGAAAAATGGTAAGAAAAAGAACTGGAGGAGGAAAAAAAATCAGTTGTCCCTCTTGTGATGCAAACAAGGAGGGGAACAGTATTTACCAAAGGTAATTGTTCTAATCCTACATGATTATTCTCACTTGGAATGTGAGGGGCATTGGTAACAATAGAACTAGAACTTACCTGAAAAATTTAGTCAAAAGGAAAAGGCCTGATATTTGTGTGATTTTAGAAACTAAGGTTGTTGATATTGATCACTTTTTTGTACACTCTTTGGGGTTTAGGAATGTTGTTGCTAATGCTAATGGTAAGATATGGGTTATGTGGAATGAACCTATTCAGTTAAGTGTTACTTTTTCTTCTGATCAGTTGATAGATGTGTTGGCCCATAATTCAGTACCTGATTGTAAATTATTTTGTTCTTTTGTGTATGCTTCGTGCTCTAGAGTTGTTAGACTTAATTTGTGGGATAATCTTAGACCTTGTGGGCATGGTAATGAACATTGGATTGTGAGCGGGGACTTCAATACTATTCTTTCTGCTGAGGAAAAAAATGAAGGGGGTGCTCTTAAAATCAAATCCATGGATGAGTTTAATAAAGCCTTAATTGACTATAGTTTGGAAGATGCAGGCTATTCAGGTCTTGCTTACATATGGCATGCCAACTATGTGTTTGAAAGACTTGATAGGGCTTTGATATCCTCCAATTGGTGTGATATGTTTAATATATTTGAAGTGAAACATTTTTCCAAGTGCCCCTCTGATCACTGCCCCTTGTTATTGTCCTTTTCTTCTGTGAGTCATAATGTCAAATCTTCCTTCGGATTCCTTAATGATTGGACTAAGCATCATTATTTTCGGAAAACAGTGAAAGATTCTTGGAACCTTCCACTGGAACAGAAAGGAATGATTCCTTAAAACATATCTTAATAGTTGGGACAAAGATGTTTTTGGGAATATATTTGATAGGGTGGCACAAGTTGAACAAAGCCCGTTGGATCAGGAAACAGTTTACTTGGGGGATCCATCAAATATACTGTTGATTGCTCTCAAGCAAAAGCAAGCTGAACTAACATTTGCCCTTGCTTTAGAGGAGTCCTTTTGGAAACAAAAAGCAGCCTGCAAATGGCTTAGGGAGGGAGAGAAAAACACTGCGTATTTCCATGATTTAGTTAAAAATAAGAGATTTAAAAGTAGGATTAATGAGATTAAGGTTGATGATGTGGTTATCAAAGAACCTGATCAAAGTAGCAAATCTGCCTATGATTTTTTCGAAAAAATGTTTACCACTGAACCTTGTGATTTAAATAGTGCCATTTTTAGTACAATAAAAACAGTGGTGCCTGTGAACAACTCTGATAGCCTTTTTTGCCCTCCTAGTATGAATGAGATTTATGAAGTAATCCACAGCATACACAAAGACAGTATGGCAGGCTCTAATGGGTTTTCTGCCTTGTTTTATCAATGTTGCTGGAATATTATAAAGGGTGACATGCTTGATGCAGCACATGAGTTCTTTCTAGGTGTACCAATTCCTAGAAGCTTCACATGCACCTCCATTGCTCTCATCCCCAAGAAAAATCATCCTACTAGTTCGGCAGATTTCAGGCCTATAAGCCTTTATAATGCAATTAATAAAATTTTGACTAAGCTGGTTAATAATAGGTTAGCCAATCTCCTCCATACTTTAGTCCCTCCTGCCAAGAGTGGATTTATTCCCACTAGAGACATTGTTGATAACATTATCCTGGCTCAGGAAATAGTTCATGAGCTTAATACTAAGTGCAAAAACGGAAAAAATTATTCTTAAGATAGATCTGCAAAAAGCCTATGATAGAACTGAATGAGCTGCCTTTTGAGACTGATGGGATTTCCTGAGTTATTTGTGTCTTATATTATTATTGCTACTAACAGCTCCTGGTTTTCTCTTGTGATTAATGGATCTCTTTATGGATTCTTCAAATCCAGAAGAGGTATAAGACAAGGTGACCCTCTTTCTCCCTGACTCTTTGCTATATTTTCTAATATTCTTTCTTATGGCTTGATGAAACTATTTGAGCTTTATCCTTAATTGAAATTAAATGAAAGAGGCATGTCCATTCCTTCTTTATCTTTTGCTGATGGCACAGTGGTTTTCTCCTCTGCCAAAGTTTCTGCCTTAAAAAAACTCTTGAATTTTCTTGGATTGTTTGAAAAAGCATATGGCCAGAAAGTTAATTTTTCTAAAAGCACTGTTATTTTTGACAAAGATGTTCAAATTTATAATAAGAATAAAATTCTAGAGTTTTCCCATTTTGTGGTGGAAAAACTGCCTTTCAAATATTTTGGGGTGCCACTTTTCAAAGGTAGAGTTAAAAATGCCTTATTTCAGGATCTATTTGAAATAGTTCGTGATAGACTTAGTGGATGGGACAAATTGTTCTTAAGCATATGAGGGAGACTAGAACTCATTAAGAGTGTTCTTAACTCTATTCCTATGTATACTTTGAGAGTTATAGATGCCACTAAGTCTGTCATTGAAAGATTTCACAAAATGTTTAATGGGTTTCTTTGGGGATCTACCTCTGAACACAAGCACATCCACTAGTCCTCTTGGGAAAAGATGTGCTTTCCCAAGAAAGAGGGTGGTCTTGGGGTAAGAAGTCTGTATGACGCTAGTAGAGCCTTTGCTGCTTATGCTTGGTGGAAATTTAGAACAACAAAGGCTCTATGGTGTCAATATTTGCATTCTAAATATTTGAAACATATTCACCCGTGAGAGTGCGTGAACATCAACCACTAGGTCAAGGCAACAAAAAATGGGTAGTGAGTATAAAATCAACTAAGTAAACAAACCAACTAACTAAAATAGTAAAATTGATGCTTAACACTAAAAACAAAACCATTCTAACACCGTTCCCCGGCAACACGTCAAAATTTGGTAAGCGTTCGTCAAACGACGACCAAATTAATTTTGTATGTTAGAATATGCACTTATCCTTTATCCACTACTCTAACTAGTAGAGTGGTAAATAAGGGTCGATCTCACGAGGAATGGTCGAATAGTTTTGTTTTATGTATTAAACAATTATGATTAAGCAAATAGAATATAAACAAGCTAGAAAACAATAAAGATGTGGGAGGTGATTTTTGATGTAATCACAACTAACACCTAATTGCAATTAAGCAAACCAAATCACAATTACTCTAAAAGCACTTAACAAATTAACAATTCAAGTGAACAAAGATAATAGAATGATTTTAGTTTTATAAATAATAAAAGGATTCAACCCTTGATCGAGTATTCCCTTGGTCCGGATAATCTATGTAATTGATGTTACTACCCGATTGATTAGCCTTAGAACCCCTACTCCAAGATTAATAACAAGCACATTAACTTTGTTGTCTCTTAAGTATAATTAATCGAAACAAGCTCTTCAATTAATCCTACTCAACTTATCAATTCCTAAAACAAGCTTTCTAAGAATCAATAGCCAAATGCATTAAGAATCAAGACAACGGAGTAGATTCAACATAAAACTCACAAGCTCGATTTTAGTGGTCAAACTCTATGTTATCCCCAATAGAATAAATTCATTGTTTGCTACACGGGACTCGGATTCATAACAATTACGGAATACAAACCCAATTCTAGCAATACACAAACAAATATCCAAATGGGTGATCAAACCACAATTCAACTAATAAGTGTGAATCAACGATACCAAATAACATAGAACATTCCAAAACATAATTCAGTCGGTTAATAACCGTAAAATTACATAAACATCCTAAATCTAAGGTTCAACTAATGATCAAGGGTCGAATAAAAGAGTGCTAGCCACTCATATCAACTAATACAAAGCTAAAATAAGTAGAAATCATAATAAGAAACAAAAACTAGATAGAATGAACCAAAAGATGATGATCTCTTGATTTGATCTTCACTTCTTCTCCAACTCCTTGCTCCAATGGTGAATGTAAGCTGGAAAATAGGTAAAAGATGCCCTAATTTGAATTGTGGACCTTATATAGAGAGGTAAGGGGTTTGGGCTGAAAATGGGCCTAAAAACGTGTTTCAGGATGAAAACAGGCTACCGGATCGCGGTCGCGAAGCTGAGTCGCGGCAGCGAACCATTTGGCGCGGCTACTTGGTCACGGCCGCGAATCTGTTGTTGAGGCTTTTGGCTTGTTATTTCGTTAGGTTGGTCGCAGCCGCGAGTTTGGGTTGCGGTCGCGACGACTTGCACGAAGCATGTTCAGCCTCTTTTTCATCCTTGGCTCGTTCTTCGTTTCAGACTTCTTTGAGAGTTGATTTTTTGTCTTAATTTACTTGTATTATCCTGAAACGATTCCAAACATGTCAATCTGCCCAATAAAATAATTATGAACAATACACGGTCGAAAATGCATGCAAATGTCATTAAAGCGACACCTAATTTGACCTAAAATGCATGCATGAACACGTGTACCATACAGTCATGTGCATCACGAGCATTACTGAGGTGGTTAGCTTCCACTCTCTTATGAGTTTAAACATTCTCATGTTATGATTGTTATGGTTAAGATGTATTTATGTGATTTACATGTGTTGTGATATATGTCATGATATGCTACAGATATGCAGACAATTTATGCTCTATCATGACGGGCATGTTCTACTCTGTGTTAGGACAATCCTCTCGTTGTGAGTTCGCTCACGTCGTGATGGATTTATCCTGCCCCAGCTCAGATGTGTGCACCGTCTTATCATGACGGGTATAATCTTCGGATATACACCATCCTATCATGA